>JBBPBT010000610.1:172880-203034 GCA_037974875.1 Cicer bijugum
CATTTAGGTCATTTTGTTCCTCCCTAGGCTTATTCTTGTCCAATTAGGGTTTTTAACCAATCTTGTGCATCCAATAGGTGTGTTGGTGTCATTGGATGAATATTTAGGGCATTTTCGTCTTCCCTAGGCTTATTCTTGTCCAATTAGGGTTTTTAACGAATCTTGTGCATCCAATTAGTTCATTTGTGTCATTGGATGAACATTTAGGTCATTTTGTTCCTCCCTAGGCTTATTCTTATCCAATTAGGATTTTTAACTAATCTTTTGCATCCAATAGGAGTGTTTGTGTCATTGAATGAACATTTAGGTCATTTCGTCCTCCCTAGGCTTATTCTTGTCCAATTAGGGTTTTTAACCAATCTTGTGCATCCAATAGGAGTGTTTGTGTCATTGGATGAACATTTAGGTCATTTTGTTCCTCCCTAGGCTTATTCTTGTCCAATTAGGGTTTTTAACCAATCTTGTGCATCCAATAGGTGTGTTGGTGTCATTGGATGAATATTTAGGGCATTTTCGTCTTCCTTAGGCTTATTCTTGTCCAATTAGGGTTTTTAACCAATCTTGTGCATCCACTAGGTGTGTTTTTGTCATTGGATGAATATTTAGGTCATTTTCGTCCTCCCTAGGCTTATTCTTGTCCAATTAGGGTTTTTAACCAATCTTGTGCATCCAATAGGTGTGTTTGTGTCATTGGATGAACATTTAGGTCATTTTGTTCCTCCCTAGGCTTATTGTTGTCCAATTTGGGTTTTTAACCAATCATGTGCATCCAATAGGTATGTTTGTGTCATTTGATGTACATTTAATTCATTTTCTTCCTCCCTACGTGTATTCTTGTCCAATTAGGGTTTTTAATTAATCTTGTGCATCCAAAAGGTGTGCTTGTGTCATTGGATGAAAATTTAGGTCATTTTGTTCCTCCATAGGCTTATTCTTGTCCAATTAGGGTTTTTAAGCAATCTTGTGTATCCAATAAGTTCATTTGCGTCATTGGATGTACATTTAGGTCATTTTCGTACTCCCTAGGTTTATTCTTGTCTAATTAGGGTTTTTAACCAATCTTGTGCATCCAATAGGTGTGTTTGTGTCATTGGTTGAACATTTAGGTCATTTTGTTCCTCCCTAGGCTTATTCTTATCCAATTAGGGTTTTTAACCAATCTTTTGCATCCAATAGGAGTGTTTGTGTCATTGAATGAACATTTAGGTCATTTCGTCCTCCCAAGGCTTATTCTTGTCCAATTAGGTTTTTTAACCAATCTTGTGCATCCAATAGGAGTGTTTGTGTCATTGGATGAACATTTAGGTCATTTTGTTCCTCCCTAGGCTTATTCTTGTCCAATTAGGGTTTTTAACCAATCTTGTGCATCCAATAGGTGTGTTGGTGTCATTGGATGAATATTTAGGGCATTTTCGTCTTCCCTAGGCTTATTCTTGTCCAATTAGGGTTTTTAACCAATCTTGTGCATCCACTAGGTGTGTTTTTGTCATTGGATGAATATTTAGGTCATTTTCGTCCTCCCTAGGCTTATTCTTGTCCAATTAGGGTTTTTAACCTATCTTGTGCAATCAATAAGTTCATTTGTGTCATTGGATGTACAGTTAGGTCATTTTCGTCCTCCCTAGATTTATTCTTCTCCAATTAGTGTTTTTAAAGAATCTTGTGCATCGAAAAGGTGTGTTTGTGTCATTGGATGAACATTTAGGTCATTTTGTTCCTCCCTAGGCTTATTCTTGTCCAATTAGGGTTTTTAACCAATCTTGTGCATCCAATAGGTGTGTTGGTGTCATTGGATGAATATTTAGGGCATTTTCGTCTTCCCTAGGCTTATTCTTGTCCAATTAGGGTTTTTAACCAATCTTGTGCATCAAATATGTGTGTTTGTGTCATTGGATGAACATTTAGGTCATTTTGTTCCTCCCTAGGCTTATTGTTGTCCAATTAGGGTTTTTAACCAATCATGTGCATCCAATAGGTATGTTTGTGTCATTTGATGTACATTTAGGTCATTTTCTTCCTCCCTACGTGTATTCTTGTCCAATTAGGGTTTTTAAACAATCTTGTGCAACCAAAAGGTGAGTTTGTGTCATTGGATGAACTATTAGGTCATTTTCGTCCTCCCCTAGGCTTATTCTTGTCCAATTAGGGTTTTTAACAAATCTTGTGCGTCCAATAGGTGTGTTTGTGTCATTGGATGAACATTCAGGTCATTTTCATCCTCCCTAGGCTTATTCTTGTCCAATTAGGGTTTTTAACCAATCTTGCGCATCCAATAGGAGTGTTTGTGTCATTAGATGAACATTTAGGTCATTTTGTTCCTCCCTAGGCTTATTCTTGTCCAATTAGGGTTTTTAACCAATCTTGTGCATCCAATAGGTGTGTTGGTGTCATTGGATGAATATTTAGGGCATTTTCGTCTTCCCTAGGCTTATTCTTGTCCAATTAGGGTTTTTAACCAATCTTGTGCATCCAATAGGTGTGTTTGTGTCATTGGATGAACTATTAGGTCATTTTCGTCCTCCCCTAGGCTTATTCTTGTCCAATTAGGGTTTTTAACAAATCTTGTGCGCCCAATAGGTGTGTTTGTGTCATTGGATGAACTATTAGGTCATTTTCGTCCTCCCCTAAGCTTATTCTTGTCCAATTAGGGTTTTTAACAAATCTTGTGCGTCCAATAGGTGTGTTTGTGTCATTGGATGAACATTCAGGTCATTTTCATCCTCCCTAGGCTTATTCTTGTCCAATTAGGGTTTTTAACCAATCTTGTGCATCCAATAGGTGTGTTTGTGTCATTGGATGAACATTTAGGTCATTTTTTTCCTCCCTAGGCTTATTGTTGTCCAATTTGGGTTTTTAACCAATCTTGTGCATCCAATAGGCGTGTTGGTGTCATTGGATGAATATTTAGGGCATTTTCGTCTTCCCTAGGCTTATTCTTGTCCAATTAGGGTTTTTAACCAATCTTGTGCATCCAATAGGTGTGTTTGTGTCATTGGATGAACTATTAGGTCATTTTCGTCCTCCCCTAGGCTTATTCTTGTCCAATTAGGGTTTTTAACAAATCTTGTGCGTCCAATAGGTGTGTTTGTGTCATTGGATGAACATTCAGGTCATTTTCATCCTCCCTAGGCTTATTCTTGTCCAGTTAGGGTTTTTAACAAATCTTGTGCATCCAATAGGTGTGTTTGTTTCATTGGATGAACATTTAGGTCATTTTGTTCCTCCCTAGGCTTATTGTTGTCCATTTTGGGTTTTTAACCAATCATGTGCATCCTATAGGTATGTTTGTGTCATTTAATGTACATTTAGGTCATTTTCTTCCTCCCTACGTGTATTCTTGTCCAATTAGGGTTTTTAATCAATCCTGTGCAACCAAAAGGTGTGTTTGTGTCATTGGATGAAAATTTAGGTCATTTTGTTCCTCCATAGGCTTATTCTTGTCCAATTAGGGTTTTTAAGCAATCTTGTGTATCCAATTAGTTCATTTGCGTCATTGGATGAACATTTAGGTCATTTTCGTACTCCCTAGGTTTATTCTTGTCCAATTAGGGTTTTTAACCAATCTTGTGCATCCAATAGGTGTGTTTGTGTCATTGGATGAACATTTAGGTCATTTTGTTCCTCCCGAGGCTTATTCTTATCCAATTAGGGTTTTTAACCAATCTTTTGCATCCAATAGGAGTGTTTGTGTCATTCAATGAACATTTAGGTCATTTCGTCCTCCCTAGGCTTATTCTTGTCCAATTAGGGTTCTTAACCAATCTTGTGCATCCAATAGGAGTGTTTGTGTCATTGAATGAACATTTAGGTCATTTTGTTCCTCCCTAGGCTTATTCTTGTCCAATTAGGGTTTTTAACCAATCTTGTGCATCCAATAGGTGTGTTGGTGTCATTGGATGAATATTTAGGGCATTTTCGTCTTCCCTAGGCTTAGTCTTGTCCAATTAGGGTTTTTAACGAATCTTGTGCATCCAATTAGTTCATTTGTGTCATTGGATGAACATTTAGGTCATTTTGTTCCTCCCTAGGCTTATTCTTATCTAATTAGGGTTTTTAACCAATCTTTTGCATCCAATAGGAGTGTTTGTGTCATTGAATGAACATTTAGGTCATTTCGTCCTCCCTAGGCTTATTCTTGTCCAATTAGGGTTTTTAACCAATCTTGTGCATCCAATAGGAGTGTTTGTGTCATTGGACGAACATTTAGGTCATTTTGTTCCTCCCTAGGCTTATTCTTGTCCAATTAGGGTTTTTAACCAATCTTGTGCATCCAATAGGTGTGTTGGTGTCATTGGATGAATATTTAGGGCATTTTCGTCTTCCCTAGGCTTATTCTTGTCCAACTAGGGTTTTTAACCAATCTTGTGCACCCAATAGGTGTGTTTGTGTCATTTGATGAACTATTACGTCATTTTCATCCTCCCCTAGGCTTATTCCTGTCCAATTAGGGTTTTTAACAAATCTTGTGCGTCCAATAGGTGTGTTTGTGTCATTGGATGAACATTCAGGTCATTTTCATCCTCCCTAGGCTTATTCTTGTCCAATTAGGGTTTTTAACCAATCTTGTGCATCCAATAGGTGTGTTTGTGTCATTGGATGAACATTTAGGTCATTTTGTTCCTCCCTAGGCTTATTGTTGTCCAATTAGGGTTTTTAACCAATCATGTGCATCCAATAGGTATGTTTGTGTCATTTGATGTACATTTAGGTCATTTTCTTCCTCCCTACGTGTATTGTTGTCCAATTAGGGTTTTTAATCAATCTTGTGCAACCAAAAGGTGTGTTTGTGTCATTGGATGAAAATTTAGGTCATTATGTTCCTCCATAGGCTTATTCTTGTCCAATTAGGGTTTTTAAGCAATCTTGTGTATCCAATTAGTTCATTTGCGTCATTGGATGAACATTTAGGTCATTTTCGTACTCCCTAGGTTTATTCTTGTCCAATTAGGGTTTTTAACCAATCTTGTGCATCCAATAGGTGTGTTTGTGTCATTGGATGAACATTTAGGTCATTTTGTTCCTCCCGAGGCTTATTCTTATCCAATTAGGGTTTTTAACCAATCTTTTGCATCCAATAGGAGTGTTTGTGTCATTGAATGAACATTTAGGTCATTTCGTCCTCCCTAGGCTTATTCTTGTCCAATTAGGGTTCTTAACCAATCTTGTGCATCCAATAGGAGTGTTTGTGTCATTGAATGAACATTTAGGTCATTTTGTTCCTCCCTAGGCTTATTCTTGTCCAGTTAGGGTTTTTAACCAATCTTGTGCATCCAATAGGTGTGTTGGTGTCATTGGATGAATATTTAGGGCATTTTCGTCTTCCCTAGGCTTTTTCTTGTCCAATTAGGGTTTTTAACCAATCTTGTGCATCCAATAGGAGTGTTTGTGTCATTGGATGAACATTTAGGTCATTTTGTTCCTCCCTAGGCTTATTCTTGTCCAATTAGGGTTTTTAACAAATCTTGTGCATCCAATAGGTGTGTTGGTGTCATTGGATGAATATTTAGGGCATTTTCGTCTTCCCTAGGCTTATTCTTGTCAAACTAGGGTTTCTAACCAATCTTGTGCACCCAATAGGTGTGTTTGTGTCATTGGATGAACTATTACGTCATTTTCATCCTCCCCTAGGCTTATTCCTGTCCAATTAGGGTTTTTAACAAATCTTGTGCGTCCAATAGGTGTGTTTGTGTCATTGGATTAACATTCAGGTCATTTTCATCCTCCCTAGGCTTATTCTTGTCCAATTAGGGTTTTTAACCAATCTTGTGCATCCAATAGGTGTGTTTGTGTCATTGGATGAACATTTAGGTCATTTTGTTCCTCCCTAGGGTTATTGTTGTCCGATTAGGGTTTTTAACCAATCATGTGCATCCAATAGGTATGTTTGTGTCATTTGATGTACATTTAGGTCATTTTCTTCCTCCCTACGTGTATTCTTGTCCAATTAGGGTTTTTAATCAATCTTGGGCATCCAAAAGGTGTGTTTGTGTCATTGGATGAAAATTTAGGCCATTTTGTTCCTCCCTAGGCTTATTCTTGTCCAATTAGGGTTTTTAAGCAATCTTGTGTATCCAATAAGTTCATTTGCGTCATTGGATGTACATTTAGGTCGTTTTCGTACTCCCTAGGTTTATTCTTGTCCAATTAGGGTTTTTAACCAATCGTGTGCATCCAATAGGTGTGTTTGTGTCATTGGATGAACATTTAGGTCATTTTGTTCCTCCCTAGGCTTATTCTTATCCAATTAGGGTTTTTAACCAATCTTTTGCATCCAATAGGAGTGTGTGTGTCATTGAATGAACATTTAGGTCATTTCGTCCTCCCTAGGCTTATTCTTGTCCTATTAGGGTTTTTAACCAATCTTTTGCATCCAATAGGAGTGTTTGTGTCGTTCGATGAACATTTAGGTCATTTTGTTCCTCCCTAGGCTTATTCTTGTCCAATTAGGGTTTTTAACCAATCTTGTGCATCCAATAGGTGTGTTGGTGTCATTGGATGAATATTTAGGGCATTTTCGTCTTCCCTAGGCTTATTCTTGTCCAACTAGGGTTTTTAACCAATCTTGTGCATCCAATAGGTGTGTTTGTGTCATTGGATGAACTATTACGTCATTTTCGTCCTCCCCTAGGCTTATTCTTGTTTAATTAGGGTTTTTAACAAATCTTGTGCGTCCAATAGGTGTGTTTGTGTCATTGGATGAACATTCAGGTCATTTTCATCCTCCCTAGGCTTATTCTTGACCAATTAGGGTTTTTAACCAATCTTGTGCATCCAATAGGTGTGTTTGTGTCATTGGATGAACATTAAGGTCATTTTGTTCCTCCCTAGGCTTATTGTTGTCCAATTAGGGTTTTTAACCAATCATGTGCATCCAATAGGTATGTTTGTGTCATTCGATGTACATTTAGGTCATTTTCTTCCTCCCTACGTGTATTCTTGTCCAATTAGGGTTTTTAATCAATCTTGTGCTTCCAAAAGGTGTGTTTGTGTCATTGGATGAAAATTTAGGCCATTTTGTTCCTCCCTAGGCTTATTCTTGTCCAATTTGGGTTTTTAAGCAATCTTGTGTATCCAATAAGTTCATTTGCGTCATTGGATGTACATTTAGGTCATTTTCGTACTCCCTATGTTTATTCTTGTCCAATTAGGGTTTTTAACCAATCTTGTGCATCCAATAGGTGTGTTTGTGTCATTGGATGAACATTTAGGTCATTTTGTTCCTCCCTAGGCTTATTCTTATCCAATTAGGGTTTTTAACCAATCTTTTGCATCCAATAGGAGTGTTTGTGTCATTGATTGAACATTTAGGTCATTTCGTCCTCCCTAGGCTTATTCTTGTCCAATTAGGGTTTTTAACCAATCTTGTGCATCCAATAGGAGTGTTTGTGTCATTAGATGAACATTTAGGTCATTTTGTTCCTCCCTAGGCTTATTCTTGTCCAATTAGGGTTTTTAACCAATCTTGTGCATCCAATAGGTGTGTTGGTGTCATTGGATGAATATTTAGGGCATTTTCGTCTTCCCTAGGCTTATTCTTGTCCAATTAGGGTTTTTAACCAATCTTTTGCATCCAATAGGTGTGTTTGTGTCATTGGATGAACATTTAGGTCATTTTCGTCCTCCCAAGGCTTATTCCTGTCCAATTAGGGTTTTTAACCAATCTTGTGCATCCAATAGGTGTGTTGGTGTCATAGGATGAATATTTAGGGCATTTTCGTCTTCCCTAGGCTTATTCTTGTCCAATTAGGGTTTTTAACCAATCTTGTGCATCCAATAGGTGTGTTTGTGTCATTGGATGAACTATTAGGTCATTTTCGTCCTCCCCTAGGCTTATTCTTGTCCAATTAGGGTTTTTAACCAATCTTGTGCATCCAATAGGTGTGTTTGTGTCATTGGATGAAAATTTAGGTCATTTTGTTCCTCCATAGGCTTATTCTTGTCCAATTAGGGTTTTTAAGCAATCTTGTGTATCCAATAAGTTCATTTGCGTCATTGGATGAACATTTAGGTCATTTTCGTACTCCCTAGGTTTATTCTTGTCCAATTAGGGTTTTTAACCAATCTTGTGCATCCTATAGGTGTGTTTGGGTCATTGGATGAACATTTAGGTCATTTTGTTCCTCCCTAGGCTTATTCTTGTCCAATTAGGGTTTTTAACCAATCTTGTGCATCCAATTGGTGTGTTGGTGTCATTGGATGAATATTTAGGGCATTTTCGTCTTCCCTAGGCTTATTCTAGTCCAATTTGGGTTTTTAACCAATCTTGTGCATCCAATAGGTGTGTTTGTGTCATTGGATGAACTATTAGGTCATTTTTGTCCTCCCCTAGGCTTATTCTTGTCCAATTAGGGTTTTTAACAAATCTTGTGCGTCCAATAGGAGTGTTTGTGTCATTGGATGAACATTCAGGTCATTTTCATCCTCCCTAGGCTTATTCTTGTCCAACTAGGGTTTTTAACCAATCTTGTGCATCCAATAGGTGTGTTTGTGTCATTGGATGAACATTTAGGTCATTTTGTTCCTCCCTAGGCTTACTGTTGTCCAATTAGGGTTTTTAACGAATCATGTGCATCCAATAGGTATGTTTGTGTCATTTGATGTACATTTAGGTCATTTTCTTCCTCCTTACGTGTATTCTTGTCCATTTAGGGTCTTTAATCAATCTTGTGCATCCAATAGGTGTGTTTGTGTCATTGGATGAACATTTAGGTCATTTTGTTCCTCCCTAGGCTTATTGTTGTCAAATTAGGGTTTTTAACCAATCATGTGCATCCAATAGGTATGTTTGTGTCATTTGATGTACATTTAGGTCATTTTCTTCCTCCCTACGTGTATTCTTGTCCAATTAGGGTTTTTAATCAATCTTGTGCAACCAAAAGGTGTGTTTGTGTCATTGGATGAAAATTTAGGTCATTATGTTCCTCCATAGGCTTATTCTTGTCCAATTAGGGTTTTTAAGCAATCTTGTGTATCCAATTAGTTCATTTGCGTCATTGGATGAACATTTAGGTCATTTTCGTACTCCCTAGGTTTATTCTTGTCCAATTAGGGTTTTTAACCAATCTTGTGCATCCAATAGGTGTGTTTGTGTCATTGGATGAACATTTCGGTCATTTTGTTCCTCCCGAGGCTTATTCTTATCCAATTAGGGTTTTTAACCAATCTTTTGCATCCAATAGGAGTGTTTGTGTCATTGAATGAACATTTAGGTCATTTCGTCCTCCCTAGGCTTGTTCTTGTCCAATTAGGGTTCTTAACCAATCTTGTGCATCCAATAGGAGTGTTTGTGTCATTGAATGAACATTTAGGTCATTTTGTTCCTCCCTAGGCTTATTCTTGTCCAATTAGGGTTTTTAACCAATCTTTTGCATCCAATAGGAGTGTTTGTGTCATTGAATGAACATTTAGGTCATTTCGTCCTCCCTAGGCTTATTCTTGTCCAATTAGGGTTCTTAACCAATCTTGTGCATCCAATAGGAGTGTTTGTGTCATTGAATGAACATTTAGGTCATTTTGTTCCTCCCTAGGCTTATTCTTGTCCAATTAGGGTTTTTAACAAATCTTGTGCGTCCAATAGGTGTGTTTGTGTCATTGGATGAATATTTAGGGCATTTTCGTCTTCCCTAGGCTTATTCTTGTCCAATTAGGGTTTTTAACCAATCTTGTGCATCCGCTAGGTGTGTTTTTGTCATTGGATGAATATTTAGGTCATTTTCGTCCTCCCTAGGCTTATTCTTGTCCAATTAGGGTTTTTAACCAATCTTGGGCATCCAAAAGGTGTGTTTGTTTCATTGGATGAAAATTTAGGTCATTTTGTTCCTCCCTAGGCTTATTCTTGTCCAATTAGGGTTTTTAAGCAATCTTGTGTATCCAATAAGTTCATTTGCGTCATTGGATGTACATTTACGTCACTATCTTCCTCCTTACGTGTATTCTTGTCCAATTAGGGTTTTTAATCAATCTTGTGCATCCAAAAGGTGTGTTTGTGTCATTGGATGAAAATTTAGGCCATTTTGTTCCTCCCTAGGCTTATTCTTGTCCAATTAGGGTTTTTAAGCAATCTTGTATATCCAATAAGTTCATTTGCGTCATTGGATGTACATTTAGGTCATTTTCGTACTCCCTAGGTTTATTCTTGTCCAATTAGGGTTTTTAACCAGTCTTGTGCATCCAATAGGTGTGTTTGTGTCATTGGATGAACATTTAGGTCATTTTGTTCCTCCCTAGGCTTATTCTTATCCAATTAGGGTTTTTAACCAATCTTTTGCATCCAATAGGAGTGTTTGTGTCATTGATTGAACATTTAGGTCATTTCGTCCTCCCTAGGCTTATTCTTGTCCAATTAGGGTTTTTAACCAATCTTGTGCATCCAATAGGAGTGTTTGTGTCATTAGATGAACATTTAGGTCATTTTGTTCCTCCCTAGGCTTATTCTTGTCCAATTAGGGTTTTTAACCAATCTTGTGCATCCAATAGGTGTGTTGGTGTCATTGGATGAATATTTAGGGCATTTTCGTCTTCCCTAGGCTTATTCTTGTCCAATTAGGGTTTTTAACCAATCTTTTGCATCCAATAGGTGTGTTTGTGTCATTGGATGAACATTTAGGTCATTTTCGTCCTCCCAAGGCTTATTCCTGTCCAATTAGGGTTTTTAACCAATCTTGTGCATCCAATAGGTGTGTTGGTGTCATAGGATGAATATTTAGGGCATTTTCGTCTTCCCTAGGCTTATTCTTGTCCAATTAGGGTTTTTAACCAATCTTGTGCATCCAATAGGTGTGTTTGTGTCATTGGATGAACTATTAGGTCATTTTCGTCCTCCCCTAGGCTTATTCTTGTCCAATTAGGGTTTTTAACAAATCTTGTGCGCCCAATAGGTGTGTTTGTGTCATTGGATGAACTATTAGGTCATTTTCGTCCTCCCCTAAGCTTATTCTTGTCCAATTAGGGTTTTTAACAAATCTTGTGCGTCCAATAGGTGTGTTTGTGTCATTGGATGAACATTCAGGTCATTTTCATCCTCCCTAGGCTTATTCTTGTCCAATTAGGGTTTTTAACCAATCTTGTGCATCCAATAGGTGTGTTTGTGTCATTGGATGAACATTTAGGTCATTTTTTTCCTCCCTAGGCTTATTGTTGTCCAATTTGGGTTTTTAACCAATCTTGTGCATCCAATAGGCGTGTTGGTGTCATTGGATGAATATTTAGGGCATTTTCGTCTTCCCTAGGCTTATTCTTGTCCAATTAGGGTTTTTAACCAATCTTGTGCATCCAATAGGTGTGTTTGTGTCATTGGATGAACTATTAGGTCATTTTCGTCCTCCCCTAGGCTTATTCTTGTCCAATTAGGGTTTTTAACAAATCTTGTGCGTCCAATAGGTGTGTTTGTGTCATTGGATGAACATTCAGGTCATTTTCATCCTCCCTAGGCTTATTCTTGTCCAATTAGGGTTTTTAACCAACCTTGTGCATCCAATAGGTGTGTTTGTGTCATTGGATGAACATTTAGGTCATTTTGTTCCTCCCTAGGCTTATTCTTGTCCAATTAGGGTTTTTAACCAATCTTGTGCATCCAATAGGTGTGTTGGTGTCATTGGATGAATATTTAGGGCATTTTCGTCTTCCCTACGTGTATTCTTGTCCAATTAGGGTTTTTAATCAATCTTGTGCAACCAAAAGGTGTGTTTGTGTCATTGGATGAAAATTTAGGTCATTTTGTTCCTCCATAGGCTTATTCTTGTCCAATTAGGGTTTTTAAGCAATCTTGTGTATCCAATTAGTTCATTTGCGTCATTGGATGAACATTTAGGTCATTTTCGTACTCCCTAGGTTTATCCTTGTCCAATTAGGGTTTTTAACCAATCTTGTGCATCCAATAGGTGTGTTTGTGTCATTGGATGAACATTTAGGCCATTTTGTTCCTCCCTAGGCTTATTGTTGTCCATTTTGGGTTTTTAACCAATCATGTGCATCCTATAGGTATGTTTGTGTCATTTAATGTACATTTAGGTCATTTTCTTCTTCCCTACGTGTATTCTTGTCCAATTAGGGTTTTTAATCAATCTTGTGCAACCAAAAGGTGTGTTTGTGTCATTGGATGAAAATTTAGGTCATTTTGTTCCTCCATAGGCTTATTCTTGTCCAATTAGGGTTTTTAAGCAATCTTGTGTATCCAATTAGTTCATTTGCGTCATTGGATGAACATTTAGGTCATTTTCGTACTCCCTAGGTTTATCCTTGTCCAATTAGGGTTTTTAACCAATCTTGTGCATCCAATAGGTGTGTTTGTGTCATTGGATGAACATTTAGGTCATTTTGTTCCTCCCAAGGCTTATTCTTATCCAATTAGGGTTTTTAACCAATCTTTTGCATCCAATAGGAGTGTTTGTGTCATTGAATGAACATTTAGGTCATTTCGTCCTCCCTAGGCTTATTCTTGTCCAATTAGGGTTCTTAACCAATCTTGTGCATCCAATAGGAGTGTTTGTGTCATTGAATGAACATTTAGGTCATTTTGTTCCTCCCTAGGCTTATTCTTGTCCAATTAGGGTTTTTAACCAATCTTGTGCATCCAATAGGTGTGTTGGTGTCATTGGATGAATATTTAGGGCATTTTCGTCTTCCCTAGGCTTATTATTGTCCAATAAGGGTTTTTAACCAATCTTGTGCATCCAATAGGTGTGTTTGTGTCATTGGATGAACTATTAGGTCATTTTCGTCCTCCCCTAGGCTTATTCTTGTCCAATTAGGGTTTTTAACAAATCTTGTGCGTCCAATAGGTGTGTTTGTGTCATTGGATGAACATTCAGGTCATTTTCATCCTCCCTAGGCTTATTCTTGTCCAATTAGGGTTTTTAACCAATCTTGTGCATCCAATAGGTGTGTTTGTGTCATTGGATGAACATTTAGGTCATTTTGTTCCTCCCTAGGCTTATTGTTGTCCATTTTGGGTTTTTAACCTCATGTGCATCCTATAGGTATGTTTGTGTTATTTAATGTACATTTAGGTCATTTTCTTCCTCCCTACGTGTATTCTTGTCCAATTAGGGTTTTTAAACAATCTTGTGCAACCAAAAGGTGAGTTTGTGTCATTGGATGAACTATTAGGTCATTTTCGTCCTCCCCTAGGCTTATTCTTGTCCAATTAGGGTTTTTAACAAATCTTGTGCGTCCAATAGGTGTGTTTGTGTCATTGGATGAACATTCAGGTCATTTTCATCCTCCCTAGGCTTATTCTTGTCCAATTAGGGTTTTTAACCAATCTTGTGCATCCAATAGGTGTGTTTGTGTCATTGGATGAACATTTAGGTCATTTTGTTCCTCCCTAGGCTTATTGTTGTCCATTTTGGGTTTTTAACCTCATGTGCATCCTATAGGTATGTTTGTGTTATTTAATGTACATTTAGGTCATTTTCGTCCTCCCTACGTGTATTCTTGTCCAATTAGGGTTTTTAATCAATCTTGTGCAACCAAAAGGTGTGTTTGTGTCATTGGATGAAAATTTAGGTCATTTTGTTCCTCCATAGGCTTATTCTTGTCCAATTAGGGTTTTTAAGCAATCTTGTGTATCCAATTAGTTCATTTGCGTCATTGGATGAACATTTAGGTCATTTTCGTACTCCCTAGGTTTATTCTTGTCCAATTAGGGTTTTTAACCAATCTTGTGCATCCAATAGGTGTGTTTGTGTCATTGGATGAACATTTAGGTCATTTTGTTCCTCCCGAGGCTTATTCTTATCCAATTAGGGTTTTTAACCAATCTTTTGCATCCAATAGGAGTGTTTGTGTCATTGAATGAACATTTAGGTCATTTCGTCCTCCCTAGGCTTATTCTTGTCCAATTAGGGTTTTTAACCAATCTTGTGCATCCAATAGTTGTGTTTGTGTCATTGGATGAACATTTAGGTCATTTTGTTCCTCCCTAGGCTTATTGTTGTCCAATTAGGGTTTTTAACCAATCATGTGCATCCAATAGGTATGTTTGTGTCATTTGATGTACATTTAGGTCATTTTCTTCCTCCCTACGTGTATTCTTGTCCAATTAGGGTTTTTAAACAATCTTGTGCAACCAAAAGGTGAGTTTGTGTCATTGGATGAACTATTAGGTCATTTTCGTCCTCCCCTAGGCTTATTCTTGTCCAATTAGGGTTTTTAACAAATCTTGTGCGTCCAATAGGTGTGTTTGTGTCATTGGATGAACATTCAGGTCATTTTCATCCTCCCTAGGCTTATTCTTGTCCAATTAGGGTTTTTAACCAATCTTGTGCATCCAATAGGTGTGTTTGTGTCATTGGATGAACATTTAGGTCATTTTGTTCCTCCCTAGGCTTATTGTTGTCCATTTTGGGTTTTTAACCTCATGTGCATCCTATAGGTATGTTTGTGTTATTTAATGTACATTTAGGTCATTTTCGTCCTCCCTACGTGTATTCTTGTCCAATTAGGGTTTTTAATCAATCTTGTGCAACCAAAAGGTGTGTTTGTGTCATTGGATGAAAATTTAGGTCATTTTGTTCCTCCATAGGCTTATTCTTGTCCAATTAGGGTTTTTAAGCAATCTTGTGTATCCAATTAGTTCATTTGCGTCATTGGATGAACATTTAGGTCATTTTCGTACTCCCTAGGTTTATTCTTGTCCAATTAGGGTTTTTAACCAATCTTGTGCATCCAATAGGTGTGTTTGTGTCATTGGATGAACATTTAGGTCATTTTGTTCCTCCCTAGGCTTATTGTTGTCCATTTTGGGTTTTTAACCAATCATGTGCATCCTATAGGTATGTTTGTGTCATTTAATGTACATTTAGGTCATTTTCTTCCTCCCTACGTGTATTCTTGTCCAATTAGGGTTTTTAATCAATCTTGTGCAACCAAAAGGTGTGTTTGTGTCATTGGATGAAAATTTAGGACATTTTGTTCCTCCATAGGCTTATTCTTGTCCAATTAGGGTTTTTAAGCAATCTTGTGTATCCAATTAGTTCATTTGCGTCATTGGATGAACATTTAGGTCATTTTCGTACTCCCTAGGTTTATTCTTGTCCAATTAGGGTTTTTAACCAATCTTGTGCATCCAATAGGTGTGTTTGTGTCATTGGATGAACATTTAGGTCATTTTGTTCCTCCCGAGGCTTATTCTTATCCAATTAGGGTTTTTAACCAATCTTTTGCATCCAATAGGAGTGTTTGTGTCATTCAATGAACATTTAGGTCATTTCGTCCTCCCTAGGCTTATTCTTGTCCAATTAGGGTTCTTAACCAATCTTGTGCATCCAATAGGAGTGTTTGTGTCATTGAATGAACATTTAGGTCATTTTGTTCCTCCCTAGGCTTATTCTTGTCCAATTAGGGTTTTTAACCAATCTTGTGCATCCAATAGGTGTGTTGGTGTCATTGGATGAATATTTAGGGCATTTTCGTCTTCCCTAGGCTTATTCTTGTCCAATTAGGGTTTTTAACCAATCTTGTGCATCCAATAGGTGTGTTTGTGTCATTGGACGAACTATTACGTCATTTTCATCCTCCCCTAGGCTTATTCTTGTCCAATTAGGGTTTTTAACAAATCTTGTGCGTCCAATAGGTGTATTTGTGTCATTGTATGAACATTCAGGTCATTTTCATCCTCCCTAGGCTTATTCTTTTCCAATTAGGGTTTTTAACCAATCTTGTGCATCCAATTGGTGTGTTTGTGTCATTGGATGAACATTTAGGTCATTTTGTTCCTCCCTAGGCTTATTGTTGTCCAATTAGGGTTTTTAACCAATCATGTGCATCCAATAAGTATGTTTGTGTCATTTGATGTACATTTAGGTCATTTTCTTCCTCCCTACGTGTATTCTTGTCCAATTAGGGTTTTTAATCAATCTTGTGCATCCAAAAGGTGTGTTTGTGTCATTGGATGAAAATTTAGGCCATTTTGTTCCTCCCTAGGCTTATTCTTGTCCAATTTGGGTTTTTAAGCAATCTTGTGTATCCAATAAGTTCATTTGCGTCATTGGATGTACATTTAGGTCATTTTCGTACTCCCTAGGTTTATTCTTGTCCAATTAGGGTTTTTAACCAATCTTGTGCATCCAATAGGTGTGTTTGCGTCATTGGATGAACATTTAGGTCATTTTGTTCCTCCCTAGGCTTATTCTTATCCAATTAGGGTTTTTAACCAATCTTTTGCATCCAATAGGAGTGTTTGTGTCATTGAATGAACATTTAGGTCATTTCGTCCTCACTAGGCTTATTCTTGTCCAATTAGGGTTTTTAACCAATCTTGTGCATCCAATAGGTGTGTTTGTGTCATTGGATGAACATTTAGGTCATTTTGTTCCTCCCTAGGCTTATTCTTATCCAATTAGGGTTTTTAACCAATCTTTTGCATCCAATAGGAGTGTTTGTGTCATTGATTGAACATTTAGGTCATTTCGTCCTCCCTAGGCTTATTCTTGTCCAATTAGGGTTTTTAACCAATCTTGTGCATCCAATAGGAGTGTTTGTGTCATTAGATGAACATTTAGGTCATTTTGTTCCTCCCTAGGCTTATTCTTGTCCAATTAGGGTTTTTAACCAATCTTGTGCATCCAATAGGTGTGTTGGTGTCATTGGATGAATATTTAGGGCATTTTCGTCTTCCCTAGGCTTATTCTTGTCCAATTAGGGTTTTTAACCAATCTTTTGCATCCAATAGGTGTGTTTGTGTCATTGGATGAACATTTAGGTCATTTTCGTCCTCCCAAGGCTTATTCCTGTCCAATTAGGGTTTTTAACCAATCTTGTGCATCCAATAGGTGTGTTGGTGTCATAGGATGAATATTTAGGGCATTTTCGTCTTCCCTAGGCTTATTCTTGTCCAATTAGGGTTTTTAACCAATCTTGTGCATCCAATAGGTGTGTTTGTGTCATTGGATGAACTATTAGGTCATTTTCGTCCTCCCCTAGGCTTATTCTTGTCCAATTAGGGTTTTTAACCAATCTTGTGCATCCAATAGGTGTGTTTGTGTCATTGGATGAAAATTTAGGTCATTTTGTTCCTCCATAGGCTTATTCTTGTCCAATTAGGGTTTTTAAGCAATCTTGTGTATCCAATAAGTTCATTTGCGTCATTGGATGAACATTTAGGTCATTTTCGTACTCCCTAGGTTTATTCTTGTCCAATTAGGGTTTTTAACCAATCTTGTGCATCCTATAGGTGTGTTTGGGTCATTGGATGAACATTTAGGTCATTTTGTTCCTCCCTAGGCTTATTCTTGTCCAATTAGGGTTTTTAACCAATCTTGTGCATCCTATTGGTGTGTTGGTGTCATTGGATGAATATTTAGGGCATTTTCGTCTTCCCTAGGCTTATTCTAGTCCAATTTGGGTTTTTAACCAATCTTGTGCATCCAATAGGTGTGTTTGTTTCATTGGATGAACTATTAGGTCATTTTTGTCCTCCCCTAGGCTTATTCTTGTCCAATTAGGGTTTTTAACAAATCTTGTGCGTCCAATAGGAGTGTTTGTGTCATTGGATGAACATTCAGGTCATTTTCATCCTCCCTAGGCTTATTCTTGTCCAACTAGGGTTTTTAACCAATCTTGTGCATCCAATAGGTGTGTTTGTGTCATTGGATGAACATTTAGGTCATTTTGTTCCTCCCTAGGCTTACTGTTGTCCAATTAGGGTTTTTAACGAATCATGTGCATCCAATAGGTATGTTTGAGCAATTTGATGTACATTTAGGTCATTTTCTTCCTCCTTACGTGTATTCTTGTCCAATTAGGGTCTTTAATCAATCTTGTGCATCTAATAGGTGTGTTTGTGTCATTGGATGAACATTTAGGTCATTTTGTTCCTCCCTAGGCTTATAGTTGTCCAATTAGGGTTTTTAACCAATCATGTGCATCCAATAGGTATGTTTGTGTCATTTGATGTACATTTAGGTCATTTTCTTCCTCCCTACGTGTATTCTTGTCCAATTAGGGTTTTTAATCAATCTTGTGCAACCAAAAGGTGTGTTTGTGTCATTGGATGAAAATTTAGGTCATTATGTTCCTCCATAGGCTTATTCTTGTCCAATTAGGGTTTTTAAGCAATCTTGTGTATCCAATTAGTTCATTTGCGTCATTGGATGAACATTTAGGTCATTTTCGTACTCCCTAGGTTTATTCTTGTCCAATTAGGGTTTTTAACCAATCTTGTGCATCCAATAGGTGTGTTTGTGTCATTGGATGAACATTTAGGTCATTTTGTTCCTCCCGAGGCTTATTCTTATCCAATTAGGGTTTTTAACCAATCTTGTGCATCCAATAGGTGTGTTTGTGTCATTGGATGAACTATTAGGTCATTTTCGTCCTCCCCTAGGCTTATTCTTGTCCAATTAGGGTTTTTAACAAATCTTGTGCGTCCAATAGGTGTGTTTGTGTCATTGGATGAACATTCAGGTCATTTTCATCCTCCCTAGGCTTATTCTTGTCCAATTAGGGTTTTTAACCAACCTTGTGCATCCAATAGGTGTGTTTGTGTCATTGGATGAACATTTAGGTCATTTTGTTCCTCCCTAGGCTTATTCTTGTCCAATTAGGGTTTTTAACCAATCTTGTGCATCCAATAGGTGTGTTGGTGTCATTGGATGAATATTTAGGGCATTTTCGTCTTCCCTACGTGTATTCTTGTCCAATTAGGGTTTTTAATCAATCTTGTGCAACCAAAAGGTGTGTTTGTGTCATTGGATGAAAATTTAGGTCATTTTGTTCCTCCATAGGCTTATTCTTGTCCAATTAGGGTTTTTAAGCAATCTTGTGTATCCAATTAGTTCATTTGCGTCATTGGATGAACATTTAGGTCATTTTCGTCCTCCCTAGGTTTATCCTTGTCCAATTAGGGTTTTTAACCAATCTTGTGCATCCAATAGGTGTGTTTGTGTCATTGGATGAACATTTAGGTCATTTTGTTCCTCCCTAGGCTTATTGTTGTCCATTTTGGGTTTTTAACCAATCATGTGCATCCTATAGGTATGTTTGTGTCATTTAATGTACATTTAGGTCATTTTCTTCCTCCCTACGTGTATTCTTGTCCAATTAGGGTTTTTAATCAATCCTGTGCAACCAAAAGGTGTGTTTGTGTCATTGGATGAAAATTTAGGTCATTTTGTTCCTCCATAGGCTTATTCTTGTCCAATTAGGGTTTTTAAGCAATCTTGTGTATCCAATTAGTTCATTTGCGTCATTGGATGAACATTTAGGTCATTTTCGTACTCCCTAGGTTTATTCTTGTCCAATTAGGGTTTTTAACCAATCTTGTGCATCCAATAGGAGTGTTTGTGTCATTGAATGAACATTTAGGTCATTTTGTTCCTCCCTAGGCTTATTCTTGTCCAATTAGGGTTTTTAACCAATCTTGTGCATCCAATAGGTGTGTTGGTGTCATTGGATGAATATTTAGGGCATTTTCGTCTTCCCTAGGCTTATTCTTGTCCAATTAGGGTTTTTAACCAATCTTGTGCATCCAATAGGTGTGTTTGTGTCATTGGATGAACTATTAGGTCATTTTCGTCCTCCCCTAGGCTTATTCTTGTCCAATTAGGGTTTTTAACAAATCTTGTGCGTCCAATAGGTGTGTTTGTGTCATTGGATGAACTATTAGGTCATTTTCGTCCTCCCCTAGGCTTATTCTTGTCCAATTAGGGTTTTTAACAAATCTTGTGCGTCCAATAGGTGTGTTTGTGTCATTGGATGAACATTCAGGTCATTTTCATCCTCCCTAGGCTTATTCTTGTCCAATTAGGGTTTTTAACCAATCTTGTGCATCCAATAGGTGTGTTTGTGTCATTGGATGAACATTTAGGTCATTTTGTTCCTCCCTAGGCTTATTGTTGTCCATTTTGGGTTTTTAACCAATCATGTGCATCCTATAGGTATGTTTGTGTCATTTAATGTACATTTAGGTCATTTTCTTCCTCCCTACGTGTATTCTTGTCCAATTAGGGTTTTTAATCAATCTTGTGCAACCAAAAGGTGTGTTTGTGTCATTGGATGAAAATTTAGGTTATTTTGTTCCTCCATAGGCTTATTCTTGTCCAATTAGGGTTTTTAAGCAATCTTGTGTATCCAATTAGTTCATTTGCGTCATTGGATGAACATTTAGGTCATTTTCGTACTCCCTAGGTTTATTCTTGTCCAATTAGGGTTTTTAACCAATCTTGTGCATCCAATAGGTGTGTTTGTGTCATTGGATGAACATTTAGGTCATTTTGTTCCTCCCGAGGCTTATTCTTATCCAATTAGGGTTTTTAACCAATCTTTTGCATCCAATAGGAGTGTTTGTGTCATTGAATGAACATTTAGGTCATTTCGTCCTCCCTAGGCTTATTCTTGTCCAATTAGGGTTTTTAACCAATCTTGTGCATCCAATAGTTGTGTTTGTGTCATTGGATGAACATTTAGGTCATTTTGTTCCTCCCTAGGCTTATTGTTGTCCAATTAGGGTTTTTAACCAATCATGTGCATCCAATAGGTATGTTTGTGTCATTTGATGTACATTTAGGTCATTTTCTTCCTCCCTACGTGTATTCTTGTCCAATTAGGGTTTTTAAACAATCTTGTGCAACCAAAAGGTGAGTTTGTGTCATTGGATGAACTATTAGGTCATTTTCGTCCTCCCCTAGGCTTATTCTTGTCCAATTAGGGTTTTTAACAAATCTTGTGCGTCCAATAGGTGTGTTTGTGTCATTGGATGAACATTCAGGTCATTTTCATCCTCCCTAGGCTTATTCTTGTCCAATTAGGGTTTTTAACCAATCTTGTGCATCCAATAGGTGTGTTTGTGTCATTGGATGAACATTTAGGTCATTTTGTTCCTCCCTAGGCTTATTGTTGTCCATTTTGGGTTTTTAACCTCATGTGCATCCTATAGGTATGTTTGTGTTATTTAATGTACATTTAGGTCATTTTCGTCCTCCCTACGTGTATTCTTGTCCAATTAGGGTTTTTAATCAATCTTGTGCAACCAAAAGGTGTGTTTGTGTCATTGGATGAAAATTTAGGTCATTTTGTTCCTCCATAGGCTTATTCTTGTCCAATTAGGGTTTTTAAGCAATCTTGTGTATCCAATTAGTTCATTTGCGTCATTGGATGAACATTTAGGTCATTTTCGTACTCCCTAGGTTTATCCTTGTCCAATTAGGGTTTTTAACCAATCTTGTGCATCCAATAGGTGTGTTTGTGTCATTGGATGAACATTTAGGCCATTTTGTTCCTCCCTAGGCTTATTGTTGTCCATTTTGGGTTTTTAACCAATCATGTGCATCCTATAGGTATGTTTGTGTCATTTAATGTACATTTAGGTCATTTTCTTCTTCCCTACGTGTATTCTTGTCCAATTAGGGTTTTTAATCAATCTTGTGCAACCAAAAGGTGTGTTTGTGTCATTTGATGAAAATTTAGGTCATTTTGTTCCTCCATAGGCTTATTCTTGTCCTATTAGGGTTTTTAAGCAATCTTGTGTATCCAATTAGTTCATTTGCGTCATTGGATGAACATTTAGGTCATTTTCGTACTCCCTAGGTTTATCCTTGCCCAATTAGGGTTTTTAACCAATCTTGTGCATCCAATAGGTGTGTTTGTGTCATTGGATGAACATTTAGGTCATTTTGTTCCTCCCGAGGCTTATTCTTATCCAATTAGGGTTTTTAACCAATCTTTTGCATCCAATAGGAGTGTTTGTGTCATTGAATGAACATTTAGGTCATTTCGTCCTCCCTAGGCTTATTCTTGTCCAATTAGGGTTCTTAACCAATCTTGTGCATCCAATAGGAGTGTTTGTGTCATTGAATGAACATTTAGGTCATTTTGTTCCTCCCTAGGCTTATTCTTGTCCAATTAGGGTTTTTAACCAATCTTGTGCATCCAATAGGTGTGTTGGTGTCATTGGATGAATATTTAGGGCATTTTCGTCTTCCCTAGGCTTATTCTTGTCCAATTAGGGTTTTTAACCAATCTTGTGCATCCAATAGGTGTGTTTGTGTCATTGGACGAACTATTACGTCATTTTCATCCTCCCCTAGGCTTATTCTTGTCCAATTAGGGTTTTTAACAAATCTTGTGCGTCCAATAGGTGTATTTGTGTCATTGTATGAACATTCAGGTCATTTTCATCCTCCCTAGGCTTATTCTTTTCCAATTAGGGTTTTTAACCAATCTTGTGCATCCAATTGGTGTGTTTGTGTCATTGGATGAACATTTAGGTCATTTTGTTCCTCCCTAGGCTTATTGTTGTCCAATTAGGGTTTTTAACCAATCATGTGCATCCAATAAGTATGTTTGTGTCATTTGATGTACATTTAGGTCATTTTCTTCCTCCCTACGTGTATTCTTGTCCAATTAGGGTTTTTAATCAATCTTGTGCATCCAAAAGGTGTGTTTGTGTCATTGGATGAAAATTTAGGCCATTTTGTTCCTCCCTAGGCTTATTCTTGTCCAATTTGGGTTTTTAAGCAATCTTGTGTATCCAATAAGTTCATTTGCATCATTGGATGTACATTTAGGTCATTTTCGTACTCCCTAGGTTTATTCTTGTCCAATTAGGGTTTTTAACCAATCTTGTGCATCCAACAGGTGTGTTTGTGTCATTGGATGAACATTTAGGTCATTTTGTTCCTCCCTAGGCTTATTCTTATCCAATTAGGGTTTTTAACCAATCTTTTGCATCCAATAGGAGTGTTTGTGTCATTGAATGAACATTTAGGTCATTTCGTCCTCCCTAGGCTTATTCTTGTCCAATTAGGGTTTTTAACCAATCTTGTGCATCCAATAGGAGTGTTTGTGTCATTGGATGAACATTTAGGTCATTTTGTTCCTCCCTAGGCTTATTCTTGTCCAATTAGGATTTTTAACCAATCTTGTGCATCCAATAAGTGTGTTGGTGTCATTGGATGAATATTTAGGGCATTTTCGTCTTCCCTAGGCTTATTCTTGTCCAATTAGGGTTTTTAACCAATCTTGTGCATCCAATAGGTGTGTTTGTGTCATTGGATGAACTATTACGTCATTTTCGTCCTCCCCTAGGCTTATTCTTGTCCAATTAGGGTTTTTAACAAATCTTGTGCGTCCAATAGGTGTGTTTGTGTCATTGGATGAGCATTCAGGTCATTTTCATCCTCCCTAGGCTTATTCTTGTCCAATTTGGGTTTTTAACCAATCTTGTGCATCCAATAGGTGTTTTTGTGTCATTGGATGAACATTAAGGTCATTTTGTTCCTCCCTAGGCTTATTGTTGTCCAATTAGGGTTTTTAACCAATCATGTGCATCCAATAGGTATGTTTGTGTCATTTGATGTACATTTAGGTCATTTTCTTCCTCCTTACGTGTATTCTTGTCCAATTAGGGTTTTTAATCAATCTTGTGCATCCAAAAGGTGTGTTTGTGTCATTGGATGAAAATTTAGGTCATTTTGTTCCTCCCTAGGCTTATTCTTGTCCAATTAGGGTTTTTAAGCAATCTTGTGTATCCAATAAGTTCATTTGCGTCATTGGATGTACATTTAGGTCCTTTTCGTACTCCCTAGGTTTATTCTTGTCCAATTAGGGTTTTTAACCAATCTTGTGCATCCAATAGGAGTGTTTGTGTCATTGGATGAACATTTAGGTCATTTTGTTCCTCCCTAGGCTTATTCTTGTCCAATTAGGGTTTTTAACCAATCTTGTGCATCCAATAGGTGTGTTGGTGTCATTGGATGAATATTTAGGGCATTTTCGTCTTCCCTAGGCTTATTCTTGTCCAATTAGGGTTTTTAACCAATCTTGTGCATCCAATAGGTGTGTTTGTGTCATTGGATGAACATTTAGGTCATTTTGTTCCTCCCTAGGCTTATTCTTGTCCAATTAGGGTTTTTAACCAATCTTGTGCATCCAATAGGTGTGTTTGTGTCATTGGATGAACATTTAGGTCATTTTCGTCCTCCCTAGGCTTATTCTTGTCCAATTAGGGTTTTTAACCAATCTTGTGCTTCCAATAGGTGTGTTTGTGTCATTGGATGAACATTTAGGTCATTTTCGTCCTCCCTAGGGTTATTCTTGTCCAATTAGGGTTTTTAACCAATCTTGTGCATCCAATAGGTGTGTTTGTGTCATTGGATGAACATTTAGGTCATTTTCGTCCTCCCTACACTTAATCTTGTGCAATTAGGGTTTTTAACCAATCTTGTGCATCCAATAGGTGTGTTTGTGTCATTGGATGAACATTTAGGTCATTTTGGTCCTCCATACACTTAATCTTGTGCAATAAGGGTTTTTAACCAATCTTGTGCATCCAATAGGTGTGATTGTGTCATTGGATGTACATTTAGGTCATTTTCGTCCTCCCTAGGGTTATTTTTGTCCAATTAGGGTTTTTAGCCAATCTTCTGCATCGAATAGGTGTGTTTGTGTCATTGGATGAACATTTAGGTCATTTTCGTCCTCCCTAGGGTTATTCTTGTCCAATTAGGGTTTTTAACCAATCTTGTGCATCCAATAGGTGTGTTTGTGTCATTGGATGAACATTTAGGTCATTTTCGTCCTCCCTACTCTTTATCTTGTCCAATTAGGGTTTTGAACCAATCTTGTGCATCCAATAGGTGTGTTTGTGTCATTGGATGAACATTTAGGTCATTTTCGTCCTCCCTACACTTAATCTTGTCCAATTAGGGTTTTTAACCAATCTTGTGCATCCAATAGGTGTGTGTGTGTCATTGGATGAACATTTAGGTCATTTTCGTCCTCCCTAGGGTTATTCTTCTCCAATTAGGGTTTTTAACCAATCTGGTGCATCCAATAGGTGTGTTTGTGTTATTGTATGAACATTTAGGTCATTTTTGTCCTCCATAGGGTTATTCTTGTCCAATTAGGGTTTTTAACCTATCTGGTGCATCCAATAGGTGTGTTTGTGTCATTGGATGAACATTTAGGTCATTTTCGTCCTCCCTAGGGTTATTCTTGTCCAATTAGGGTTTTTAACCAATCTTGTGCATCCAATAGGTGTGTTTGTGTCATTGGATGAACATTTAGGTCATTTTCGTCCTCCCTAGGGTTATTCTTGTCCAATTAGGGTTTTTAACCAATCTTGTGCATCCAATAGGTGTGTTTGTGTCATTGGATGAACATTTAGGTCATTTTCGTCCTCCCTAGGGTTCTTCCTGTCCAATTAGGGTTTTTAACCAATCTTGTGCATCCAATAGGTGTGTTTGTGTCATTGGATGAACATTTAGGTCATTTTCGTCCTCCTTAGGGTTATTCTTCTCCAATTAGGGTTTTTAACCAATCTTGTGCATCCAATAGGTGTGTTTGTGTCATTGGATTAACATTTAGGTCATTTTCGTCCTCCCTACACTTAATCTTGTCCAATTAGGGTTTTTAACCATTCTTGTGCATCCAATAGGTGTGTTTGTGTCATTGGATGAACATTTAGGTCATTTTCGTCCTCCCTAGGCTTATTCTTGTCCAATTAGGGTTTTTAACCAATCTTGTGCATCCAATAGGTGTGTTTGTGTCATTGGATGAACATTTTGGTCCTTTTCGTCCTCCCTAGGCTTATTCTTGTCCAATTAGGGTTTTTAACCAATCTTGTGCATCCAATAGGTGTGTTTGTGTCATTGGATGAACATTTAGGTCATTTTCGTCCTCCCTAGGCTTATTCGTGTCCAATTAGGATTTTTAACCAATCTTGTGCATCCAATAGGTGTGTTGGTGTCATTGGATGAACATTCAGGTCATTTTCATCCTCCCTAGGCTTGTTCTTGTCCAATTAGGGTTTTTAACCAATCTTGTGCATCCAATAGGTGTGTTTGTGTCATTGGATGAACATTAAGGTCATTTTGTTCCTCCCTAGGCTTATTGTTGTCCAATTAGGGTTTTTAACCAATCATGTGCATCCAATAGGTATGTTTGTGTGATTTGATGTACATTTAGGTCATTTTATTCCTCCTTACGTGTACTCTTGTCCAATTAGGGTTTTTAATCAATCTTGTGCATCCAAAAGGTGTGTTTGTGTCATTGGATGAAAATTTAGGTCATTTTGTTCCTCCCTAGGCTTATTCTTGTCCAATTAGGGTTTTTAAGCAATCTTCTGTATCCAATAAGTTCATTTGCGTCATTGGATGTACATTTAGGTCATTTTCGTACTCCCTAGGTTTATTCTTGTCCAATTAGGGTTTTTAACCAATCTTGTGCATCCAATAGGTGTGTTTGTGTCATTGGATGAACATTTAGGTCATTTTGTTCCTCCCTAGGCTTATTCTTATCCAATTAGGGTTTTTAACCAATCTTTTGCATCCAATAGGAGTGTTTGTGTCATTGAATGAACATTTAGGTCATTTCGTCCTCCCTAGGCTTATTCTTGTCCAATTAGGGTTTTTAACCAATCTTGTGCATCCAATAGGAGTGTTTGTGTCATTGGATGAACATTTAGGTCATTTTGTTCCTCCCTAGGCTTATTCTTCTCCAATTAGGGTTTTTAACCAATCTTGTGCATCCAAAAGGTGTGTTGGTGTCATTGGATGAATATTTAGGGCATTTTCGTCTTCCCTAGGCTTAGTCTTGTCCAATTAGGGTTTTTAACGAATCTTGTGCATCCAATTAGTTCATTTGTGTCATTGGATGAACATTTAGGTCATTTTGTTCCTCCCTAGGCTTATTCTTATCTAATTAGGGTTTTTAACCAATCTTTTGCATCCAATAGGAGTGTTTGTGTCATTGAATGAACATTTAGGTCATTTCGTCCTCCCTAGGCTTATTCTTGTCCAATTAGGGTTTTTAACCAATCTTGTGCATCCAATAGGAGTGTTTGTGTCATTGGATGAACATTTAGGTCATTTTGTTCCTCCCTAGGCTTATTCTTCTCCAATTAGGGTTTTTAACCAATCTTGTGCATCCAAAAGGTGTGTTGGTGTCATTGGATGAATATTTAGGGCATTTTCGTCTTCCCTAGGCTTATTCTTGTCCAACTAGGGTTTTTAACCAATCTTGTGCACCCAATAGGTGTGTTTGTGTCATTGGATGAACTATTACGTCATTTTCATCCTCCCCTAGGCTTATTCCTGTCCAATTAGGGTTTTTCACAAATCTTGTGCGTCCAATAGGTGTGTTTGTGTCATTGGATGAACATTCAGGTCATTTTCATCCTCCCTAGGCTTATTCTTGTCCAATTAGGGTTTTTAACCAATCTTGTGCATCCAATAGGTGTGTTTGTGTCATTGGATGAACATTTAGGTCATTTTGTTCCTCCCTAGGCTTATTGTTGTCCAATTAGGGTTTTTAAGCAATCTTGTGTATCCAATAAGTTCATTTGCGTCATTGGATGTACATTTATGTCATTTTCGTACTCCGTAGGTTTATTCTTGTCCAATTAGGGTTTTTAACCAATCTTGTGCATCCAATAGGTGTGTTTGTGTCATTGGATGAACATTTAGGTCATTTTGTTCCTCCCTAGGCTTATTCTTCTCCAATTAGGGTTTTTAAAGAATCTTGTGCATCCAAAAGGTGTGTTTGTGTCATTGGATGAACATTTAGGTCATTTTCGTCCTCCCTAGGCTTATTCCTGTCCAATTCGGGTTCTTAACCAATCTTGTGCATCCAATAGGTGTGTTTGTGTAATTGGATGAACATTTAGGTCATTTTGTTCCTCCCTAGGCTTTTTCTTGTCCAATTAGGGTTTTTAACCAATCTTGTGCATCCAATAGGTGTGTTGGTGTCATTGGATGAATATTTAGGGCATTTTCGTCTTCCCTAGGCTTATTCTTGTCCAATTAGGGTTTTTAACCAATCTTGTGCATCCAATAGGTGTGTTTGTGTCATTGGATGAACTATTAGGTCATTTTCGTCCTCCCCTAGGCTTATTCTTGTCCAATTAGGGTTTTTAACAAATCTTGTGCGCCCAATAGGTGTGTTTGTGTCATTGGATGAACTATTAGGTCATTTTCGTCCTCCCCTAAGCTTATTCTTGTCCAATTAGGGTTTTTAACAAATCTTGTGCGTCCAATAGGTGTGTTTGTGTCATTGGATGAACATTCAGGTCATTTTCATCCTCCCTAGGCTTATTCTTGTCCAATTAGGGTTTTTAACCAATCTTGTGCATCCAATAGGTGTGTTTGTGTCATTGGATGAACATTTAGGTCATTTTTTTCCTCCCTAGGCTTATTGTTGTCCAATTTGGGTTTTTAACCAATCTTGTGCATCCAATAGGTGTGTTGGTGTCATTGGATGAATATTTAGGGCATTTTCGTCTTCCCTAGGCTTATTCTTGTCCAATTAGGGTTTTTAACCAATCTTGTGCATCCAATAGGTGTGTTTGTGTCATTGGATGAACTATTAGGTTATTTTCGTCCTCCCCTAGGCTTATTCTTGTCCAATTAGGGTTTTTAACAAATCTTGTGCGTCCAATAGGTGTGTTTGTGTCATTGGATGAACATTCAGGTCATTTTCTTCCTCCCTAGGCTTATTCTTGTCCAATTAGGGTTTTTAACCAATCTTGTGCATCCAATAGGTGTGTTTGTGTCATTGGATGAACATTTAGGTCATTTTGTTCCTCCCTAGGCTTATTGTTGTCCATTTTGGGTTTTTAACCAATCATGTGCATCCTATAGGTATGTTTGTGTCATTTAATGTACATTTAGGTCATTTTCTTCCTCCCTACGTGTATTCTTGTCCAATTAGGGTTTTTAATCAATCTTGTGCAACCAAAAGGTGTGTTTGTGTCATTGGATGAAAATTTAGGTCATTTTGTTCCTCCATAGGCTTATTCTTGTCCAATTAGGGTTTTTAAGCAATCTTGTGTATCCAATTAGTTCATTTGCGTCATTGGATGAACATTTAGGTCATTTTCGTACTCCCTAGGTTTATCCTTGTCCAATTAGGGTTTTTAACCAATCTTGTGCATCCAATAGGTGTGTTTGTGTCATTGGATGAACATTTAGGTCATTTTGTTCCTCCCTAGGCTTATTGTTGTCCATTTTGGGTTTTTAACCAATCTTTTGCATCCAATAGGAGTGTTTGTGTCATTGAATGAACATTTAGGTCATTTCGTCCTCCCTAGGCTTATTCTTGTCCAATTAGGGTTTTTAACCAATCTTGTGCATCCAATAGTTGTGTTTGTGTCATTGGATGAACATTTAGGTCATTTTGTTCCTCCCTAGGCTTATTGTTGTCCAATTAAGGTTTTTAACCAATCATGTGAATCCAATAGGTATGTTTGTGTCATTTGATGTACATTTAGGTCATTTTCTTCCTCCCTACGTGTATTCTTGTCCAATTAGGGTTTTTAAACAATCTTGTGCAACCAAAAGGTGAGTTTGTGTCATTGGATGAACTATTAGGTCATTTTCGTCCTCCCCTAGGCTTATTCTTGTCCAATTAGGGTTTTTAACAAATCTTGTGCGTCCAATAGGTGTGTTTGTGTCATTGGATGAACATTCAGGTCATTTTCATCCTCCCTAGGCTTATTCTTGTCCAATTAGGGTTTTTAACCAATCTTGTGCATCCAATAGGTGTGTTTGTGTCATTGGATGAACATTTAGGTCATTTTGTTCCTCCCTAGGCTTATTGTTGTCCATTTTGGGTTTTTAACCTCATGTGCATCCTATAGGTATGTTTGTGTTATTTAATGTACATTTAGGTCATTTTCGTCCTCCCTACGTGTATTCTTGTCCAATTAGGGTTTTTAATCAATCTTGTGCAACCAAAAGGTGTGTTTGTGTCATTGGATGAAAATTTAGGTCATTTTGTTCCTCCATAGGCTTATTCTTGTCCAATTAGGGTTTTTAAGCAATCTTGTGTATCCAATTAGTTCATTTGCGTCATTGGATGAACATTTAGGTCATTTTCGTACTCCCTAGGTTTATGCTTGTCCAATTAGGGTTTTTAACCAATCTTGTGCATCCAATAGGTGTGCTTGTGTCATTGGATGAACATTTAGGTCATTTTGTTCCTCCCGAGGCTTATTCTTATCCAATTAGGGTTTTTAACCAATCTTTTGCATCCAATAGGAGTGTTTGTGTCATTGAATGAACATTTAGGTCATTTCGTCCTCCCTAGGCTTATTCTTGTCCAATTAGGGTTCTTAACCAATCTTGTGCATCCAATAGGAGTGTTTGTGTCATTGAATGAACATTTAGGTCATTTTGTTCCTCCCTAGGCTTATTCTTGTCCAATTAGGGTTTTTAAC
>JBBPBT010000611.1:0-22591 GCA_037974875.1 Cicer bijugum
CTCCCTAGGTTTATTCTTGTCCAATTAGGATTTTTAAGGAATCTAGTGCATCCAATAGGTGTGTTTGTGTCGTTGGATAATCATTTAGTTCATTTTGGTTCTTCCTAGGCTTATTCTTGTCCAATTAGGCTTTTTAACCAATCTTGTGCATCCAATAAGTTCATTTGTGTCATTGGAGGATCATTTAGGTCATTTTGGTCCTCTCTAGGCTTATTCTTGTCATGTTAGGGTTTTTAACCAATCTTGTGCATCCAATAGGTGTGTTTGTGTCATTCGATGAACATTTAGGTCTTTTTCTTCCTCCCTAGTCTTATTATTGTCCAATTAGGGTTTTTAAGCAATCTTGTGCATCCAATAAGTTCATATGTGTCATTGGATGTACATTTAGGTCATTATCGTCCTCCCTAGGTTTATTCTTGTCCAATTAGGGTTTTTAACCAATCTTGTGCGTCCAATAGGTGTGTTTGTGTCTTTCGAAGAACATTTAAGTCTTTTTCGTCCTCCCTAGTCTTATTGTTGTCCAATTAGGGTTTTTAACCAATCTTGAGCATCCAATAAGTTCATTTGTGCCATTGGATGAAATATTAGGTTATTTTCATCCTCCTTAGGCTTATTCTTGTCCAATTAGGGTTTTTAACCAATCTAGTGCATCCAATAGGTGTGTTTGTGTCATTGAATGAACATTTAGGTCTTTTTCGTCCTCCCTAGTCATTTTCTTGTCCAATTAGGGTTTTAAATCAATCTTGTGCATCAAATAGTTCATTTGTGACGTTGGATGTACATTTAGGTCATTTTCGCCCTCCCTAGGTTTATTCTTGTCCAATTAGGGTTTTTAAGCATTCTTGTGCATTCAATAGGTGTCTTTGTGTCATTGGATGAACATTTAGGTCATTTTTGTCCTCCCTAGGCTTATTCTTCGCCAATAAGGGTTTTTAACCAATCATGTGCATCCAATAGGTGTGTTTGTGTCATTTGATGACCATTTAAGTCTTTTTCGTCCTCCCTAGTGTTATTCTTGTCCAATTAGGGTTTTTAAGCAATCTTGTGCTTCCAATAAGTTCACATGTGTCATTGGATGTACATTTAGGACATTATCGTCCTCCATAGGTTTATTCTTGTCCAATTAAGGTTTTTAACCAGTCTTGTGCATCCAATAGGTGTGTTTGTGTCATTCAATGAACATTTAAGTCTTTTTCGTCCTCCCAATTATCGTTTTTAACCAATCTTGTGCATCAAATAAGTCCATTTGTGTCATTGGATGTACAATTTGGTAATTTTCGTCCTCCTTAAGCTTATTCATGTCCAATTAGGGTTTTTAACCAATCTTGTGCATCCAATAAGGTTATTTGTGTCATTGGACAATCATTAAGGTCATTTTGGTCCTCAGTACGCTTATTCTTGTCCTATTAGGGTTTTTAACCAATCTTGTGCGTCCAATAAGTTCATTTGTGTCATTGGAAGTACATTTAGGTCATTTTCGTCCTCCCTAGGCTTATTCTTGGCCAATTAGGGTTTTTAACCAATTTTGTGCATCCAATAAGTTCATTTGTGTCATTGGATGAACATTTAGGTCATTTTCGTCCTCCCTAGGCATATTCTATTCCAATTAGGGTTTTAACCAATCTTGGGCATCCAATAAGTTCCTTTGTGTCATTGGATGTACATTTAGGTCATTTTCGTCCTCCCTAGGCTTATTCTTGTCCAATTAGGGTTTTTAACCAATAATGTGCATCAAATAAGTTCATCTGTGTCATTGGATGTACATTTAGGTCATTTTCGTCCACCCTTGGTTTATTCTTGTCAAATTAGGGTTTTTAAGCAATCTTGTGCATCCAATAGGTGTTTTTGTGTCATTGGAGGAACATCTAGGTCATTTTGTTCCTCCCTAGGTTTATTCTTGTCCAATTAGGATTTTTAAGGAATCTAGTGCATCCAATAGGTGTGTGTGTGTCCTTGGATGATCATTTAGTTCATTTTGGTTCTTCCTAGGCTTATTCTTGTCCAATTAGGCTTTTTAACCAATCTTGTGCATCCAATAAGTTCATTTGTGTCATTGGATGATCATTTAGGTCATTTTGGTCCTCTCTAGGCTTATTCTTGTCCTGTTAGGGTTTTTAACCAATCTTGTGCATCCAATAGGTGTGTTTGTGTCATTCGATGACCATTTAGGTCTTTTTCGTCGTCCCTAATCTTATTCTTGTCCAATTAGGGTTTTTAAGCAATCTTGTGCATCCAATAAGTTCATATGTGTCATTGGATGTACATTTAGGTCATTATCGTCCTCCCTAGGTTTATTCTTGTCAAATTAGGGTTTTTAAGCAATCTTGTGCATCCAATAGGTGTTTTTGTGTCATTGGATGAACATCTAGGTCATTTTGTTCCTCCCTAGGTTCATTCTTGTCCAATTAGGATTTTTAAGGAATCTAGTGCATCCAATAGGTGTGTTTGTGTCCTTGGATAATCATTTAGTTCATTTTGGTTCTTCCTAGGCTTATTCTTGTCCAAATAGGCTTTTTAACCAGTCTTGTGCATCCAATAAGTTCATTTGTGTCATTGGAGGATCATTTAGGTCATTTTGGTCCTCTCTAGGCTTATTCTTGTCCTGTTAGGGTTTTTAACCAATCTTGTGCATCCAATAGGTGTGTTTGTGTCATTCGATGAACATTTAGGTCTTTTTCGTCCTCCTTAGTCTTATTCTTGTCCAATTAGGGTTTTTAAGCAATCTTGTGCATCCAATAGGTGTGTTTGTGTCATTCAATAAACATTTAAGTCTTTCTCGTCCTCCCTAGTCTTATTCTTGTCCAATTATGATTTTTAACCAATCTTGTGCATCAAATAAGTCCATTTGTGTCATTGGATGTACAATTAGGTCATTTTCGTCCTCCTTAAGCTTATTCTTGTCCAATTAGGGTTTTTAACCAATCTTGTGCTTTCAATAAGGTTATTTGTTTCATTGGACGATCATTTAGGTCATTTTCGTCCTCCCAAGTCTTATTCTTGTCCAATTAGGGTTTTTAACCAATCGTGTGCTTCAAATAGTTCATTTGTGACGTTGGACGTACATTTAGGTCATTTTCGCCCTCCCTAGGTTTATTCTTGTCCAATTAGGGTTTTTAAGCATTCTTGTGCATTCAATAGGTGTCTTTGTGTCATTGGATGAACATTTAGGTCATTTTTCTCCTCCCTAGGCTTATTCTTCGCCAATAAGGGTTTTTAGCCAATCATGTGCATCCAATAGGTGTGTTTGTGTCATTTGATGAACATTTAAGTCTTTTTCGTCCGCCCTTGTCTTATTCTTGTCCAATTAGGGTTTTTAAGCAATCTTGTGCATCCAATAAGTTCATATGGGTCGTTGGATGTACATTTTGGTCATTATCATCCTCCCTAGGTTTATTCTTGTCCAATTAGGGTTTTTAACCAATCTTGTGCATCCAATACGTGTGTTTGTGTCAATTAATGAACATTTAAGTCTTTTTCGTTCTCCCTAGTCTTATTCTTGTCCAATTATGGTTTTTAACCAATCTTGTGCATCAAATAAGTCCATTTGTGTCATTGGATGTACAATTTGGTCATTTTCGTCCTCCTTAAGCTTATTCTTGTCCAATTAGGATTTTTAACCAATCATGTGCATCCAATAAGGTTATTTGTGTCATTGGACAATCATTTTGGTCATTTTGGTCCTCAGTACGCTTGTTCTTGTCCTATTAGGGTTTTTAACCAATCTTGTGCGTCCAATAAGTTCATTTGTGTCATTGGAAGTACATTTAGGTCATTTTCGTCCTCCCTAGGCTTATTCTTGGCCAATTAGGGTTTTTAACCAATTTTGTCCATCCAATAAGTTCATTTGTGTCATTGGATGAACATTTAGGTCATTTTCGTCCTCCCTAGGCTTATTCTTTTCCAATTAGGGTTTTTAACCAATATTGGGCATCCAATAAGTTCCTTTGTGTCATTGGATGAACATTTAGGTCATTTTCGTCCTCCCTAGGCTTATTCTTGTCCAATTAGGGTTTTTAACCAATAATGTGCATCTAATAAGTTCATTTGTGTCATTGGATGTACATTTAGGTCATTTTCGTCCTCCCTAGATTTATTCTTGTCAAATTAGGGTTTTTAAGCAATGTTGTGCATCCTATAGGTGTTTTTGTGTCATTGGATGAACATCTAGGTCATTTTGTTCCACCCTATGTTTATTCTTGTCCAATTAGGGTTTTTAAGGAATCTAGTGCATCCATAGGTGTGTTTGTGTGATGAGATGATCTTTTAGGTCATTTTGTTCCTCCCTAGGCTTATTCTTGTCCAAATAGAGTTTTAAACCAATCTTGTGAATCCAACAAGTTCATTTGTGTCATTGGATTTATAGTTAGGTCATTTTCATCCTCCATAGGCTTATTCTTCTCTAATTAGGGTTTTTAACCAATCTTGTGCAGCTAATAAGTTCGTTTGTGACATTGGTTGAACATTTAGGTCATTTTCGTCCTCCCTATGCTTATTCTTTTCCAATTAGGGTTTTTAACCAATATTGTGCATCCAATGAGTTCCTTTGTGTCATTGGATGACAATTTAGGTCATTTTCGTCCTCCGTAGGCATTTTCTTGTCCATTTAGGGTTTTTAACCAATCATTTGCACACAATAAGTTCACTTGGGTCATTGGATGAACATTTCGGTCATTTTCGTCCTCCATTGGTTTATTCTTGTCCAATTAGAGTTTTTAAGCATTCTTGTGCATTCAATAGGTGTCTTTGTGTCATTGGATGAACATTTCGATCATTTTCGTCCTCCCTAGGCTTTTTCTTGTCAAATTAGGGTTTTCAACCAATCTTGAGCCTCCAATAGGTGTGTTTATGTCATTCAATGAGCATTTAAGTCTTTTTCGACCTCCCTAGTCTTATTCTTTTCAAATTAGGGTTTTTAACCAATCTTGTGCATCAAATAAGTTCATTTGTGTCATTGGAAGTACATTTAGGTCATTTTCGTGCTCCCTAGGTTTATTCTTGTCAAATTAGGGTTTTTAAGCAGTCTTGTGCATCCAACAGGTGTTTTTGTGTCATTGGATGAACATCTAGGTCATTTTGTTCCTCCCTAGGCTTATTCATGTCCAATTAGGGTTTTCAACCAATCTTGCGCATCCAAAAAGTTCATTTGTGTCATTGGATGATCATTTAGTTCATTTTGGTACTCCCTAGGCTTATTCTTGTCCAATTAGGCTTTTTAACCAATCTTGTGCATCCAATAAGTTCATTTGTGTCATTGGATGAACTATTAGGTTATATTCATCCTCCTTAGGCTTATTCTTGTCCAACTAGGGTTTTTAACCAATCTTGTGCATCCAATAGGTTTACTTGTGTCATTGAATGAACATTTAGGTCTTTTTCGTCCTCCCTAGTCTTGTTCTTTTCCAATTAGGGTTTTTAGCCAATCTTCTGCATCCAATAAGTTCATTTGTGTCATTGGATGCACATTTAGATCATTATCGTCCTCCATAGGCTTATTCTTCTCCAATAAGGGTTTTTTTACCAATCTTGTGCATCCAATAGGTGTGTCTGTGTCGTTTGTTGAACATTTAAGTCTTTTTCGTCCTCCCTAGTCTTATTCTTGTCCAATTAGGGTTTTTAACCAATCTTGTGCATCCAATAAGTTCATTTGTGTCATTGGATGAACTATTAGGTTATTTTCATCCTCCTTAGGCTTATTCTTGTCCAATTAGGGTTTTTAACCAATCTAGTGCATCCAATAGGTGTGTTTGTGTCATGAGATGAACTTTAAGGTCTTTTTCGTCCTCAATAGTCTTATTCTTGTCCAATTAGGGTTTTTAACCAATCTTGTGCATCCAATAGTTCATTTGTGTCGTTGGATGTACATTTAGGTCATTTTCGCCCTCCCTAGGTTTATTCTTGTCCAATTATGGTTTTAAGCATTCTTGTGCATTCAATAGGTGTCTTTGTGTCATTGGATGAACATTTAGGTCATTTTTGTCCTCCCTAGGCTTATTCTTCTCCAATAAGGGTTTTTAACCAATCATGTGCATCGAATAGGTGTGTTTGTGTCATTTGAGGAACATTTAAGTCTTTTTCGTCCTCCCTAGTCTTATTCTTGTCCAATTATGGTTTTTAACCAATCTTGTGCATCCAATAAGTTCATATGTGTCATTGGATGTACATTAAGGTCATTATCGTCCTCCCTAGGTTTATTCTTGTCCAATTAGGGTTTTTAACCAATCTTGTGCATCCAATAGGTGTGTTTGTGTCATTCAATGAACAATTAAGTCTTTTTCGTCCTCCATAGTCTTATTCTTGTCCAATTATGGTTTTTAACAAATCTTGTGCATCAAATAAGTCCATTTGTGTCATTGGATGTACAATTAGGTCATTTTCGTCCTCCTTAGGCTTATTCTTGTCCAATTTGGCTTTTTTACCAATCTTGTGCATCCAATAAGGTCATTTTTGTCATTGGAAGTACATTTAGGTCATTTTCGTCCTCCCTATGCTTATTCTTGTCCTATTAGGGTTTTTAACCAATCTTGTGCGTCCAATAAGTTCATTTGTGTAATTGGAAGTACATTTAGGTCATTTTCGTCCTCCCTAGGCTTATTCTTGTCCAATTAGGGTTTTTAACTAATTTTTTGCATCCAATAAGTTCATTTGTGTCATTGGATGAACATTTAGGTCATTTTCATCCTCCCTAGGTTTATTCTTGCCAAATTAGGGTTTTTAAGCAATCTTGTGCATCCAATAGGTGTTTTTGTGCCATTGGATGAACATCTAGGTCATTTTGTTCCTCCCTAGGTTTATTCTTGTCCAATTATGGTTTTTAAGGAATCTAGTGCTTCCAATAGGTGTGTTTGTGTCATGAGATGAACGTTTAGGTCATTTTGTTCCTCCCTAGGCTTATTCTTGTCCAATTAGAGTTTTTAACCAATCTTGTGAATACAACAAGTTCATTTTTGTCATTGGATTTATATTTAGGTCATTTTTGTCCTCCCTAGGCTAATTCTTCTCCAATATGGGTTTTTAACCGATCCTGTGCATCCAATAGGTGTGTTTGTGTCATTTGATGAACACTAAAGTCTTTTTCGTCCTCCCGAGTCTTATTCTTTTCCAATTAGGGTTTTTAACCAATCTTGTGCATCCAATAAGTTCATATGTGTCATTGGATGTACATTAAGGTCATTATCGTCCTCCCTAGGTTTATTCTTGTCCAATTAAGTTTTTTAACCAATCCTGTGCATCCAATAGGTGTGTTTGTGTCATTTGATGAACATTTAAGTCTTTTTCGTCTTCCCTAGTCTTATTCTTGTCCAATTATGGTTTTTAACCAATCTTGTGCATCAAATAAGTCCATTTGTGTCATTGGATGTACAATTAGGTCATTTTCGTCCTCCTTAGGCTTATTCTTGTCCAATTAGGGTTTTTAACCAATCTTGTGCATCCAATAAGGCCATTTGTGTCATTGGACGATCATTTAGGTCATTTTGGTCCTCAGTACATTTATTCTTGTCCTATTAGGGTTTTTAACCAATCTTGTGCATCCAATAAGTTCATTTGTGTCATTGGAAGTACATTTAGGTCATTTTCGTCCTCCCTAGGCTTATTCTTGTCCAATTAGGGTTTTTAACCAATTTTGTGCATCCAATAAGTCCATTTGTGTCATTGGATGAACATTTAGGTCATTTTCATCCTCCCTATGTTTATTCATGTCAAATTAGGGTTTTTAAGCAATCTTGTGCATCCAATAGGTGTTTTTGTGTCATTGGATGAACATCTAGGTCATTTTGTTCCTGCCTAGGTTTATTCTGGTCCAATTAGGGTTTTTAAGGAATCTAGTGCTTCCAATAGGTGTGTTTCTGTCATGAGATGAACTTTTAGGTCATTTGTTCCTCCTTAGGCTTATTCTTGTCCAATTAGAGTTTTTAACCAATCTTGTGAATCCAACAAGTTCATTTGTGTCATTGGATTTATAGTTAGGTCATTTTCGTCCTCCCTGGGCTTATTCTTCTCCAATTAGGGTTTTTAACCAATCTTGTGCATCCAATAATTTCATTGTGACATTGGTGGATGATTTAATTCGTTTTCGTCCTCCCTATGCTTATTCTTTTCCAATTAGGGCTTTTAACCAATCTTGTGCATCTAATGAATTCCTTTGTGTCATTGGATGAACATTTAGGTCATTTTCATCCTCCGTAGGCATATTCTTGTCCATTTAGGGTTTTTAACCAATCATTTGCTTACAATAAGTTCACTTGGGTCATTGGATGTACATTTCGGACATTTTGGTCCTCCATAGGTTTATTCTTGTCCAATTAGAGTTTTTAAGCATTCTTGTCCATTCAATAGGTGTCTTTGTGTCATTGGATGAACATTTTGGTCATTTTCATCCTCCATAGGCTTTTTCTTGTCAAATTAGGGTTTTTAACCAATCTTGAGCATCCAATAGGTGTGTTTGTGTCATTCAATGAACATTTAAGTCTTTTTCGTCCTCCCTAGTCTTATTCTTGTCCAATTAGGGTTTTTAACTAATTTATGTCATTGGATGTACAATTAGGTCATTTTCGTCCTCCCAAGGCTTATTCTTGTCCAATTAGGGTTTTTAACCAATAATGTGCATCCAATAAGTTAGTTTGTGTCATTGGATGTACATTTAGGTCATTTTCGTCCTCCCTATGTTTATTCTTGTCCAATTAGGGTTTTCAACCAATCTTGTGCGTCCAACAAGTTCATTTGTGTCATTGGATAGTCATTTAGTTCATTTTGGTCCTCCCTAGGTTTATTCTTGTCCAATTAGGCTTTTTAACCAATCTTGTGCATCCAATAAGTTCATTTGTGTCATTGGATGAACTATTAGGTTATATTCATCCTCCTTAGGCTTATTCTTGTCCAATTAGGGTTTTTAACCAATCTTGTGCATCCAATAGGTTTACTTGTGTCACTGAATGAACATTTAGGTCTTTTTCGTCCTCCCTAGTCTTGTTCGTTTCCAATTAGGGTTTTAACCAATCTTGTGCATCCAATAAGTTCATTTGTGTCATTGGTTGAACATTTGGGTCATTTTCGTCCTCCCTATGCTTATTCTTTTCCAGTTAGGGTTTTTGACTAATCTTGTGCATCCAATCAGTTCCTTTGTGTCATTGGATGAACTTTTAGGCCGTTTTCGTCCTCTGTAGGCATATTCATGTCCATTTAGGGTTTTTAACCAATCATTTGCATACATTAACTTCACTTGGGTCATTGGATGTACATTTCGGTCATTTTTGTCCGCCATAGGTTTATTCTTGTCCAATTAGAGTTTTAAGCATTCTTTTGCATTCAATAGGTGTCTTTGTGTCATTGGATGAACATTTAGGTCATTATCATCCTCCCTAGGTTTATTCTGGTCCAATTAGGGTTTTTAACCAATCTTGTGCATCCAATAGGTGTGTCTGTGTCATAGAATGAACATTTAGGTCTTTTTCGTCCTCCATAGGTTTAATCTTGTCCAATTAGGCTTTTTAACCTATCTTGTGCATCCAATAAGTTCATTTGTGTCATTGGATGATCATTTTGGTCATTTTGGTCCTCCTTAGGCTTATTCTTGTCCTGTTAGGGTTTTTAACCAATCTTGTGCATCCAATACGTTCATTTGTGTCATTGGATGAACTATTAGGTTATATTCATCCTCCTTAGGCTTATTCTTGTCCAATTAGGGTTTTTAACCAATCTTGTGCATCCAATAGGTTTACTTGTGTCACTGAATGAACATTTAGGTCTTTTTCGTCGTCCCTAGTCTTGTTCTTTTCCAATTAGGGTTTTTAACCAATCTTGTGCATCCAATAAGTTCATTTGTGTCATTGCAAGAACAATTATGTCATTTTCGTCCTCCCTAGGCTTATTCTTCTCCAATAAGGGTTTTTAAACAATCTTGTGCATCCAATAGGTGTGTTTGTGTCATTTGATGAACATTTAAGTCTTTATCGTCCTCCCTAGTCTTATTCTTCTCCAATTAAAGTTTTTAACCAATCTTGTGCATCCAATAAGTTCATTTGTGTCATTGGATGAACATTTAGGTCTTTTTCGTCCTCCCTAGTCTTATTCTTGTCCATTTAAGGTTTTTAACCAATCTTGTGCATCCAATAGTTCATTTGTGTGGTTGGATGTACATTTAGGTCATTTTCGCCCTCCCTAGGTTTATTCTTGTCCAATTAGGGTTTTTAAGCATTCTTGTGCATTCAATAGGTGTCTTTGTGTCATTGGATGAACATTTAGGTCATTTTTGTCCTCCCTAGGCTTATTCTTCTCCAATAAGGGTTTTTAACCTATCCTGTGCATCCAATAGGTGTGTTTGTGTCATTCAATGAACATTTAAGTCTTTTTCGTCCTCCATAGTCTTATTCTTGTCCAACTAGGGTTTTTAACCAATGTTGTGCATCCAATAAGTTCATATGTGTCATTGGATGTACATTTAGGTCATTATCGTCCTCCCTAGGTTTATTCTTGTCCAATTAGGGTTTTAACCAATCTTGTGCATCCAATAGGTGTGTTTGTGTCATTGGATGAACATTTAGGTCTTTCTTGTCCTCCCTAGGTTTATTCTTGTCCTATTAGGGTTTTTAACCAATCTTGTGCGTCTAATAAGGTCATTTGTGTCATTGGACGATCATTTAGGTCATTTTGGTCCTCAGTACGCTTATTCTTGTCCTATTAGGGTTTTTAAACAATCTTGTGCGTCCAATCAGTTCATTTGTGTCATTGGAAGTACATATAGGTCATTTTCGTCCTCCCTTCGCTTTATCTTGTCCAATTAGGGTTTTTAACCAATTTTGGGCATCCCATAAGTTCATTTATGTCATTGGATGAACATTTAGGCCATTTTCGTCCTCCCTGGGCTTATTCTTTTCCAATTAGGATTTTTAACCAATCTTGGGCGTCCAATAAGTTCCTTTGTGTCATTGGATGAACATTTAGGTCATTTTCGTCCTCCCTAGGCTTTTTCCTGTCCAATTATGGTTTTTAACCAATAATGTGCATCCAATAAGTTCATTTGTGTCATTGGATGTACATTTAGGACATTTTCGTCCTCCCTAGGTTTATTCTTGTCAAATTAGGATTTTTAAGCAATCTTGCGCATCCAATAGGTGTTTTTGTGTCATTGGATGAACAACTAGGTCATTTTGTTCATCCATAGGTTTATTCTTGTCCAAATAGGGTTTTTAAGGAATCTAGTGCATCCAATAGGCGAGTTTGTGTCATGAGATGAACTTTTAGGTCATTTTGATCCTCCCTAGGTTTATTCTTGTCCAATTAGAGTTTTTAACCAACTTGTGAATCCAACAAGTTCATTTGTGTCATTGGATGAACATTTAGGTCATTTTCGTCCTCCTTATGCTTATTCTTTTCCAATTAGGGTTTTTAACCAATCTTGTGCATCAAATCAGTTCCTTTGTGTCATTGGATGAACATTTAGGTCATTTTCGTCCTCCGTAGGCATATTCTTGTCCATTTAGGGTTTTTAACCAATCATTTGCATACAATAAGTTCACTTGGGTCATTGGATGTACCTTCCGGTCATTTTCGTCCTCCATAGGTTTATTCTTGTCCAATTAGGGTTTTTAAGCATTCTTTTGCATTCAATAGGTGTCTTTGTGTCATTGGAAGTACATTTAGGTCATTTTCGTCCTCCCTATGCTTATTCTTGGGCAATTAGGGTTTTTATCCAATTTTGTGCATCCAACAAGTTCATTTGTGTCATTGGAAGTACATTTAGGTCATTTTCGTACCCCCTAAGCTTATTCTTGTCCAATTAGTGTTTTTAACCAATTTTGTGTATCCAATAAGTTCATTTGTGTCATTGGATGAACATTTAGGTCATTTTCGTCCTCCCTATGCTTATTCTTGTCCAATTATTGTTTTTAACCAATAATGTGCATCCAATAAGTTAATTTGTGTCATTGGATGTACATTTAGGTCATTTTCGTCCTCCCTAGGTTTATTCTTGTCAAATTAGGCTTTTTAAGAAATCTTGTGCATCAAATAGGTGTTTTTGTGTCATTGGATAAACATCTAGTTCATTTTGTTCCTCCATAAGCTTATTCTTGTCCAATTAGGGTTTTCAACCAATCTTGTGCATCCAACAAGTTCATTTGTCTCATTGGATAATCATTTAGTTCATTTTGGTCCTCCCTAGGTTTATTCTTGTCCAATTAGGCTTTTTAACCAATTTTGTGCATCCAATAAGTTCATTTGTATCATTGGATGATCATTTTGGTCATTTTGGTCCTCCCTAGGCTTATTCTTGTCCTGTTAGTGTTTTTAACCAATCTTGTGCATCCAATAAGTTCATTTGTGTCATTCGATGAACTATTAGGTTATATTGATCCTCCTTAGGCTTATTCTTGTCCAATTAGGGTTTTTAACCAGTCATGTGCATCCAATAGGTTTACTTGTGTCACTGAATGAACATTTAGGTCTTTTTCGTCCTCCCTAGTCTTGTTCTTTTCCAATTTGGGTGTTTAACCAATCTTGTGCATCTAATAAGTTCATTTGTGTCATTGGATGCACATTTAGGTCATTATCGTCCTCCCTAGGTTTATTCTTCTCCAATTAGGGTTTTTAACCAATCTTGTGCATCCAATAGGTGTGTTTGTGTCATTCGATGAACATTTAGGTCTTTTTCGTCCTTCCTAGTCTTATTCTTGTCCAATTAGGGTTTTTAAGCATTCTAGTGCGCTCAGTAGGTGTCTTTATGTCATTGGATGAACATTTAGGTCTTTTTCATCCTCCCTAGGCTTATTCTTCTCCAATAAGGGTTTTTAACCAATCTTGTGCATCCAATAGGTGTGTCTGTGTCATTTGATGAACATTTAAGTCTTTTTCGTCCTCCCTAGTCTTATTCTTGTCCAATTACGGTTTTTAACCAATCTTGTGCATCCAATAAGTTAATTTGTGTCATTGGATGAACTATTAGGTTATTTTCATCCTCCTTTGGCGTATTCTTGTCCAATTAGGGTTTTTAACCAATCTTGTGCATCCAATAGGTGTGTTTGTGTCATTGAATGAACATTTAGGTCTTTTTCGTCCTCCCTAGTCTTATTCTTGTCCAATTAAGGTTTTTAACCAATCTTGTGCATCCAATAGTTCATTTGTGTCGTTGGATCTACATTTAGGTCATTTTCGCCCTCCCTAGGCTTATTCTTGTCCTCTTAGTGTTTTTAACCAATCTTGTGCATCCAATAAGTTCATTTGTGTCATTGGATGAACTATTAGGTTATATTGATCCTCCTTAGGCTTATCCTTGTCCAATTAGGGTTTTTAACCAGTCATCTGCATCCAACAGGTTTACTTGTGTCACTGAATGAACATCTAGGTCTTTTTCATCCTCCCTAGTCTTGTTCTTTTCCAATTTGGGTGTTTAACCAATCTTGTGCATCTAATAAGTTCATTTGTGTCATTGGATGCACATTTAGGTCATTATCGTCCTCCCTAGGTTTATTCTTCTCCAATTAGGGTTTTTAACCAATCTTGTGCATCCAATAGGTGTGTTTGTGTCATTCGATGAACATATAGGTCTTTTTCGTCCTCCCTAGTCTTATTCTTGTCCAATTAGGGTTTTTAAGCATTCTAGTGCGCTCAATATGTGTCTTTCTGTCATTGGATGAACATTTAGGTCTTTTTCATACTCCCTAGGCTTATTCTTCACCAATAAGGGTTTTTAACCAATCTTGTGCATCCAATAGGTGTGTCTGTGTCATTTGATGAACATTTAAGTCTTTTTCGTCCTCCCTAGTCTTATTCTTGTCCAATTACGGTTTTTAACCAATCTTGTGCATCCAATAAGTTCATTTGTGTCATTGGATGAACTATTAGGTTATATTCATCCTCCTTAGGCTTATTCTTGTCCAATTAGGGTTTTTAACCAATCTTGTGCATCCAACAGGTTTACTTGTGTCACTGAATGAACATTTAGGTCTTTTTCGTCGTCCCTAGTCTTGTTCTTTTCCAATTAGGGTTTTTAACCAATCTTGTGCATCCAATAAGTTCATTTGTCTCATTGGATGAACATTTAGGTCATTTTCGTCCTCCTTAGGCTTATTCTTCTCCAATAAGGGTTTTTAAAAATTCTTGTGCATCCAATAGGTGTGTCTGTGTCATTTGATGAACATTTAAGTCTTTATCGTCCTCCCTAGTCTTATTCTTTTCCAATTAGGGTTTTTAACCAATCTTGGTGCATCCAATAAGTTCATTTGTGTCATTGGATGAACTATTAGGTTATTTTCATCCTCCTTAGGTGTATTCTTGTCCAATTAGGGTTTTTAACCAATCTTGTGCATCCAATAGGTGTTTTTGTGTCATTGAATGAACATTTAGGTCTTTTTCGTCCTCCCTAGTCTTATTCTTGTCCAATTAAGGTTTTCAACCAATCTTGTGCATCCAATAGTTCATTTGTGTCGTTGGATGTACATTTAGGTCATTTTCGCCCTCCCTAGGTTTATTCTTGTCCAGTTAGGGTTTTTAAGCATTCTTGTGCATTCAATAGGTGTCTTTGTGTCATTGGATGAACATTTGGGTTATTTTTGTTCTCCCTAGGCTTATTCTTCTCCAATAAGGGTTTTTAACCAATCATGTGCATCCAATAGGTGTGTTTGTGTCATTTGATGAACATTTAAGTCTTTTTCGTCCTCCCAAGTCTTATTCTTGTCCAACTAGGGTTTTTAACCAATCTTGTGCATCCAATAAGTTCATATGTGTAATTGGATGTACATTTAGGTCATTATCGTCCTCCCTAGGTTTATTCTTGTCCAATTAGGGTTTTTAACCAATCTTGTGCATCCAATAGGTGTGCTTATGTCATTTGATGAACATTTAGGTCTTTCTTGTCCTCCCTAGGTTTATTCTTGTCCTATTAAGGTTTTTAACCAATCTTGTGCGTCTAATAAGGTCATTTGTGTCATTGGACGATCATTTAGGTCATTTTGGTCCTCAGTACGCTTATTCTTGTCCTATTAGGGTTTTTAATCAATCTTGTGCGTCCAATAAGTTCATTTGTGTCATTGGAAGTACATTTAGGTCATTTTCGTCCTCCCTAGGCTTATTCTTGTCCTATTAGGGTTTTTAACCAATTTTGTGCATCCAATAAGTTCATTTGTGTCATTGGATGAACATTTAGGTCATTTTCGTCCTCCCTGGGCATATTCTTTTACAATTAGGGTTTTTAACCAATCTTGGGCATCCAATAAGTTCCTTTGTGTCATTGGATGAACATTTAGGTCATTTTCGTCCTCCCTAGGCTTATTCTTGTCCAATTAGGGTTTTTAACCAATAATGTGCATCCAATAAGTTCATTTGTGTCATTGGATGTACAATTAGGTCATTTTCGTTCTCCCTAGGTTTATTCTTGTCAAATTAGGATTTTTAAGCAATCTTGTGCATCCGATAGGTGTTTTTGTGTCATTGGATGAACATCTAGGTCATTTTGTTCCTCCCTAGGCTTATTCTTGTCCAATTAGAGTTTTTAACCAATCTTGTGAATCCAACAAGTTCATTTGTGTCATTGGATTTATAGTTAGGTCATTTTCGTCCACCCTAGGCTTATTCTTCTCCAATTAGGGTTTTTAACTAATCTTGTGCATCCAAAAAGTTCATATGTGTCATTGGATGTACATTTAGGTCATTAACATCCTCCCTAGGTTTATTCTTGTCCAATTAGGGTTTTTAACCAATCTTGTGCATCCAATAGATGTGTTTGTGTCATTCGATGAACATTTAGGTCTTTTTCGTCCTCCCTAGACTTATTCTTGTCCAATTATGGTTTTTAAGCATTCTAGTGCGCTCAATAGGTGTCTTTCTATCATTGGATGAACATTTAAGTCTTTTTCGTCCTCCTTAGTCTTATTCTTGTCCAATTAGGGTTTTTAACCAATCTTGTGCATCCAATAAGTTCATTGGTGTCATTGGATGAACTTTTAGGTTGTATTCATCCTCCTTAGGCTTATTCTTGTCCAAATAGGGTTTTTAACCAATCTTGTGCATCCAATAGGTTTACTTATGTCACTGAATGAACATTTAGGTCTTTTTCGTCGTCCCTAGTCTTGTTCTTTTCCAATTAGGGTTTTTAACCAATCTTGTGCATCCAATAAGTTCATTTGTCTCATTGGATGAACATTTAGGTCATTTTCGTCCTCCCTAGGCTTATTCTTCACCAATAAGGGATTTTAAACAATCTTGTGCATCCAATAGGTGTGTCTGTGTCATTTGATGAACGTTTAAGTCTTTATCGTCCTCCCTAGTCTTATTCTTCTCCAATTAGGGTTTTTAACCAATCTTGTGCATCCAATAAGTTCATTTGTGTCATTGGATGAACTATTAGGTTATTTTCATCCTCCTTAGGCGTATTCTTGTCCAATAAGGGTTTTTAACCAATGTTGTGCATCCAATAGGTGTGTTTGTGTCATTGAATGAACATTTAGGTCTTCTTCGTCCTCCCTAGTCTTATTCTTGTCCAATTAAGCTCTTTAACCAATCTAGTGCATCCAATAGTTCATTTGTGTCGTTGGATGTACATTTAGGTCATTTTCGCCCTCCCTAGGTATATTCTTGTCCAATTAGGGTTTTTAAGCATTCTTGTGCATTCAATAGGTGTCTTTGTATCATTGGATGAACATTTAGGTCATTTTTGTCCTCCCTAGGCTTATTCTTCTCCAATAAGGGTTTTTAACCAATCCTGTGCATCCAATAGGTGTGTTTGTGTCATTTGGTGAACATTTAAGTCTTTTTCGTCCTCCCTAGTCTTATTCTTATCCAACTAGGGTTTTTAACCAATCTTGTGCATCCAATAAGTTCATATGTGTCATTGGATGTACATTTAGGTCATTATCGTCCTCCCTAGGTTTATTCATGTCCAATTAGGGTTTTAAACCAATCTTGTGCATCCAATAGGTGTGTTTGTGTCATTTCATGAACAATTAGGTCTTTCTTGTCCTCCCTAGGTTTATTCTTGTCCTATTAAGGTTTTTAACGAATTTTGTGCGTCTAATAAGGTCATTTGTGTCATTGGACGATCATTTAGGTCATTTTGGTCCTCAGTACGCTTATTCTTGTCCTATTAAGGTTTTTAACCAATCTTGTGCGTCCAATAAGTTCATTTGTGTCATTGGAAGTACATTTAGGTCATTTTCGTCCTCCCTTGGCTTATTCTTGTCCAGTTAGGGTTTTTAACCAATTTTGTGCATCCAATAAGTTCATTTATGTCATTGGATGAACATTTAGGTCATTTTCGTCCTCCCTGGGCTTATTCTTTTCCAATTAGGGTTGTTAACAAATCTTGGGCATCCAATAAGTTCCTTTGTGTCATTGGATGTACATTTAGGTCATTTTCGTCCTCCCTAGGCTTTTTCTTGTCCAATTAGGGTTTTTAACCAATCTTGTGCATCCAACAGGTTTACTTGTGTCACTAAATGAACATTTAGGTCTTTTTCGTCGTCCCTAGTCTTGTTCTTTTCCAATTAGGGTTTTTAACCAATCTTGTGCATCCAATAAGTTCATTTGTCTCATTGGATGAACATTTAGGTCATTTTCGTCCTCCCTAGGCTTATTCTTCTCCAATAAGGGTTTTTAAACAATCTTGTGCATCCAATAGGTGTGTTTGTGTCATTTGATGAACATTTAAGTCTTTATCGTCCTCCCTAGTCTTATTCTTCTCCAATTAGGGTTTTTAACCAATCTTGGTACATCCAATAAGTTCATTTGTGTCATTGGATGAACTATTAGGTTATTTTCATCCTCCTTAGGCGTATTCTTGTCCAATTAGGCTTTTTAACCAATCTTGTGCATCCAATAAGTTCATTTGTGTCATTGGATGAACTATTAGGTTATATTCATCCTCCTTAGGCTTATTCTTGTCCAATTAGGGTTTTTAACCAATCTTGTGCATCCAATAGTTCATTTGTGTCGTTGGATGTACATTTAGGTCATTTTCGCCCTCCCTAGGTTTATTCTTGTCCAATTAGGGTTTTTAAGCATTCTTGTGCATTCAATAGGTGTCTTTGTGTCATTGGATGAACATTTAGGTTATTTTTGTTCTCCCTAGGCTTATTCTTCTCCAATAAGGGTTTTTAACCAATCATGTGCATCCAATAGGTGTGTTTGTGTCATTTGATGAACATTTAAGTCTTTTTCGTGCTCCCTAGTCTTATTCTTGTCCAACTAGGGTTTTTAACCAATCTTGTGCATCCAATAAGTTCATATGTGTCATTGGATGTACATTTAGGTCATTATCGTCCTCCCTAGGTTTATTCTTGTCCAATTAGGGTTTTTAACCAATCTTGTGCATCCAATAGGTGTGTTTGTGTCATTTGATGAACATTTAGGTCTTTCTTGTCCTCCCTAGGTTGATTCTTGTCCTATTAAGGTTTTTAACCAATCTTATGCGTCCAATAAGTTCATTTGTGTCATTGGAAGTACATTTAGGTCATTTTCGTCCTCCCTTGGCTTATTCTTGTCCAATTAGGGTTTTTAACCAATAATGTGCATCCAATAAGTTCATTTGTGTCAATGGATGTACATTTAGGTCATTTTCGTCCTCCCTAGGTTTATTCTTGTCAAATTAGGGTTCCTATCCGATAGGTGTTTTTGTGTCATTGGATGAACATCTAGTTCATTTTGTTCCTCCATTGGCTTATTCTTGTCCAATTAGGGTTTTCAACAAATCTTGTGCATCCAACAAGTTCATTTGTGTCATTGGATAATCATTTAGTTCATTTTGGTCCTCCCTAGGTTTATTCTTGTCCAATTAGGCTTTTTAACCAATCTTGTGCATCCAATAAGTTCATTTGTGTCATTGGATGATCATTTTGGTCCTCCCTAGGCTTATTCTTGTCCTGTTAGTGTTTTTAACCAATCTTGTGCATCCAATAAGTTCATTTGTGTCATTGGATGAACTATTAGGTTATATTGATCCTCCTTAGGCTTATTCTTGTCCAATTAGGGTTTTTAACCAATCATGTGCATCCAATAGGTTTACTTGTGTCACTGAATGAACATTTAGGTCTTTTTCGTCCTCCCTAGTCTTGTTCTTTTCCAATTTGGGTTTTTATCCAATCTTGTGCATCCAATAAGTTCATTTGTGTCATTGGATGCACATTTAGGTCATTATCGTCCTCCCTAGGTTTATTCTTTTCCAATTAGGGTTTTTAACCAATCTTGTGCATCCAATAGGTGTGTTTGTGTCATTCGATGAACATTTAGGTCTTTTTCGTCGTCCCTAGTCTTATTCTTGTCCAATTAGGGTTTTTAAGCATTCTAGTGCGCTTAATAGGTGTCTTTCAGTCATTGGATGAACATTTAGGTCTTTTTCGTCCTCCCTAGGCTTATTCTTCTCCAATAAGGGTTTTTAACCAATCTTGTGCATCCAATAGGTTTGTCTGTGTCATTTGAGGAACATTTAAGTCTTTTTCGACCTCCCTAGTCTTATTCTTGTCCAATTGTGGTTTTTAACCAATCTTGTGCATCCAATAAGTTCATTTGTGTCATTGGATGAACTATTAGGTTATTTTCATCCTCCTTAGGCGTATTCTTGTCCAATTAAGGTTTTTAAGCATTAGGTGTCTTTGTGTCATTGGATGAACATTTAGGGCATTTTTGTCCTCCCTAGGCTTATTCTTCTCTAATAAGGGTTTTTAACCAATCATGTGCATCCAATAGGCGAGTATGTGTCATTTGATGAACATTTAAGTCCTTTTCGTCCTCCCATGTCTTATTCTTGTCCAATTAGGGTTTTTAACCAATCTTGTGCATCCAATAAGTTCATTTGTGTCATTGGATGAACTATTAGGTTATTTTCATCCTCCTTAGGCATATTCTTGTCCAATTAGGGTTTTTAAGCAATAGGTGTGTTTGTGTCATTGAATGAACATTTTGGTCTTTTTCGTCCTCCCTAGTCTTTTTCTTGTCCAATTAGGGTTTTTAACCAATCTTGTGCATCCAATAGTTCACTTGTGTCGTTGGATGTACATTTACGTCATTTTCGCCCTCCCTAGGTTTATTCTTGTCCAATTACGGTTTTTAAGCATTCTTGTGCATTCAATAGGTGTCTTTGTGTCATTGGATGAACATTTAGGGCATTTTTGTCCTCCGTAGGCTTATTCTTCTCCAATAAGGGTTTTTAACCAATCATGTGAATCCAATAGGTGTGTTTGTGTCATTTGATGAACATTTAAGACTTTTTCGTCCTCCCTAGTCTTATTCTTGTCCAATTAGGGTTTTTAACCAATTTTGTGCATCCAATAAGTTCATATGTGTCATTGGATTCACATTTAGGTCATTATCGTCCTCCCTAGGTTTATTATTGTCCAATTAGGGTTTTTAACCAATCTTGTGCATCCAATAGGTGTGTTTGTGTCATTTGATGAACATTTAGGTCTTTTTCGTCCTTCGTAGGTTTATTCTTTTCCTATTAGGGTTTTTAACCAATCTTGTGCGCCTAATAAGGTCATTTGTGTCATTGGACGATCATTTAGGTCATTTTGGTCCTCTGTACGCTTATTCTTGTCCTATTAGGGTTTTTAATCAATCTTGTGCATCCAATAAGTTCATTTGTGTCATTGGAAGTACATTTAGGTCATTTTCGTCCTCCCTAGGCTTATTCTTGTCCTATTAGGGTTTTTAACCAATTTTGTGCATCCAATAAGTTCATTTGTGTCATTGGATGATCATTTAGGTCATTTTCGTCCTCCCTGGGCATATTCTTTTACAATTAGGGTTTTTAACCAATCTTGGGCATCCAATAAGTTCCTTTGTGTCATTGGATGAACATTTAGGTCATTTTCGTCCTCCCTAGGCTTATTCTTGTCCAATTCGGGTTTTTAACCAATAATGTGCATCCAATAAGTTCATTTGTGTCATTGGATGTACAATTAGGTCATTTTCATTCTCCCTAGGTTTATTCTTGTCAAATTAGGGTTTTTAAGCAATCTTGTGCATCCGATAGGTTTTTTTGTGTCATTGGATGAACATCTAGGTCATTTTATTCCTCCCTAGGTTTATTCTTGTCCAATTAGGGTTTTTAAGGAATCTAGTGCATCCAATAGGTGTGTTTGTGTCATGAGATGAACTTTTAGGTCATTTTGTTCCTCCCTAGGCTTATTCTTGTCCAATTAGAGTTTTTAACCAATCTTGTGAATCCAACAAGTTCATTTGTGTCATTGGATTTATAGTTAGGTCATTTTTGTCCACCCTAGGCTTATTCTTGTCCAATTAGGGTTTTTAACCAATCTTGTGCATCCAATAAGTTCATATGTGTCATTGGATGTACATTTAGGTCATTATCATCCTCCCTAGGTTTATTCTTGTCCAATTAGGGTTTTTAACCAATCTTGTGCATCCAATAGGTGTGTTTGTGTCATTCGATGAACATTTAGGTCTTTTTCGTCCTCCCCAGACTTATTCTTGTCCAATTAGGGTTTTTAAGCATTCTAGTGCGCTCAATAGGTGTCTTTCTATCATTGGATGAACATTTAAGTCTTTTTCGTCCTCCTTAGTCTTATTCTTGTCCAATTAGGGTTTTTAACCACTCTTGTGCATCCAATAAGTTCATTTGTGTCATTGGATGAACTTTTAGGTTATATTCATCCTCCTTAGGCTTATTCTTGTCCAATTAGGGTTTTTAACCAATCTTGTGCATCCAATAGGTTTACTTGTGTCACTGAATGAACATTTAGGTCTTTTTCGTCGTCCCTAGTCTTGTTCTTTTCCAATTAGGGTTTTTAACCAATCTTGTGCATCCAATAAGTTCATTTGTCTCATTGGATGAACATTTAGGTCATTTTCGTCCTCCCTAGGCTAATTCTTCACCAATAAGGGTTTTTAAACAATCTTGTGCATCCAATAGGTGTGTCTGTGTCATTTGATGAACATTTAAGTCTTTATCGTCCTCCCTAGTCTTATTCTTCTCCAATTAGGGTTTTTAACCAATCTTGTGCATCCAATAGTTCATTTGTGTCGTTGGATGTACATTTAGGTCATTTTCGCCCTCCCTAGGTATATTCTTGTCCAATTAGGGTTTTTAAGCATTCTTGTGCATTCAATAGGTGTCTTTGTGTCATTGGATGAACATTTAGGTCATTTTTGTCCTCCGTAGGCTTATTCTTGTCCATTTAGGGTTTTTAACCAATCATTTGCATACAATAAGTTCACTTGGGTCATTGGATTTACATTTCGGAAATTTTCATCCTCCATAGGTTTATTCTTGTCCAATTAGAGTTTTTAAGCATTCTTTTGCATTCAATAGGTGTCTTTGTGTCCTTGGATGAACATTTCGGTCATTTTCGTCCTCCCTAGGCTTTTTCTTGTCAAATTAAGGTTTTTAACCAATCTTGAGCATCCAATAGGTGTGTTTGTGTCATTTGGTGAACATTTAAGTCTTTTTCGTCCTCCCTAGTCTTATTCTTATCCAACTAGGGTTTTTAACCAATCTTGTGCATCCAATAAGTTCATATGTGTCATTGGATGTACATTTAGGTCATTATCGTCCTCCCTAGGTTTATTCATGTACAATTAGGGTTTTTAACCAATCTTGTGCATCCAATAGGTGTGTTTGTGTCATTTCATGAACAATTAGGTCTTTCTT
>JBBPBT010000611.1:22601-53710 GCA_037974875.1 Cicer bijugum
CCTCCCTAGTCTTATTCTTGTCCAATTAGGGTTTTTAACCAATCTTGTGCATCCAATAAGTTCATTTGTGTCATTGGATGAACTATTAGGTTATTTTCATCCTCCTTAGGCGTATTCTTGTCCAATTAAGGTTTTTAAGCATTAGGTGTCTTTGTGTTAGAGGATGAACATTTAGGGCATTTTTGTCCTCCCTAGGCTTATTCTACTCCAGTAAGGGTTTTAAACCAATCATGTGCATCCAATAGGTGTGTTTGTGTCATTTGATGAACATTTAAGTCCTTTTCGTTCTCCCATGTCTTATTCTTGTCCAATTAGGGTTTTTAACCAATCTTGTCCATGCAATAAGTTCATTTGTGTCATTGGTTGAACTATTTGGTTATTTTCATCCTCCTTAGGTGTATTATTGTCCAATTAGGGTTTTTAAGCAATAGGTGTGTTTGTGTCATTGAATGAACATTTAGGTCTTTTTCGTCCTCCCTAGTCTTATTCTTGTCCAATTAGGGTTTTTAACCAATCTTGTGCATCCAATAGTTCATTTGTGTCGTTGGATGTACATTTACGTCATTTTCGCCCTCCCTAGGTTTATTCTTGTCCAATTACGGTTTTTAAGCATTCTTGTGCATTCAATAGGTGTGTTTGTGTCATTGGATGAACATTTAGGGCATTTTTGTCCTCCGTAGGCTTATTCTTCTCCAATAAGGGTTTTTAACCAATCATGTGCATCCAATAGGTGTGTTTGTGTCGTTTGATGAACATTTAAGTCTTTTTCGTCCTCCCTAGTCTTATTCTTGTCCAATTAGGGTTTATAACCAATCTTGTGCATCCAATAAGTTCATATGTGTCAATGGATTCACATTTAGGTCATTATCGTCCTCCCTAGGTTTATTCTTGTCCAATTAGGGTTTTTAACCAATCTTGTGCATCCAATAGGTGTGTTTGTGTCATTTGATGAACATTTAGGTCTTTTTCGTCCTCCCTAGGTTTATTCTTGTCCTACTAGGGTTTTTAACCAATCTTGTGCGCCTAATAAGGTCATTTGTGTCATTGGACGATCATTTAGGTCATTTTGGTCCTCAGTACGCTTATTCTTGTCCTATTAGGGTTTTTAATCAATCTTGTGCGTCCAATAAGTTCATTTGTGTCATTGGAAGTACATTTAGGTCATTTTCGTCCTCCCTAGGCTTATTCTTGTCCTGTTAGGGTTTTTAACCAATTTTGTGCATCCAATAAGTTCATTTGTGTCATTGGAAGAACATTTAGGTCATTTTGTTCCTCCCTAGGCTTATTCTTGTCCAATTAGAGTTTTTAACCAATCTTGTGAATCCAACAAGTTCATTTGTGTCATTGGATTTATAGTTAGGTCATTTTCGTCCACCCTAGGCTTATTCTTCTCCAATTAGGGTTTTTAACCCATCTTGTGCATCCAATAAGTTCATATGTGTCATTGGATGTAGATTTAGGTCATTATCGTCCTCCCTAGGTTTATTCTTTTCCAATTAGGTTTTTAACCAATCTTGTGCATCCAATAGGTGTGTTTGTGTCATTTGATGAACATTTAGGTCTTTTTCGTCCTCCCTAGGTTTATTCTTGTCCTATTAGGGTTTTTAACCAATCTTGTGCGCCTAATAAGGTCATTTGTGTCATTGGACGATCATTTAGGTCATTTTGGTCCTCAGTACGCTTATTCTTGTCCTATTAGGGTTTTTAACTAGTCTTTTGCTTCCAATAAGTTCATTTGTGTTATTGGAAGTACATTTAGGTCATTTTCGTCCTCCCTAGGCTTATTCTAGTCCAATTAGGGTTTTTAACCAATTTTGTGCATCCAATAAGTTCATTTGTGTCATTGGATGAACATTTAGGTCAATTTCGTCCTCCCTAGGTTTATTATTGTCCAATTAGGGTTTTTAACCAATTTTGTGCATCCAATAAGTTCATATGTGTCATTGGATTCACATTTAGGTCATTATCGTCCTCCCTAGGTTTATTATTGTCCAATTAGGGTTTTTAACCAATCTTGTGCATCCAATAGGTGTGTTTGTGTCATTTGATGAACATTTAGGTCTTTTTCGTCCTTCGTAGGTTTATTCTTTTCCTATTAGGGTTTTTAACCAATCTTGTGCGCCTAATAAGGTCATTTGTGTCATTGGACGATCATTTAGGTCATTTTGGTCCTCTGTACGCTTATTCTTGTCCTATTAGGGTTTTTAATCAATCTTGTGCATCCAATAAGTTCATTTGTGTCATTGGAAGTACATTTAGGTCATTTTCGTCCTCCCTAGGCTTATTCTTGTCCTATTAGGGTTTTTAACCAATTTTGTGCATCCAATAAGTTCATTTGTGTCATTGGATGATCATTTAGGTCATTTTCGTCCTCCCTGGGCATATTCTTTTACAATTAGGGTTTTTAACCAATCTTGGGCATCCAATAAGTTCCTTTGTGTCATTGGATGAACATTTAGGTCATTTTCGTCCTCCCTAGGCTTATTCTTGTCCAATTAGGGTTTTTAACCAATAATGTGCATCCAATAAGTTCATTTGTGTCATTGGATGTACAATTAGGTCATTTTCATTCTCCCTAGGTTTATTCTTGTCAAATTAGGGTTTTTAAGCAATCTTGTGCATCCGATAGGTTTTTTTGTGTCATTGGATGAACATCTAGGTCATTTTATTCCTCCCTAGGTTTATTCTTGTCCAATTAGGGTTTTTAAGGAATCTAGTGCATCCAATAGGTGTGTTTGTGTCATGAGATGAACTTTTAGGTCATTTTGTTCCTCCCTAGGCTTATTCTTGTCCAATTAGAGTTTTTAACCAATCTTGTGAATCCAACAAGTTCATTTGTGTCATTGGATTTATAGTTAGGTCATTTTCGTCCTCCCTTGGCTTATTCTTCTCCAATTATGGTTTTTAAGCAATCTAGTGCATCCAATCAGTTCCTTTGTGTCATTAGATGAACATTTAGGTCATTTTCGTCCTCCGTAGGCATATTCTTGTCCATTTAGGGTTTTTAACCAATCATTTGCATACAATAAGTTCACTTGGGTCATTGGATTTACATTACGGACATTTTCGTCCTCCATAGGTTTATTCTTGTCCAATTAGAGTTTTTAAGCATTCTTTTGCATTCAATAGGTGTCTTTGTGTCCTTGGATGAACATTTCGGTCATTTTCGTCCTCCCTAGGCTTTTTCTTGTCAAATTAAGGTTTTTAACCAATCTTGAGCATCCAATAGGTGTGTTTGTGTCATTCTATGAACATTTAAGTCTTTTTCGTCCTCCCTAGTCTTATTCTTGTCCAATTAGGGTTTTTAACCAATATTGTGCATCAAATAAGTTCATTTGTGTTGTTGGATGTACAATTAGGTCATTTTCGTCCTCCTTAGGCTTATTCTTGTCCAATTAGGGTTTTTAACCAATCTTGTGCATCCAATAAGTTCATTTGTGTCATTGGATGATCATTTTGGTCATTTTGGTCCTCCATAGGCTTATTCTTGTCCTGTTAGTGTTTTTAACCAATCTTGTGCATCCAATAAGTTCATTTGTGTCATTGGATGAACTATTAGGTTATATTGATCCTCCTTAGGCTTTTTCTTGTCCAATTAGGGTTTTTAACCAATCATGTGCATCCAATAGGTTTACTTGTGTCACTGAATGAACATTAAGGTCTTTTTCGTCCTCCCTAGTCTTGTTCTTTTCCAATTTGGGTTATTAACCAATCTTGTGCAACCAATAAGTTCATTTGTGTCATTGGATGCACATTTAGGTCATTATCGTCCTCCCTAGGTTTATTCGTGTCCAATTAGGGTTTATAACCAATCTTGTGCATCCAATAGATGTGTTTGTGTCATTCGATGAACATTTAGGTCTTTTTCATCCACCCTAGTCTTATTCTTGTCCAATTAGGGTTTTTAAGCATTCTAGTGCGCTCAATAGGTGTCTTTCTGTCATTGGATGAACATTTAGGTCTTTTTCGTCCTCCCTAGGCTTATTCTTCTCCAATAAGGGTTTTTAACCAATCTTGTGCATCCAATAGGTGTGTCTGTGTCATTTGATGAACATTTAAGTCTTTTTCGCCCTCCCTAGTCTTATTCTTGTCCAATTAGGGTTTTTAACCAATCTTGTGCATCCAATAAGTTCATTTGTGTCATTGGATGAACTATTAGGTTATTTTCATCCTCCTTAGGCGTATTCTTGTCCAATTAAGGTTTTTAAGCATTAGGTGTCTTTGTGTTAGAGGATGAACATTTAGGGCATTTTTGTCCTCCCTAGGCTTATTCTACTCCAGTAAGGGTTTTAAACCAATCATGTGCATCCAATAGGTGTGTTTGTGTCATTTGATGAACATTTAAGTCCTTTTCGTTCTCCCATGTCTTATTCTTGTCCAATTAGGGTTTTTAACCAATCTTGTCCATGCAATAAGTTCATTTGTGTCATTGGTTGAACTATTTGGTTATTTTCATCCTCCTTAGGTGTATTATTGTCCAATTAGGGTTTTTAAGCAATAGGTGTGTTTGTGTCATTGAATGAACATTTAGGTCTTTTTCGTCCTCCCTAGTCTTATTCTTGTCCAATTAGGGTTTTTAACCAATCTTGTGCATCCAATAGTTCATTTGTGTCGTTGGATGTACATTTACGTCATTTTCGCCCTCCCTAGGTTTATTCTTGTCCAATTACGGTTTTTAAGCATTCTTGTGCATTCAATAGGTGTGTTTGTGTCATTGGATGAACATTTAGGGCATTTTTGTCCTCCGTAGGCTTATTCTTCTCCAATAAGGGTTTTTAACCAATCATGTGCATCCAATAGGTGTGTTTGTGTCGTTTGATGAACATTTAAGTCTTTTTCGTCCTCCCTAGTCTTATTCTTGTCCAATTAGGGTTTATAACCAATCTTGTGCATCCAATAAGTTCATATGTGTCAATGGATTCACATTTAGGTCATTATCGTCCTCCCTAGGTTTATTCTTGTCCAATTAGGGTTTTTAACCAATCTTGTGCATCCAATAGGTGTGTTTGTGTCATTTGATGAACATTTAGGTCTTTTTCGTCCTCCCTAGGTTTATTCTTGTCCTACTAGGGTTTTTAACCAATCTTGTGCGCCTAATAAGGTCATTTGTGTCATTGGACGATCATTTAGGTCATTTTGGTCCTCAGTACGCTTATTCTTGTCCTATTAGGGTTTTTAATCAATCTTGTGCGTCCAATAAGTTCATTTGTGTCATTGGAAGTACATTTAGGTCATTTTCGTCCTCCCTAGGCTTATTCTTGTCCTGTTAGGGTTTTTAACCAATTTTGTGCATCCAATAAGTTCATTTGTGTCATTGGAAGAACATTTAGGTCATTTTGTTCCTCCCTAGGCTTATTCTTGTCCAATTAGAGTTTTTAACCAATCTTGTGAATCCAACAAGTTCATTTGTGTCATTGGATTTATAGTTAGGTCATTTTCGTCCACCCTAGGCTTATTCTTCTCCAATTAGGGTTTTTAACCCATCTTGTGCATCCAATAAGTTCATATGTGTCATTGGATGTAGATTTAGGTCATTATCGTCCTCCCTAGGTTTATTCTTTTCCAATTAGGTTTTTAACCAATCTTGTGCATCCAATAGGTGTGTTTGTGTCATTTGATGAACATTTAGGTCTTTTTCGTCCTCCCTAGGTTTATTCTTGTCCTATTAGGGTTTTTAACCAATCTTGTGCGCCTAATAAGGTCATTTGTGTCATTGGACGATCATTTAGGTCATTTTGGTCCTCAGTACGCTTATTCTTGTCCTATTAGGGTTTTTAACTAGTCTTTTGCTTCCAATAAGTTCATTTGTGTTATTGGAAGTACATTTAGGTCATTTTCGTCCTCCCTAGGCTTATTCTAGTCCAATTAGGGTTTTTAACCAATTTTGTGCATCCAATAAGTTCATTTGTGTCATTGGATGAACATTTAGGTCAATTTCGTCCTCCCTGGGCTTATTCTTTTCCAATTAGGGTTTTTAACCAATCTTGGGCATCCAATAAGTTCCTTTGTGTCATTGGATGAACATTTAGGTCATTTTCGTCCTCCATAGGCTTATTCTTGTCCAATTAGGGTTTTTAACCAATAATGTGCATCCAATAAGTTCATTTGTGTCATTGGATGTACATTTTGGTCATTTTCGCCCTCCCTAGGTTTATTCTTGTCAAATTAGGGTTTTTAAGCAATCTTGTGCATCCAATAGGTGTTTTTGTGTCATTGGATGAACATCTAGGTCATTTTGTTCCTCCCTAGGTTTATTCTTGTCCAATTATGGTTTTTAAGGAATCTAGTGCATCCAATAGGTGTGTTTGTCATTTTCGTCCACCCTAGGCTTATTCTTCTCCAATTAAGGTTTTTAACCAATCTTGTGCATCCAATAAGTTCATATGTGTCATTGGATGTACATTTAGGTCATTATCGTCCTCCCTTGATTAATTCTTGTCCAATTAAGGTTTTTAACCAATCTTGGGCATCCAATAGGTGTGTTTGTGTCATTTGATGACAGTTACGTCTTTTTCGTCCTCCCTAGGTTTATTCTTGTCCTATTAGTGTTTTTAACCAATCTTGTGCGCCTAATAAGGTCATTTACGTCATTGGATGATCATTTAGGTCATTTTGGTCCTCAGTACGCTTATTCTTGTCCTATTAGGGTTTTTAACCAATCTTGTGCGTCCAATAAGTTCATTTGTGTCATTGGAAGAACATTTAGGTCATTTTCGTCCTCCCTGGGCATATTCTTTTCCAATTAAGGTTTTTAACCAATCTTGGGCATCCAATAAGTTCCTTTGTGTCATTGGATGAACATTTAGGTCATTTTCGTCCTCCCTAGGCTTATTCTTGTCCAATAAGGGTTTTTAACCAATAATGTGCATCCAATAAGTTCATTTGTGTCATTGGATGTAGATTTAGGTCGTTTTCGTCCTCCCTAGGTTTATTCTTGTCAAATTAGGGTTTTTAAGCAATCTTGTGCATCCGATAGGTGTTTTTGTATCATTGGATGAACATCTAGGTCATTTTGTTCCTCCCCAGGTTTATTCTTGTCCAATTATGGTTTTTAAGGAATGTAGTGCATCCAATAGGTGTGTTTGTGTCATGAGATGAACTTTTAGGTCATTTTGTTCCTGCCTCGGCTTATTCTTGTCCAATTAGAGTTTTTAACCAATCTTGTGCATCCAATAAGTTCATTTGTGACATTGGTTGAACATTTGGGTCATTTTCGTCCTCCCTATGCTTATTCTTTTCCAGTTAGGGTTTTTGACTAATCTTGTGCATCCAATCAGTTCCTTTGTGTCATTGGATGAACATTTAGATCGTTTTCGTCCTCCGTAGGCATATTCATGTCCATTTAGGGTTTTTAACCAATCATTTGCATACATTAACTTCACTTGGGTCATTGGATGTACATTTCGGTCATTTTTGTCCTCCATAGGTTTATTCTTGTCCAATTAGAGTTTTAAGCATTCTTTTGCATTCAATAGGTGTCTTTGTGTCATTGGATGAATATTTCGATCATTTTCTTCCTCCCTAGGCTTTTTCTTGTCAAATTAGGGTTTTTATCCAATCTTGAGCATCCAATAAGTTCATTTGTGTCATTGGATGTACAATTAGGTCATTTTCGTCCTCCCTAGGCTTATTCTTGTTCAATTAGGGTTTTTAACCAAGTTTGTGCATCCAATAAGTTCATTTGTGTAATTTGATGAACATTTAGGTCATTTTCGTCCTCCCTGGGCTTATTCTTTTCCAATTAGGGTTTTTAACCAATCTTGGGCATCCAATAAGTTCCTCTGTGTCATTGGATGAACATTTAGGTCATTTTCGTCCACCCTAGGCTTATTCTTGTCCAATTAGGGTTTTTAACCAATAATGTGCATCCAATAAGTTCATTTGTCTCATTGGATGAACATTTAGGTCATTTTCGTCCTCCGTAGGCATATTCATGTCCATTTAGGGTTTTTAACCAATCATTTGCATACAATAAGTTCACTTGGGTCATTGGATGTACATTTCGGTCATTTTTGTCCTCCCTAGGTTTATTCTTTTCCAATTAGAGTTTTTAAGCATTCTTGTGCATTCAATAGGTGTCTTTGTGTCATTGGATGAACATTTCGGTCATTTTCGTCCTCAGTAGACTTTTTCTTGTCAAATTAGGGTTTTTAACCAATCTTGAGCATCCAATAAGTGTGTTTGTGTCATTCGATGAACATTTAAGTCTTTTTCGTCCTCCCTAGTCTTATACTTTTCCAATTAGCGGTTTTAGCCCATCTTGTGCATCAAATAAGTTCATTTGTGTCATTGGATGTACAATTAGGTCATTTTCGTCCTCCTTAGGCTTATTCTTGTCCAATTAGGGCTTTTAACCAATCTTGTGCATCCAATAAGGTCGTTTGTGTCATTGGACGATCATTTAGGTCATTTGGGTCCTCAGTACGCTTATTATTGTCCTATTAGGGTTTTTAACCAATCTTGTGCGTCCAATAAGTTCATTTGTGTGATAGGAAGTACATTTAGGTCATTTTCGTCATCCCTAGGCTTATTCTTGTCCAATTAGGGTTTTTAACCAATAATGTGCATCCAATAAGTTCATTTGTGTCATTGGATGTACATTTAGGTCATTTTCATCCTCCCTAGGTTTATTCTTGTCAAATTAGGGTTTTTAAGCAATCTTGTGCATCCGATAGGTGTTTTTGTGTCAATTGATGAACATTTAGGTCATTTTGTTCCTCCCTAGGTTTGTTCATGTCGAATTAGTGTTTTTAAGGAATCTAGTGCATCCAATAGGTGTGTTTGTGTCATGAGATGAACTTTTAGGTCATTTTGTTCCTCCCTAGGCTTATTCTTGTCCAATTAGAGTTTTTAACCAATCTTGTGAATCCAACAAGTTCATTTGTGTCATTGGATTTATAGTTAGGTCATTTTCGTCCACCCTAGGCTTATTCTTCTCCAATTAGGGTTTTTAACCAATCTTGTGCATCCAATAAGTTCATATGTGTCATTGGATGTACATTTAGGTCATTATCGTCCTCCCTTGATTAATTCTTGTCCAATTAGGGTTTTTAACCAATCTTGTGCATCCAATAGGTGTGTTTGTGTCATTTGATGAATATTTAGGTCTTTTTCGTCCTCCCTAGGTTTATTCTTGTCCTATTAGGGTTTTTAACCAATCTTGTGCGCCTAATAAGGTCATTTGTGTCATTGGACGATCATTTAGGTCATTTTGGTCCTCAGTGCGCTTATTCTTGTCCAATTAGGATTTTTAACCAATCTTGTGCGTCCAATAAGTTCATTTGTGTCATTGGAAGTACATTTAGGTCATTTTCGTCCTCCCTAGACTTATTCTTGTCCAATTAGGGTTTTTAACCAATTTTGTGCATCCAATAAGTTCATTTGTGTCATTGGATGAACATTTAGGTCGTTTTCGTCCTCCCTGGGCTTATTCTTTTCCAATTAGGGTTTTTAACCAGTCTTGGGCATCCAATAAGTTCCTTTGTGTCATTGGATGAACATTTAGGTCATTTTCGTCCTCCCTAGGCTTATTCTTGTCCAATAAGGGTTTTTAACCAATAATGTGCATCCACTAAGTTTATTTGTGTCATTGGATGTACATTTAGGTCATTTTCATCCACCCTAGGTTTATTCTTGTCAAATTAGGGTTTTTAAGCAATCTTGTGCATCCGATAGGTGTTTTGTGTCATTGGATGAACATCTAGGTCATTTTGTTCCTCCCTAGGTTTATTCTTGTCCAATTATGGTTTTTAAGGAATCTAGTGCATCCAATAGGTGTGTTTGTGTCATGAGATGAACTTTTAGGTCATTTTGTACCTGCCTCGGCTTATTCTTGTCCAATTAGAGTTTTTAACCAATCTTGTGCATCCAATAAGTTCATTTGTGACATTGGTTGAACATTTGGGTCATTTTCGTCCTCCCTATGCTTATTCTTTTCCAGTTAGGGTTTTTGATTAATCTTGTGCATCCAATCAGTTCCTTTGTGTCATTGGATGAACATTTAGGTCGTTTTCGTCCTGCGTAGGCATATTCATGTCCATTTAGGGTTTTTAACCAATAATTTGCATACATTAAGTTCACTTGGGTCATTGGATGTACATTTCGGTCATTTTTGTCCTCCATAGGTTTATTCTTGTCTAATTAGAGTTTTAAGCATTCTTTTGCATTCAATAGGTGTCTTTGTGTCATTGGATGAACATTTCGGTCATTTTCGTCCTCCCTAGGCTTTTTCTTGTCAAATTAGGGTTTTTATCCAATCTTGAGCATCCAATAAGTTCATTTGTGTCATTGGATGTACAATTAGGTCATTTTCGTCCTCCCTAGGCTTATTCTTGTTCAATTAGGGTTTTTAACCAATTTTGTGCATCCAATAAGTTCATTTGTGTAATTAGATGAACATTTAGGTCATTTTCGTCCTCCCTGGGCTTATTCTTTTCCAATTAGGGTTTTTAACCAATCTTGGGCATCCAATAAGTTCCTTTGTGTCATTGGATGAACATTTAGGTCATTTTCGTCCTCCCTAGGCTTATTCTTGTCCAATTAGGGTTTTTAACCAATAATGTGCATCAAATAAGTTCATTTGTGTCATTGGATGAACATTTAGGTCATTTTCGTCCTCCGTAGGCATATTCATGTCCATTTAGGGTTTTTAACCAATCTTGTGCATCCAATAAGTTCATATGTGTCATTGGATGTAGATTTAGGTCATTATCGTCCTCCCTTGGTTTATTCTTGTCCAATTAGGTTTTTAACCAATCTTGTGCATCCAATAGGTGTGTTTGTGTCATTTGATAAACATTTAGGTCTTTTTCGTCCTCCCTAGGTTTATTCTTGTCCTATTAGGGTTTTTAACCAATCTTGTGCGCCTAATAAGGTCATTTGTGTCATTGGACGATCATTTAGGTCATTTTGTTCCTCAGTACGCTTATTCTTGTCCTATTAGGGTTTTTAACCAATCTTTTGCTTCCAATAAGTTCATTTGTGTCATTGGAAGTACATTTAGGTCATTTTCGTCCTCCCTAGGCTTATTCTTGTCCAATTAGGCATTTTAACCAATTTTGTGCATCCAATAAGTTCATTTGTGTCATTGGATGAACATTTAGGTCAATTTCGTCCTCCCTGGGCTTATTCTTTTCCAATTAGGGTTTTTAACCAATCTTGGGCATCCAATAAGTTCCTTTGTGTCATTGGATGAACATTTAGGTCATTTTCGTCCTCCATAGGCTTATTCTTGTCCAATTAGGGTTTTTAACCAATAATGTGCATCCAATAAGTTCATTTGTGTCATTGGATGTACATTTAGGTCATTTTCGCCCTCCCTAGGTTTATTCTTGTCAAATTCGGGTTTTTAAGCAATCTTGTGCATCCGATAGGTGTTTTTGTGTCATTGGATGAACATCTAGGTCATTTTGTTCCTCCCTAGGTTTATTCTTGTCCAATTATGGTTTTTAAGGAATCTAGTGCATCCAATAGGTGTGTTTGTCATTTTCGTCCACCCTAGGCTTATTCTTCTCCAATTAAGGTTTTTAACCAATCTTGTGCATCCAATAAGTTCATATGTGTCATTGGATGTACATTTAGGTCATTATCGTCCTCCCTTGATTAATTCTTGTCCAATTAAGGTTTTTAACCAATCTTGGGCATCCAATAGGTGTGTTTGTGTCATTTGATGAACATTTAGGTCTTTTTCGTCCTCCCTAGGTTTATTCTTGTCCTATTAGTGTTTTTAACCAATCTTGTGCGCCTAATAAGGTCATTTACGTCATTGGATGATCATTTAGGTCATTTTGTTCCTCAGTACGCTTATTCTTGTCCTATTAGGGTTTTTAACCAATCTTGTGCGTCCGATAGGTGTTTTTGTGTCATTGGATGAACATCTAGGTCATTTTGTTCCTCCCCAGGTTTATTCTTGTCCAATTATGGTTTTTAAGGAATGTAGTGCATCCAATTGGTGTGTTTGTGTCATGAGATGAACTTTTAGGTCATTTTGTTCCTGCCTCGGCTTATTCTTGTCCAATTAGAGTTTTTAACCAATCTTGTGCATCGAATAAGTTCGTTGGTGACATTGGTTGAACATTTGGGTCATTTTCGTCCTCCCTATGCTTATTCTTTTCCAGTTAGGGTTTTTGACTAATCTTGTGCATCCAATCAGTTCTTTTGTGTCATTGGATGAACATTTAGGTCGTTTTCGTCCTCCGTAGGCATATTCATGTCCATTTAGGGTTTTTAACCAATCATTTGCATACATTAACTTCACTTGGGTCATTGGATGTACATTTCGGTCATTTTTGTCCTCCATAGGTTTATTCTTGTCCAATTAGAGTTTTAAGCATTCTTTTGCATTCAATAGGTGTCTTTGTGTCATTGGATGAACATTTCGGTCATTTTCTTCCTCCCTAGGCTTTTTCTTGTCAAATTAGGGTTTTTATCCAATCTTGAGCATCCAATAAGTTCATTTGTGTCATTGGATGTACAATTAGGTCATTTTCGTCCTCCCTAGGCTTATTCTTGTTCAATTAGGGTTTTTAACCAAGTTTGTGCATCCAATAAGTTTATTTGTGTAATTTAATGAACATTTAGGTCATTTTCGTCCTCCCTGGGCTTATTCTTTTCCAATTAGGGTTTTTAACCAATCTTGGGCATCCAATAAGTTCCTCTGTGTCATTGGATGAACATTTAGGTCATTTTCGTCCACCCTAGGCTTATTCTTGTCCAATTAGGGTTTTTAACCAATAATGTGCATCCAATAAGTTCATTTGTGTCATTGGATGAACATTTAGGTCATTTTCGTCCTCCGTAGGCATATTCATGTCCATTTAGGGTTTTTAACCAATCATTTGCATACAATAAGTTCACTTGGGTCATTGGATGTACATTTCGGTCATTTTTGTCCTCCCTAGGTTTATTCTTGTCCAATTAGAGTTTTTAAGCATTCTTGTGCATTCAATAGGTGTCTTTGTGTCATTGGATGAACATTTCGGTCATTTTCGTCCTCACTAGACTTTTTCTTGTCAAATTAGGGTTTTTAACCAATCTTGAGCATCCAATAAGTGTGTTTGTGTCATTCGATGAACATTTAAGTCTTTTTCGTCCTCCCTAGTCTTATACTTTTCCAATTAGCGTTTTTAGCCCAACTTGTGCATCAAATAAGTTCATTTGTGTCATTGGATGTACAATTAGGTCATTTTCGTCCTCCTTAGGCTTATTCTTGACCAATTAGGGCTTTTAACCAATCTTGTGCATCCAATAAGGTCGTTTGTGTCATTGGACGATCATTTAGGTCATTTGGGTCCTCAGTACGCTTATTATTGTCCTATTAGGGTTTTTAACCAATCTTGTGCGTCCAATAAGTTCATTTGTGTCATAGGAAGTACATTTAGGTCATTTTCGTCATCCTTAGGCTTATTCTTGTCCAATTAGGGTTTTTAACCAATAATGTGCATCCAATAATTTCATTTGTTTCATTGGATGTACATTTAGGTCATTTTCATCCTCCCTAGGTTTATTCTTGTCAAATTAGGGTTTTTAAGCAATCTTGTGCATCCGATAGGTGTTTTTGTGTCAATTGATGAACATTTAGGTCATTTTGTTCCTCCCTAGGTTTGTTCATGTCCAATTAGGGTTTTTAAGGAATCTAGTGCATCCAATAGGTGTGTTTGTGTCATGAGATGAACTTTTAGGTCATTTTGTTCCTCCCTAGGCTTATTCTTGTCCAATTAGAGTTTTTAACCAATCTTGTGAATCCAACAAGTTCATTTGTGTCATTGGATGAACATTTAGGTCATTTTCGTCCTCCCTAGGCTTATTCTTGTCCAATAAGGGTTTTTAACCAATAATGTGCATCCACTAAGTTCATTTGTGTCATTGGATGTACATTTAGGTCATTTTCATCCACCCTAGGTTTATTCTTGTCAAATTAGGGTTTTTAAGCAATCTTGTGCATCCGATAGGTGTTTTTGTGTCATTGGATGAACATCTAGGTCATTTTGTTCCTCCCCAGGTTTATTCTTGTCCAATTATGGTTTTTAAGGAATGTAGTGCATCCAATAGGTGTGTTTGTGTCATGAGATGAACTTTTAGGTCATTTTGTTCCTGCCTCGGCTTATTCTTGTCCAATTAGAGTTTCTAACCAATCTTGTGCATCCAATAAGTTCATTTGTGACATTGGTTGAACATTTGGGTCATTTTCGTCCTCCCTATGCTTATTCTTTTCCAGTTAGGGTTTTTGACTAATCTTGTGCATCCAATCAGTTCCTTTGTGTCATTGGATGAACTTTTAGGCCGTTTTCGTCCTCTGTAGGCATATTCATGTCCATTTAGGGTTTTTAACCAATCATTTGCATACATTAACTTCACTTGGGTCATTGGATGTACATTTCGGTCATTTTTGTCCGCCATAGGTTTATTCTTGTCCAATTAGAGTTTTAAGCATTCTTTTGCATTCAATAGGTGTCTTTGTGTCATTGGATGAACATTTCGGTCATTTTCTTCCTCCCTAGGCTTTTTCTTGTCAAATTAGGGTTTTTATCCAATCTTGAGCATCCAATAAGTTCATTTGTGTCATTGGATGTACAATTAGGTCATTTTCGTCCTCCCTAGGCTTATTCTTGTTCAATTAGGGATTTTAACCAAGTTTGTGCATCCAATAAGTTCATTTGTGTAATTTGATGAACATTTAGGTCATTTTCGTCCTCCCTGGGCTTATTCTTTTCCAATTAGGGTTTTTAACCAATCTTGGGCATCCAATAAGTTCCTCTGTGTCATTGGATGAACATTTAGGTCATTTTCGTCCACCCTAGGCTTATTCTTGTCCAATTAGGGTTTTTAACCAATAATGTGCATCCAATAAGTTCATTTGTGTCATTGGATGAACATTTAGGTCATTTTCGTCCTCCGTAGGCATATTCATGTCCATTTAGGGTTTTTAACCAATCATTTGCATACTATAAGTTCACTTGGGTCATTGGATGTACATTTCGGTCATTTTTGTCCTCCCTAGGTTTATTCTTGTCCAATTAGAGTTTTTAAGCATTCTTGTGCATTCAATAGGTGTCTTTGTGTCATTGGATGAACATTTCGGTCATTTTCGTCCTCACTAGACTTTTTCTTGTCAAATTAGGGTTTTTAACCAATCTTGAGCATCCAATAAGTGTGTTTGTGTCATTCGATGAACATTTAAGTCTTTTTCGTCCTCCCTAGTCTTATACTTTTCCAATTAGCGTTTTTAGCCCATCTTGTGCATCAAATAAGTTCATTTGTGTCATTGGATGTACAATTAGGTCATTTTCGTCCTCCTTAGGCTTATTCTTGTCCAATTAGGGCTTTTAACCAATCTTGTGCATCCAATAAGGTCGTTTGTGTCATTGGACGATCATTTAGGTCATTTGGGTCCTCAGTACGCTTATTATTGTCCTATTAGGGTTTTTAACCAATCTTGTGCGTCCAATAAGTTCATTTGTGTCATAGGAAGTACATTTAGGTCATTTGCGACATCCTTAGGCTTATTCTTGTCCAATTAGGGTTTTTAACCAATAATGTGCATCCAATAATTTCATTTGTGTCATTGGATGTACATTTAGGTCATTTTCATCCTCCCTAGGTTTATTCTTGTCAAATTAGGGTTTTTAAGCAATCTTGTGCTTCCGATAGGTGTTTTTGTGTCAATTGATGAACATTTAGGTCATTTTGTTCCTCCCTAGGTTTGTTCATGTCCAATTAGGGTTTTTAAGGAATCTAGTGCATCCAATAGGTGTGTTTGTGTCATGAGATGAACTTTTAGGTCATTTTGTTCCTCCCTAGGCTTATTCTTGTCCAATTAGAGTTTTTAACCAATCTTGTGAATCCAACAAGTTCATTTGTGTCATTGGATGAACATTTAGGTCATTTTCGTCCTCCCTAGGCTTATTCTTGTCCAATAAGGGTTTTTAACCAATAATGTGCATCCACTAAGTTCATTTGTGTCATTGGATGTACATTTAGGTCATTTTCATCCACCCTAGGTTTATTCTTGTCAAATTAGGGTTTTTAAGCAATCTTGTGCATCCGATAGGTGTTTTTGTGTCATTGGATGAACATCTAGGTCATTTTGTTCCTCCCCAGGTTTATTCTTGTCCAATTATGGTTTTTAAGGAATGTAGTGCATCCAATAGGTGTGTTTGTGTCATGAGATGAACTTTTAGGTCATTTTGTTCCTGCCTCGGCTTATTCTTGTCCAATTAGAGTTTCTAACCAATCTTGTGCATCCAATAAGTTCATTTGTGACATTGGTTGAACATTTGGGTCATTTTCGTCCTCCCTATGCTTATTCTTTTCCAGTTAGGGTTTTTGACTAATCTTGTGCATCCAATCAGTTCCTTTGTGTCATTGGATGAACTTTTAGGCCGTTTTCGTCCTCTGTAGGCATATTCATGTCCATTTAGGGTTTTTAACCAATCATTTGCATACATTAACTTCACTTGGGTCATTGGATGTACATTTCGGTCATTTTTGTCCGCCATAGGTTTATTCTTGTCCAATTAGAGTTTTAAGCATTCTTTTGCATTCAATAGGTGTCTTTGTGTCATTGGATGAACATTTCGGTCATTTTCTTCCTCCCTAGGCTTTTTCTTGTCAAATTAGGGTTTTTATCCAATCTTGAGCATCCAATAAGTTCATTTGTGTCATTGGATGTACAATTAGGTCATTTTCGTCCTCCCTAGGCTTATTCTTGTTCAATTAGGGTTTTTAACCAAGTTTGTGCATCCAATAAGTTCATTTGTGTAATTTGATGAACATTTAGGTCATTTTCGTCCTCCCTGGGCTTATTCTTTTCCAATTAGGGTTTTTAACCAATCTTGGGCATCCAATAAGTTCCTCTGTGTCATTGGATGAACATTTAGGTCATTTTCGTCCACCCTAGGCTTATTCTTGTCCAATTAGGGTTTTTAACCAATAATGTGCATCCAATAAGTTCATTTGTGTCATTGGATGAACATTTAGGTCATTTTCGTCCTCCGTAGGCATATTCATGTCCATTTAGGGTTTTTAACCAATCATTTGCATACAATAAGTTCACTTGGGTCATTGGATGTACATTTCGGTCATTTTTGTCCTCCCTAGGTTTATTCTTGTCCAATTAGAGTTTTTAAGCATTCTTGTGCATTCAATAGGTGTCTTTGTGTCATTGGATGAACATTTCGGTCATTTTCGTCCTCACTAGACTTTTTCTTGTCAAATTAGGGTTTTTAACCAATCTTGAGCATCCAATAAGTGTGTTTGTGTCATTCGATGAACATTTAAGTCTTTTTCGTCCTCCCTAGTCTTATACTTTTCCAATTAGCGTTTTTAGCCCATCTTGTGCATCAAATAAGTTCATTTGTGTCATTGGATGTACAATTAGGTCATTTTCGTCCTCCTTAGGCTTATTCTTGTCCAATTAGGGCTTTTAACCAATCTTGTGCATCCAATAAGGTCGTTTGTGTCATTGGACGATCATTTAGGTCATTTGGGTCCTCAGTACGCTTATTATTGTCCTATTAGGGTTTTTAACCAATCTTGTGCGTCCAATAAGTTCATTTGTGTCATAGGAAGTACATTTAGGTCATTTGCGACATCCTTAGGCTTATTCTTGTCCAATTAGGGTTTTTAACCAATAATGTGCATCCAATAATTTCATTTGTGTCATTGGATGTACATTTAGGTCATTTTCATCCTCCCTAGGTTTATTCTTGTCAAATTAGGGTTTTTAAGCAATCTTGTGCTTCCGATAGGTGTTTTTGTGTCAATTGATGAACATTTAGGTCATTTTGTTCCTCCCTAGGTTTGTTCATGTCCAATTAGGGTTTTTAAGGAATCTAGTGCATCCAATAGGTGTGTTTGTGTCATGAGATGAACTTTTAGGTCATTTTGTTCCTCCCTAGGCTTATTCTTGTCCAATTAGAGTTTTTAACCAATCTTGTGAATCCAACAAGTTCATTTGTGTCATTGGATGAACATTTAGGTCATTTTCGTCCTCCCTAGGCTTATTCTTGTCCAATAAGGGTTTTTAACCAATAATGTGCATCCACTAAGTTCATTTGTGTCATTGGATGTACATTTAGGTCATTTTCATCCACCCTAGGTTTATTCTTGTCAAATTAGGGTTTTTAAGCAATCTTGTGCATCCGATAGGTGTTTTTGTGTCATTGGATGAACATCTAGGTCATTTTGTTCCTCCCTAGGTTTATTCTTGTCCAATTATGGTTTCTAAGGAATCTAGTGCATCCAATAGGTGTGTTTGTGTCATGAGATGAACTTTTAGGTCATTTTGTTCCTGCCTCGGCTTATTCTTGTCCAATTAGAGTTTTTAACCAATCTTGTGCATCCAATAAGTTCATTTGTGACATTGGTTGAACATTTGGGTCATTTTCGTCCTCCCTATGCTTATTCTTTTCCAGTTAGGGTTTTTGACTAATCTTGTGCATCCAATGAGTTCCTTTGTGTCATTGGATGAACATTTAGGTCGTTTTCGTCCTGCGTAGGCATATTCATGTCCATTTAGGGTTTTTAACCAATAATTTGCATACATTAAGTTCACTTGGGTCATTGGATGTACATTTCGGTCATTTTTGTCCTCCATAGGTTTATTCTTGTCTAATTAGAGTTTTAAGCATTCTTTTGCATTCAATAGGTGTCTTTGTGTCATTGGATGAACATTTCGGTCATTTTCGTCCTCCCTAGGCTTTTTCTTGTCAAATTAGGGTTTTTATCCAATCTTGAGCATCCAATAAGTTCATTTGTGTCATTGGATGTATAATTAGGTCATTTTCGTCCTCCCTAGGCTTATTCTTGTTCAATTAGGGTTTTTAACCAATTTTGTGCATCCAATAAGTTCATTTGTGTAATTAGATGAACATTTAGGTCATTTTCGTCCTCCTTGGGCTTATTCTTTTCCAATTAGGGTTTTTAACCAATCTTGGGCATCCAATAAGTTCCTTTGTGTCATTGGATGAACATTTAGGTCATTTTCGTCCTCCCTAGGCTTATTCTTGTCCAATTAGGGTTTCTAACCAATAATGTGCATCAAATAAGTTCATTTGTGTCATTGGATGAACATTTAGGTCATTTTCGTCCTCCGTAGGCATATTCATGTCCATTTAGGGTTTTTAACCAATCTTGTGCATCCAATAAGTTCATATGTGTCATTGGATGTAGATTTAGGTCATTATCGTCCTCCCTAGGTTTATTCTTGTCCAATTAGGTTTTTAACCAATCTTGTGCATCCAATAGGTGTGTTTGTGTCATTTGATGAACATTTAGGTCTTTTTCGTCCTCCCTAGGTTTATTCTTGTCCTATTAGGGTTTTTAACCAATCTTGTGCGCCTAATAAGGTCATTTGTGTCATTGGACGATCATTTAGGTCATTTTGGTCCTCAGTACGCTTATTCTTGTCCTATTAGGGTTTTTAACCAATCTTTTGCTTCCAATAAGTTCATTTGTGTCATTGGAAGTACATTTAGGTCATTTTCGTCCTCCCTAGGCATATTCTTGTCCAATTAGGGTTTTTAACCAATTTTGTGCATCCAATAAGTTCATTTGTGTCATTGGATGAACATTTAGGTCAATTTCGTCCTCCCTGGGCTTATTCTTTTCCAATTAGGATTTTTAACCAATCTTGGGCATCCAATAAGTTCCTTTGTGTCATTGGATGAACATTTAGGTCATTTTCGTCCTCCATAGGCTTATTCTTGTCCAATTAGGGTTTTTAACCAATAATGTGCATCCAATAAGTTCATTTGTGTCATTGGATGTACATTTAGGTCATTTTCGCCCTCCCTAGGTTTATTCTTGTCAAATTCGGGTTTTTAAGCAATCTTGTGCATCCGATAGGTGTTTTTGTGTCATTGGATGAACATCTAGGTCATTTTGTTCCTCCCTAGGTTTATTCTTGTCCAATTATGGTTTTTAAGGAATCTAGTGCATCCAATAGGTGTGTTTGTCATTTTCGTCCACCCTAGGCTTATTCTTCTCCAATTAAGGTTTTTAACCAATCTTGTGCATCCAATAAGTTCATATGTGTCATTGGATGTACATTTAGGTCATTATCGTCCTCCCTTGATTAATTCTTGTCCAATTAAGGTTTTTAACCAATCTTGGGCATTCAATAGGTGTGTTTGTGTCATTTGATGAACATTTAGGTCTTTTTCGTCCTCCCTAGGTTTATTCTTGTCCTATTAGTGTTTTTAACCAATCTTGTGCGCCTAATAAGGTTATTTACGTCATTGGATGATCATTTAGGTCATTTTGGTCCTCAGTACGCTTATTCTTGTCCTATTAGGGTTTTTAACCAATCTTGTGCGTCCGATAGGTGTTTTTGTGTCATTGGATGAACATCTAGGTCATTTTGTTCCTCCCCAGGTTTATTCTTGTCCAATTATGGTTTTTAAGGAATGTAGTGCATCCAATAGGTGTGTTTGTGTCATGAGATGAACTTTTAGGTCATTTTGTTCCTGCCTCGGCTTATTCTTGTCCAATTAGAGTTTTTAACCAATCTTGTGCATCCAATAAGTTCATTGGTGACATTGGTTGAACATTTGGGTCATTTTCGTCCTCCCAATGCTTATTCTTTTCCAGTTAGGGTTTTTGACTAATCTTGTGCATCCAATCAGTTCCTTTGTGTCATTGGATGAACATTTAGGCCGTTTTCGTCCTCTGTAGGCATATTCATGTCCATTTAGGGTTTTTAACCAATCATTTGCATACATTAACTTCACTTGGGTCATTGGATGTACATTTCGGTCATTTTTGTCCGCCATAGGTTTATTCTTGTCCAATTAGAGTTTTAAGCATTCTTTTGCATTCAATAGGTGTCTTTGTGTCATTGGATGAACATTTCGGTCATTTTCTTCCTCCCTAGGCTTTTTCTTGTCAAATTAGGGTTTTTATCCAATCTTGAGCATCCAATAAGTTCATTTGTGTCATTGGATGTACAATTAGGTCATTTTCGTCCTCCCTAGGCTTATTCTTGTTCAATTAGGGATTTTAACCAAGTTTGTGCATCCAATAAGTTCATTTGTGTAATTTGATGAACATTTAGGTCATTTTCGTCCTCCCTGGGCTTATTCTTTTCCAATTAGGGTTTTTAACCAATCTTGGGCATCCAATAAGTTCCTCTGTGTCATTGGATGAACATTTAGGTCATTTTCGTCCACCCTAGGCTTATTCTTGTCCAATTAGGGTTTTTAACCAATAATGTGCATCCAATAAGTTCATTTGTGTCATTGGATGAACATTTAGGTCATTTTCGTCCTCCGTAGGCATATTCATGTCCATTTAGGGTTTTTAACCAATCATTTGCATACTATAAGTTCACTTGGGTCATTGGATGTACATTTCGGTCATTTTTGTCCTCCCTAGGTTTATTCTTGTCCAATTAGAGTTTTTAAGCATTCTTGTGCATTCAATAGGTGTCTTTGTGTCATTGGATGAACATTTCGGTCATTTTCGTCCTCACTAGACTTTTTCTTGTCAAATTAGGGTTTTTAACCAATCTTGAGCATCCAATAAGTGTGTTTGTGTCATTCGATGAACATTTAAGTCTTTTTCGTCCTCCCTAGTCTTATACTTTTCCAATTAGCGTTTTTAGCCCATCTTGTGCATCAAATAAGTTCATTTGTGTCATTGGATGTACAATTAGGTCATTTTCGTCCTCCTTAGGCTTATTCTTGTCCAATTAGGGCTTTTAACCAATCTTGTGCATCCAATAAGGTCGTTTGTGTCATTGGACGATCATTTAGGTCATTTGGGTCCTCAGTACGCTTATTATTGTCCTATTAGGGTTTTTAACCAATCTTGTGCGTCCAATAAGTTCATTTGTGTCATAGGAAGTACATTTAGGTCATTTGCGACATCCTTAGGCTTATTCTTGTCCAATTAGGGTTTTTAACCAATAATGTGCATCCAATAATTTCATTTGTGTCATTGGATGTACATTTAGGTCATTTTCATCCTCCCTAGGTTTATTCTTGTCAAATTAGGGTTTTTAAGCAATCTTGTGCATCCGATAGGTGTTTTTGTGTCATTGGATGAACATCTAGGTCATTTTGTTCCTCCCTAGGTTTATTCTTGTCCAATTATGGTTTTTAAGGAATCTAGTGCATCCAATAGGTGTGTTTGTGTCATGAGATGAACTTTTAGGTCATTTTGTTCCTGCCTCGGCTTATTCTTGTCCAATTAGAGTTTTTAACCAATCTTGTGCATCCAATAAGTTCATTTGTGACATTGGTTGAACATTTGGGTCATTTTCGTCCTCCCTATGCTTATTCTTTTCCAGTTAGGGTTTTTGACTAATCTTGTGCATCCAATCAGTTCCTTTGTGTCATTGGATGAACATTTAGGTCGTTTTCGTCCTGCGTAGGCATATTCATGTCCATTTAGGGTTTTTAACCAATAATTTGCATACATTAAGTTCACTTGGGTCATTGGATGTACATTTCGGTCATTTTTGTCCTCCATAGGTTTATTCTTGTCTAATTAGAGTTTTAAGCATTCTTTTGCATTCAATAGGTGTCTTTGTGTCATTGGATGAACATTTCGGTCATTTTCGTCCTCCCTAGGCTTTTTCTTGTCAAATTAGGGTTTTTATCCAATCTTGAGCATCCAATAAGTTCATTTGTGTCATTGGATGTATAATTAGGTCATTTTCGTCCTCCCTAGGCTTATTCTTGTTCAATTAGGGTTTTTAACCAATTTTGTGCATCCAATAAGTTCATTTGTGTAATTAGATGAACATGTAGGTCATTTTCGTCCTCCTTGGGCTTATTCTTTTCCAATTAGGGTTTTTAACCAATCTTGGGCATCCAATAAGTTCCTTTGTGTCATTGGATGAACATTTAGGTCATTTTCGTCCTCCCTAGGCTTATTCTTGTCCAATTAGGGTTTTTAACCAATAATGTGCATCAAATAAGTTCATTTGTGTCATTGGATGAACATTTAGGTCATTTTCGTCCTCCGTAGGCATATTCATGTCCATTTAGGGTTTTTAACCAATCTTGTGCATCCAATAAGTTCATATGTGTCATTGGATGTAGATTTAGGTCATTATCGTCCTCCCTAGGTTTATTCTTGTCCAATTAGGTTTTTAACCAATCTTGTGCATCCAATAGGTGTGTTTGTGTCATTTGATGAACATTTAGGTCTTTTTCGTCCTCCCTAGGTTTATTCTTGTCCTATTAGGGTTTTTAACCAATCTTGTGCGCCTAATAAGGTCATTTGTGTCATTGGACGATCATTTAGGTCATTTTGGTCCTCAGTACGCTTATTCTTGTCCTATTAGGGTTTTTAACCAATCTTTTGCTTCCAATAAGTTCATTTGTGTCATTGGAAGTACATTTAGGTCATTTTCGTCCTCCCTAGGCTTATTCTTGTCCAATTAGGGTTTTTAACCAATTTTGTGCATCCAATAAGTTCATTTGTGTCATTGGATGAACATTTAGGTCAATTTCGTCCTCCCTGGGCTTATTCTTTTCCAATTATGGTTTTTAACCAATCTTGGGCATCCAATAAGTTCCTTTGTGTCATTGGATGAACATTTAGGTCATTTTCGTCCTCCATAGGCTTATTCTTGTCCAATTAGGGTTTTTAACCAATAATGTGCATCCAATAAGTTCATTTGTGTCATTGGATGTGCATTTAGGTCATTTTCGCCCTCCCTAGGTTTATTCTTGTCAAATTCGGGTTTTTAAGCAATCTTGTGCATCCGATAGGTGTTTTTGTGTCATTGGATGAACATCTAGGTCATTTTGTTCCTCCCTAGGTTTATTCTTGTCCAATTATGGTTTTTAAGGAATCTAGTGCATCCAATAGGTGTGTTTGTCATTTTCGTCCACCCTAGGCTTATTCTTCTCCAATTAAGGTTTTTAACCAATCTTGTGCATCCAATAAGTTCATATGTGTCATTGGATGAACATTTAGGTCATTATCGTCCTCCCTTGATTAATTCTTGTCCAATTAAGGTTTTTAACCAATCTTGGGCATCCAATAGGTGTGTTTGTGTCATTTGATGAACATTTAGGTCTTTTTCGTCCTCCCTAGGTTTATTCTTGTCCTATTAGTGTTTTTAACCAATCTTGTGCGCCTAATAAGGTCATTTACGTCATTGGATGATCATTTACGTCATTTTGGTCCTCAATACGCTTATTCTTGTCCTATTAGGGTTTTTAACCAATCTTGTGCGTCCGATAGGTGTTTTTGTGTCATTGGATGAACATCTAGGTCATTTTGTTCCTCCCCAGGTTTATTCTTGTCCAATTATGGTTTTTAAGCAATGTAGTGCATCCAATAGGTGTGTTTGTGTCATGAGATGAACTTTTAGGTCATTTTGTTCCTGCCTCGGCTTATTCTTGTCCAATTAGAGTTTTTAACCAATCTTGTGCATCCAATAAGTTCATTGGTGACATTGGTTGAACATTTGGGTCATTTTCGTCCTCCCTATGCTTATTCTTTTCCAGTTAGGGTTTTTGACTAATCTTGTGCATCCAATCAGTTCCTTTGTGTCATTGGATGAACATTTAGGTCGTTTTCGTCCTCCGTAGGCATATTCATGTCCATTTAGGGTTTTTAACCAATCATTTGCATACATTAACTTCACTTGGGTCATTGGATGTACATTTCGGTCATTTTTGTCCTCCATAGGTTTATTCTTGCCCAATTAGAGTTTTAAGCATTCTTTTGCATTCAATAGGTGTCTTTGTGTCATTGGATGAACATTTCGGTCATTTTCTTCCTCCCTAGGCTTTTTCTTGTCAAATTAGGGTTTTTATCCAATCTTGAGCATCCAATAAGTTCATTTGTGTCATTGGATGTACAATTAGGTCATTTCCGTCCTCCCTAGGCTTATTCTTGTTCAATTAGGGTTTTTAACCAAGTTTGTGCATCCAATAAGTTCATTTGTGTAATTTGATGAACATTTAGGTCATTTTCGTCCTCCCTGGGCTTATTCTTTTCCAATTAGGGTTTTTAACCAATCTTGGGCATCCAATAAGTTCCTCTGTGTCATTGGATGAACATTTAGGTCATTTTCGTCCACCCTAGGCTTATTCTTGTCCAATTAGGGTTTTTAACCAATAATGTGCATCCAATAAGTTCATTTGTGTCATTGGATGAACATTTAGGTCATTTTCGTCCTCCGTAGGCATATTCATGTCCATTTAGGGTTTTTAACCAATCATTTGCATACAATAAGTTCACTTGGGTCATTGGATGTACATTTCGGTCATTTTTTCCTCCCTAGGTTTATTTTTGTCCAATTAGAGTTTTTAAGCATTCTTGTGCATTCAATAGGTGTCTTTGTGTCATTGGATGAACATTTCGGTCATTTTCGTCCTCACTAGACTTTTTCTTGTCAAATTAGGGTTTTTAACCAATCTTGAGCATCCAATAAGTGTGTTTGTGTCATTCGATGAACATTTAAGTATTTTTCGTCCTCCCTAGTCTTATACTTTTCCAATTAGCGTTTTTAGCCCATCTTGTGCATCAAATAAGTTCATTTGTGTCATTGGATGTACAATTAGGTCATTTTCGTCCTCCTTAAGCTTATTCTTGTCCAATTAGGGCTTTTAACCAATCTTGTGCATCCAATAAGGTCGTTTGTGTCATTGGACGATCATTTAGGTCATTTGGGTCCTCAGTACGCTTATTATTGTCCTATTAGGGTTTTTAACCAATCTTGTGCGTCCAATAAGTTCATTTGTGTCATAGGAAGTACATTTAGGTCATTTTCGTCATCCTTAGGCTTATTCTTGTCCAATTAGGGTTTTTAACCAATAATGTGCATCCAATAATTTCATTTGTGTCATTGGATGTACATTTAGGTCATTTTCATCCTCCCTAGGTTTATTCTTGTCAAATTAGGGTTTTTAAGCAATCTTGTGCATCCGATAGGTGTTTTTGTGTCAATTGATGAACATTTAGGTCATTTTGTTCCTCCCTAGGTTTGTTCATGTCCAATTAGGGTTTTTAAGGAATCTAGTGCATCCAATAGGTGTGTTTGTGTCATGAGATGAACTTTTAGGTCATTTTGTTCCTCCCTAGGCTTATTCTTGTCCAATTAGAGTTTTTAACCAATCTTGTGAATCCAACAAGTTCAATTGTGTCATTGGATTTATAGTTAGGTCATTTTCGTCCACCCTAGGCTTATTCTTCTCCAATTAGGGTTTTTAACCAATCTTGTGCATCCAATAAGTTCATATGTGTCATTGGATGTACATTTAGGTCATTATCGTCCTCCCTTGATTAATTCTTGTCCAATTAGGTCATTTAGGATGTACATTTAGGTCATTATCTTGTCCCTATGCTTATTCTTTTCCAGTTAGGGTTTTTGACTAATCTTGTGCATCCAATCAGTTCCTTTGTGTCATTGGATGAACATTTAGGTCGTTTTCGTCCTGCGTAGGCATATTCATGTCCATTTAGGGTTTTTAACCAATAATTTGCATACATTAAGTTCACTTGGGTCATTGGATGTACATTTCGGTCATTTTTTTCCTCCATAGGTTTATTCTTGTCTAATTAGAGTTTTAAGCATTCTTTTGCATTCAATAGGTGTCTTTGTGTCATTGGATGAACATTTCGGTCATTTTCGTCCTCCCTAGGCTTTTTCTTGTCAAATTAGGGTTTTTATCCAATCTTGAGCATCCAATAAGTTCATTTGTGTCATTGGATGTACAATTAGGTCATTTTCGTCCTCCCTAGGCTTATTCTTGTTCAATTAGGGTTTTTAACAAATTTTGTGCATCCAATAAGTTCATTTGTGTAATTAGATAAACATTTAGGTCATTTTCGTCCTCCCTGGGCTTATTCTTTTCCAATTAGGGTTTTTAACCAATCTTGGGCATCCAATAAGTTCCTTTGTGTCATTGGATGAACATTTAGGTCATTTTCGTCCTCCCTAGGCTTATTCTTGTCCAATTAGGGTTTTTAACCAAAAATGTGCATCAAATAAGTTCATTTGTGTCATTGGATGAACATTTAGGTCATTTTCGTCCTCCGTAGGCATATTCATGTCCATTTAGGGTTTTTAACCAATCATTTGCATACAATAAGTTCACTTGGCTCATTGGATGTACATTTAGGACATTTTTGTCCTCCCTAGGCTTATTCTTGTCCAATTAGGGTTTTTAACCAATAATGTGCATCCAATAAGTTCATTTGTGTCATTGGAAGTACATTTTGGTCATTTTCGTCCTCCCTAGGCTTATTCTTGTCCAATTAGGGTTTTTAACCAATAATGTGCATCCAATAAGTTCATTTGTGTCATTGGATGTACATTTAGGTCATTTTCATCCTCCCTAGGTTTATTCTTGTCAAATTAGGGTTTTTAAGCAATCTTGTGCATCCGATAGGTGTTTTTGTGTCAATTGATGAACATCTAGGTCATTTTGTTCCTCCCTAGGTTTGTTCATGTCCAATTAGGGTTTTTAAGGAATCTAGTGCATCCAATAGGTGTGTTTGTGTCATGAGATGAACTTTTAGGTCATTTCGTTCCTCCCTTGGCTTATTCTTGTCCAATTAGAGTTTTTAACCAATCTTGTGAATCCAACAAGTTCATTTGTGTCATTGGATTTATAGTTAGGTCATTTTCGTCCACCCTAGGCTTATTCTTCTCCAATTAGGGTTTTTAACCAATCTTGTGCATCCAATAAGTTCATATGTGTCATTGGATGTACATTTAGGTCATTATCGTCCTCCCTTGATTAATTCTTGTCCAATTAGGGTTTTTAACCAATCTTGTGCATCCAATAGGTGTGTTTGTGTCATTTGATGAACATTTAGGTCTTTTTCGTCCTCCCTAGGTTTCTTCTTGTCCTATTAGGGTTTTTAACCAATCTTGTGCGCCTAATAAGGTCATTTGTGTCATTGGACGATCATTTAGGTCATTTTAGTCCTCAGTACGGTTATTCTTGTCCTATTAGGGTTTTTAACCAATCTTGTGCGTCCAATAAGTTCATTTGTATCATTAGAAGTACATTTAGGTCATTTTTGTCCTCCCTAGGCTTATTCTTGTCCAATTAGGGTTTTTAACAAATTTTGTGCATCCAATAAGTTCATTTGTGTCATTGGATGAACATTTAGGTCATTTTCGTCCTCCCTGGGCTTATTCTTTTCCTATTAGGGTTTTTAACCAATCTTGGGCATCCAATAAGTTCCTTTGTGTCATTGGACGAACATTTTGGTCATTTTCGTCCTCCCTAGGCTTATTCTTGTCCAATAAGGGTTTTTAAACAATAATGTGCATCCAATAAGTTCATTTGTGTCATTGGATGTACATTTAGGTCATTTTCGTCCTCCCTAGGTTTATTCTTGTCAAATTAGGGTTTTTAAGCAATCTTGTGCATCCGATAGGTGTTTTTGTGTCTTTGGATGAACATCTAGGTCATTTTGTTCCTCCCTAGGTTTATCCTTGTCCAATTATGGTTTTTAAGGAATCTAGTGCATCCAATAGGTGTGTTAGTGTCATGAGATGAACTTTTAGGTCATTTTGTTCCTGCCTCGCCTTATTCTTGTCCAATTAGAGTTTTTAACCAATCTTGTGCATCCAATAAGTTCATTTGTGTCATTGGATGTACATTTAGGTCATTTTCGTCCTCCCTCGGTTTATTCTTGTCAAATTAGGGTTTTTAAGCAATCTTGTGCATCCGATAGGTGTTTTTGTGTCTTTGGATGAACATCTAGGTCATTTTGTTCCTCCCTAGGTTTATTCTTGTCCAATTATGGTTTTTATGGAATCTAGTGCATCCAATAGGTGTGTTAGTGTCATGAGATGAACTTTTAGGTCATTTTGTTCCTGCCTCGGCTTATTCTTGTCCAATTAGAGTTTTTAACCAATCTTGTGCATCCAATAAGTTCATTTGTGACATTGGTTGAACATTTGGGTCATTTTGGTCCTCCCTATGCTTATTCTTTTCCAATTAGGGTTTTTGACTAATCTTGTGCATCCAATCAGTTCCTTTGTGTCATTGGATGAACATTTAGGTCGTTTTCGTCCACCGTAGGCATATTCATGTCCATTTAGGGTTTTTAACCAATCATTTGCATACATTAAGTTCACTTGGGTCATTGGATGTACATTTCGGTCATTTTTGTCCTCCATAGGTTTATTCTTGTCCAATTAGAGTTTTAAGCATTCTTTTGCATTCAATAGGTGTCTTTGTGTCATTGGATGAAAATTTCGGTCATTTTCGTCCTCCCTAGGCTTTTTCTTATCAAATTAGGGTTTTTAACTAATCTTGAGCATCCTATAAGTTCATTTGTGTCATTGGATGTTCATTTAGGTCGTTTTCGTCCTCCGTAGGTTTATTCTAGTCCAATTAGGGTTTTAAAGCAATCTTGTGCATCCAATAGGTGTGTTTGTGTCATTGGATGAACATTTAGGTCATTTTGTTCCTCCCACGGCTTATTCTTGTCCAATTAGGGTTTTTAGGCAATCTTGTGCTTCCAATAAGTTCATTTGTGACATAGGATGATCATTTAGGTCAATTTGGTCCTCCCTAGGCTTATTCTTGTCCTATTAGGGTTTTTAACCAATCTTGTGCGTCCAATAAGTTCATTTGTGTCATTGGATGTACATTTAGGTCATTTTTGTCCTCCCTAGGCTTATTCTTGTCCAATTAGGGTTTTTAACCAATCTTGTTCGTCCAACAAGTTCATTTGTGTCCTTGGATGAACTATTAGGTCATTTTCGTCCTCCCTAGGCTTATTCTTGTCCAATTAGGGTTTTTAGCCAATCTTGTGCATCCAATAGGTGTGTTTGTGTCATTGGATGAACATTTAGGTCATTTTCGTCCTCCCTAGGCTTATTCTTGTCCAATTAGGGTTTTTAACCAATAATGTGCATCAAATAAGTTCATTTTTGTCATTGGATGAACATTTAGGTCATTTTCGTCCTCCGTAGGCATATTCATGTCCATTTAGGGTTTTTAACCAATCATTTGCATACAATAAGTTCACTTGGGTCATTGGATGTACATTTCGGTCATTTTTGTCCTCCCTAGGTTTATTCTTGTCCAATTATTGTTTTTAAGCATTCTTTTGCATTCAATAGGTGTCTTTGTGTCATTGGATGAACATTTCGGGCATTTTCGTCCTCCCTTGACTTTTTCTTATCAAATTAGGGTTTTTAACCAATCTTGAGCATCCAATAGATGTGTTTGTGTCATTCGATGGACATTTAAGTCTTTTTCGTCCTCCCTAGTCTTATACTTTTCCAATTAGCGTTTTTAACCAATCTTGTGCATCAAATAAGTTCATTTGTGTCATTGGATGTACAATAAGGTCATTTTCGTCCTCCTTAGGCTTATTCTTGTCCAATTAGGGCTTTTAACCAATCTTGTGCATCCAATAAGGTCGCTTGTGTCATTGGACGATCATTTAGGTCAGTTGGGTCCTCAGTACGCTAATTATTGTCCTATTAGGGTTTTTAACCAATCTTGTGCGTCCAATAAGTTCATTTGTGTCATAGGAAGTACATTTAGGTCATTTTCGTCCTCCCTAGGCTTATTCTTGTCCAATTAGGGTTTTTAACCAATAATGTGCATCCAATAAGTTCATTTGTGTCATTGGATGTACATTTAGGTCATTTTCATCCTCCCTAGGTTTATTCTTGTCAAATTAGGGTTTTTAAGCAATCTTGTGCATCCGATAGGTGTTTTTGTGTCAATTGATGAACATCTAGGTCATTTTGTTCCTCCCTAGGTTTGTTCATGTCCAATTAGGGTTTTTAAGGAATCTAGTGCATCCAATAGGTGTGTTTGTGTCATGAGATGAACTTTTAGGTCATTTCGTTCATCCCTTGGCTTATTCTTGTCCAATTAGAGTTTTTAACCAATCTTGTGAATCCAACAAGTTCATTTGTGTCATTGGATTTATAGTTAGGTCATTTTCGTCCACCCTAGGCTTATTCTTCTCCAATTAGGGTTTTTAACCAATCTTGTGCATCCAATAAGTTCATATGTGTCATTGGATGTACATTTAGGTCATTATCGTCCTCCCTTGATTAATTCTTGTCCAATTAGGGTTTTTAACCAATCTTGTGCATCCAATAGGTGTGTTTGTGTCATTTGATGAACATTTAGGTCTTTTTCGTCCTCCCTAGGTTT
>JBBPBT010000611.1:60498-70822 GCA_037974875.1 Cicer bijugum
ACATTTAAGTCTTTTTCGTCCTCCCTAGTCTTATACTTTTCCAATTAGCGTTTTTAACCAATCTTGTGCATCAAATAAGTTCATTTGTGTCATTGGATGTACAATAAGGTCATTTTCGTCCTCCTTAGGCTTATTCTTGTCCAATTAGGGCTTTTAACCAATCTTGTGCATCCAATAAGGTCGCTTGTGTCATTGGACGATCATTTAGGTCAGTTGGGTCCTCAGTACGCTAATTATTGTCCTATTAGGGTTTTTAACCAATCTTGTGCGTCCAATAAGTTCATTTGTGTCATAGGAAGTACATTTAGGTCATTTTCGTCCTCCCTAGGCTTATTCTTGTCCAATTAGGGTTTTTAACCAATAATGTGCATCCAATAAGTTCATTTGTGTCATTGGATGTACATTTAGGTCATTTTCATCCTCCCTAGGTTTATTCTTGTCAAATTAGGGTTTTTAAGCAATCTTGTGCATCCGATAGGTGTTTTTGTGTCATTGGATGAACATCTAGGTCATTTTGTTCCTCCCTAGGTTTATTCATGTCCAATTTGGGTTTTTAAGGAATCTAGTGCATCCAATAGGTGTGTTTGTGTCATGAGATGAACTTTTAGGTCATTTTGATCCTCCCTAGGCTTATTCTTGTCCAATTAGAGTTTTTAACCAATCTTGTGAATCCAACAAGTTCATTTGTGTCATTGGATGTACATTTAGGTCATTTTAGTCCTCCCTAGGTTTATTCTTGTCAAATTAGGGTTTTTAAGAAATCTTGTGCATCCAATAGGTGTTTTGGTGTCATTGGATGAACATCTAGGTCATTTTGTTCCTCCCTAGGCTTATTCTTGTCCAATTAGGGTTTTTAACCAATCTTGTGCATCCAACAAGTTCATTTGTGTCATTGGATGATCATTTCGTTCATTTTGGTCCTCCCTAGGCTTATTCTTGTCCTGTTAGGGTTTTTAACCAATCTTTTGCATCCAATAAGTTCATTTGTGTCATTGGATGAGCTATTAGGTTATTTTCATCCTCCTTAGGCTTATTCTAGTCCAATTAGGGTTTTTAACTAATCTTGTGCATCCAATAGGTGTATTTGTGTCATAGAATGAACATTTATGTCTTTTTCGTCCTCCCTAGTCATGTTCTTGTCCAATTAGGGTTTTTAACCAATCTTGTGCATCCAATAAGTTCATTTGTGTCATTGGATGTACATTTAGGTCATTATCGTCCTCCCTTGGTTTATTCTTGTCAAATTAGGGTTTTTAACCAATCTTGTGCATCCAATAGATGTGTTTGTGCCATTCGATGAACATTTAGGTCTTTTTCGTCCTCCCTAGTCTTATTCTTGTCCAATTAGAGTTTTAAGCATTCTTTTGCATTCAATAGGTGTCTTTGTGTCATTGGATGAACATTTCGGTCATTTTCGTCCTCCCTAGGCTTTTTCTTATCAAATTAGGGTTTTTAACTAATCTTGAGCATCCTATAAGTTCATTTGTGTCATTGGATGTTCATTTAGGTCGTTTTCGTCCTCCGTAGGTTTATTCTAGTCCAATTAGGGTTTTAAAGCAATCTTGTGCATCCAATAGGTGTGTTTGTGTCATTGGATGAACATTTAGGTCATTTTGTTCCTCCCACGGCTTATTCTTGTCCAATTAGGGTTTTTAGGCAATCTTGTGCTTCCAATAAGTTCATTTGTGACATAGGATGATCATTTAGGTCAATTTGGTCCTCCCTAGGCTTATTCTTGTCCTATTAGGGTTTTTAACCAATCTTGTGCGTCCAATAAGTTCATTTGTGTCATTGGATGTACATTTAGGTCATTTTTGTCCTCCCTAGGCTTATTCTTGTCCAATTAGGGTTTTTAACCAATCTTGTTCGTCCAACAAGTTCATTTGTGTCCTTGGATGAACTATTAGGTCATTTTCGTCCTCCCTAGGCTTATTCTTGTCCAATTAGGGTTTTTAGCCAATCTTGTGCATCCAATAGGTGTGTTTGTGTCATTGGATGAACATTTAGGTCATTTTCGTCCTCCCTAGGCTTATTCTTGTCCAATTAGGGTTTTTAACCAATAATGTGCATCAAATAAGTTCATTTTTGTCATTGGATGAACATTTAGGTCATTTTCGTCCTCCGTAGGCATATTCATGTCCATTTAGGGTTTTTAACCAATCATTTGCATACAATAAGTTCACTTGGGTCATTGGATGTACATTTCGGTCATTTTTGTCCTCCCTAGGTTTATTCTTGTCCAATTATTGTTTTTAAGCATTCTTTTGCATTCAATAGGTGTCTTTGTGTCATTGGATGAACATTTCGGGCATTTTCGTCCTCCCTTGACTTTTTCTTATCAAATTAGGGTTTTTAACCAATCTTGAGCATCCAATAGATGTGTTTGTGTCATTCGATGGACATTTAAGTCTTTTTCGTCCTCCCTAGTCTTATACTTTTCCAATTAGCGTTTTTAACCAATCTTGTGCATCAAATAAGTTCATTTGTGTCATTGGATGTACAATAAGGTCATTTTCGTCCTCCTTAGGCTTATTCTTGTCCAATTAGGGCTTTTAACCAATCTTGTGCATCCAATAAGGTCGCTTGTGTCATTGGACGATCATTTAGGTCAGTTGGGTCCTCAGTACGCTAATTATTGTCCTATTAGGGTTTTTAACCAATCTTGTGCGTCCAATAAGTTCATTTGTGTCATAGGAAGTACATTTAGGTCATTTTCGTCCTCCCTAGGCTTATTCTTGTCCAATTAGGGTTTTTAACCAATAATGTGCATCCAACAAGTTAATTTGTGTCATTGGATGTACATTTAGGTCATTTTCATCCTCCCTAGGTTTATTCTTGTCAAATTAGGGTTTTTAAGCAATCTTGTGCATCCGATAGGTGTTTTTGTGTCAATTGATGAACATCTAGGTCATTTTGTTCCTTCCTAGGTTTGATCATGTCCAATTAGGGTTTTTAAGGAATCTAGTGCATCCAATAGGTGTGTTTGTGTCATGAGATGAACTTTTAGGTCATTTCGTTCCTCCCTTGGCTTATTCTTGTCCAATTAGAGTTTTTAACCAATCTTGTGAATCCAACAAGTTCATTTGTGTCATTGGATTTATAGTTAGGTCATTTTCGTCCACCCTAGGCTTATTCTTCTCCAATTAGGGTTTTTAACCAATCTTGTGCATCCAATAAGTTCATATGTGTCATTGGATGTACATTTAGGTCATTATCGTCCTCCCTTGATTAATTCTTGTCCAATTAGGGTTTTTAACCAATCTTGTGCATCCAATAGGTGTGTTTGTGTCATTTGATGAACATTTAGGTCTTTTTCGTCCTCCCTAGGTTTATTCTTGTCCTATTAGGGTTTTTAACCAATCTTGTGCGCCTAATAAGGTCATTTGTGTCATTGGACGATCATTTAGGTCATTTTAGTCCTCAGTACCGTTATTCTTGTCCTATTAGGGTTTTTAACCAATCTTGTGCGTCCAATAAGTTCATTTGTGTCATTGGAAGTACATTTAGGTCATTTTCGTCCTCCCTAGGCTTTTTCTTGTCCAATTAGGGTTTTTAACCAATTTTGTGCTTCCAATAAGTTCATTTGTGTCATTGGATGAACATTTAGGTCATTTTCGTCCTCCCTGGGCTTATTCTTTTCCAATAAGGGTTTTTAACCAATCTTGGGCATCCAATAAGTTCCTTTGTGTCATTGGACGAACATTTTGGTCATTTTCGTCCTCCCTAGGCTTATTCTTGTCCAATAAGGGTTTTTAACCAATAATGTGCATCCAATAAGTTCATTTGTGTCATTGGATGTACATTTAGGTCATTTTCGTCCTCCCTAGGTTTATTCTTGTGAAATTAGGGTTTTTAAGCAATCTTGTGCATCCGATAGGTGTTTTTGTGTCTTTGGATGAACATCTAGGTCATTTTGTTCCTCCCTAGGTTTATTCTTGTCCAATTATGGTTTTTAAGGAATCTAGTGCATCCAATAGGTGTGTTAGTGTCATGAGATGAACTTTTAGGTCATTTTGTTCCTGCCTCGGCTTATTCTGTTAGAAATATGGCTATTTGTTAGACATATGTTCTCTCGTTTTTGAAGTTCTTGACAAACATACACTTGTAAAAATAAACCTAACAGTGTGAATTGAGAAAATTTCAGGAAAAATCCGTTCAATCCTACAAGCTTGAAACATGGCTTGGAACTCAAGAAATCAACAAAACCTTGAAGATCTACAAGCAAATCGATTCGTAAAATCGATGCTGTAAAAGGGTTGAATGTTTTTGCACTGTCTGGAATTACTCAATCGATGGGCACAATCGATTTGCACAACTTTATGAAAGTTCAAACTTGCCATCAATCGAAGTGGTAAATCGATTGATACACTTATCAGAAAATAAATTGTGCAAGTCAGGGAGCCAGTTTGCCACAAATCGATTTGGCATATCGATTGTTTAATTCACTGAGACTAAACTGATAGTTTACATCGATTGGACAAATCGACTTGAAATCCTTTTAAAAATGAAAATGTGCAAGTCAGTAGCTCACCTTGCAAACTAGTCGATTTGGCACATCGATTATTCAATCATTATCTTATGTTATATTTTTGTTTACATCGATTGACCAAATCGAATGTGAATGTTCCAGAACCAAACCAATGAAAATAAATTGATTAGGCAAATCGACTTACCAAAAATATATTTCAAAAGAACTTGGTCTGGAACATCCATAATCGATTAGCTCAATCTACTCACTTACTTCTGTTATATTGAAGTTGGCATCAATCGACTTGGTAAATCGATTGCTTAAACCAACTTGTTGTAATGAGCTTCAGACTTAATTTTTCAATCGATTAGGCACATCGATTGGTGAAAATCACTGTGTCTCTGGAACCAGTGAAATCGATTGACTAAATCGATTTGCACAAAAAGTTTTAGAAACAGAGACGACTGTAATGGCTGAATCGATTACATACATCGACTGTTTTGATCTCCTTGTTTGAACAAAACATCCCAAGTCGATTATGCACATCGATTCAGACATTCACTGTTATCATAGTCTGGAGAACTCATTTAAAAGAATCGATTAGTTAAATCGATTATGTTGTGCAGTTTCAAGATTCAAGAAAAACAAGATTCTCGAAATCGATTGCATAAATCGATTAGAGTACTTTATAACTTTAATGAATGGATTGGCTAAATCGATTCATATGTTGTTTTTCCTGAAACTATATAAACTGCTTTGGTATTCTTATTCGAAGGAGAACCAATAAGGAATAACAGACTCATTGAACAATACACTAACTTGTGATAATTCATTTTCAGAGCTACAACACGTGATATAACTCTTTCTCAACTATTATCAATTGGAAATCCTTTTTTTTCAATCATGGACAATCAACTTGTGATCATTGAAGATTGGAAAAGACAGATTTGAGAAAGATTACTTTTGGAAGAAGCAAGATCAAGATCTTTGTATATTTGATTTGCTTCATAGTTTGTGATACTCTTTTGTAACAAATTTCTTTGCGAAAATCCAGCTGCGACTGGTGGCGTTCTTCGGGGTTGAGGGCTGTCAACAAGAAGACGCTTGACTGAATTCTTGGTCAAGTTTATGGGACTTAAACTTGGGAATTCAGGGAAGGGGAGATAGAACGAGTAGAATAGTTTAAGATTGGTGCGAGGCACTGTGTGAAAATCTGTAAACTGATTCTAAGAAGGTTCTATTGGAAAGGCTAAGATCTTGTTGGATCTTAGGACTGGATGTAGGCTGTTTAAGCATTCTTTTGCATTCAATAGGTGTCTTTGTGTCATTGGATGAACATTTTGGTCATTTTCGTCCTCCCTAGGCTTTTTCTTATCAAATTAGGGTTTTTAACCAATCTTGAGCATCCAATAAGTTCATTTGTATCATTGGATGTACAATTAGGTCATTTTCGTCCTCCCTAGGCTTATTCTTGTCCAATTAGGGTTTTTAACCAATTTTGTGCATCCAATAAGTTCATTTGTGTAATTTGATGAACATTTAGGTCATTTCCGTCCTCCCTAGGCTTATTCTTGTCCAATTATGGTTTTTAACCAATAATGTGCATCCAATAAGTTCATTTGTGTCATTGGATGAACATTTAGGTCATTTTCGTCCTCCGTAGGCATATTCATGTCCATTTAGGGTTTTTAACCAATCATTTGCATACAATAAGTTCACTTGGGTCATTGGATGTACATTTCGGTCATTTTCGTCCTCCATAGGTTTATTCTTGTCCAATTAGAGTTTTTAAGCATTCTTTTGTATTCAATAGGTGTCTTTGTGTCATTGGATGAACATTTCGGTCATTTTCGTCCTCCCTAGACTTTTTCTTGTCAAATTAGAGTTTTTAACCAATCTTGAGCATCCAATAGGTGTGTTTGTGTCATTCGATGAACATTTAAGTCTTTTTCGTCCTCCCTAGTCTTATACTTTTCCAATTAGGGTTTTTAACCAATCTTGTGCATCAAATAAGTTCATTTGTGTCATTGGATGTACAATTAGGTCATTTTCGTCCTCCTTATGCTTATTCTTGTCCAATTAGGGCTTTTAACCACTCTTGTGCATCCAATAAGGTCGATTGTGTCATTGGACGATCATTTAGGTCATTTGGGTCCTCAGTACGCTTATTATTGTCCTATTAGTGTTTTTAACCAATCTTGTGCGTCCAATAAGTTCATTTGTGTCATTGGAAGTACATTTTGGTCATTTTCGTCCTCCCTAGGCTTATTCTTGTCCAATTAGGGTTTTTAACCAATAATGTGCATCCAATAAGTTCATTTGTGTCATTGGATGTACATTTAGGTCATTTTCATCCTCCCTAGGTTTATTCTTGTCAAATTAGGGTTTTTAAGCAATCTTGTGCATCCGATAGGTGTTTTTGTGTCATTGGATGAACATCTAGGTCATTTTGTTCCTCCCTAGGTTTATTCATGTCCAATTTGGGTTTTTAAGGAATCTAGTGCATCCAATAGGTGTGTTTGTGTCATGAGATGAACTTTTAGGTCATTTTGATCCTCCCTAGGCTTATTCTTGTCCAATTAGAGTTTTTAACCAATCTTGTGAATCCAACAAGTTCATTTGTGTCATTGGATGTACATTTAGGTCATTTTAGTCCTCCCTTGGTTTATTCTTGTCAAATTAGGGTTTTTAACCAATCTTGTGCATCCAATAGATGTGTTTGTGCCATTCGATGAACATTTAGGTCTTTTTCGTCCTCCCTAGTCTTATTCTTGTCCAATTAGGGTTTTTAACCAGTCTTGTGCATCCAATAAGTGTGTTTGTGTCATTGGATGAACATTAAGGTCATTTTCGTCCTCCCTAGGCTTATTCTTGTCCAATTAGGGTTTTTAACCAATCTTGTGCATCCAATTAGTGTTTTTGTCGTTTGATCAACCTTAAGGTCTTTTTAACCAATCTTGTGCATCCAATAAGTTCATTTGTGTCATTGGATGTACATTTAGGTTATTTTCGTCCTCCCTAGGTTTATTCTTGTCCAATTAGGGGTTTTAAGCATTCTTATGCATTAAATAGGTGTCTTTGTGTCATTGGATGAACATTTAAGTCTTTTTCGTCCTTCCTAGTCTTATTCTTGTCCAATTTGGGTTTTTAACCAATCTTGTGCATCCAATAAGTTCATTTGTGTCATTGGATGTACAGTTTGGTCATTTTCATCCTCCGAAGTCTTATTCTTGTCCAATTAGGGTTTTTACCGAATCTTGTACGTCCAATAAGTTTATTTGTGTCATCGGATGAACAATTAGGTCATTTTCGTCCTCCTTAGGCTTATTCTTGTCCAATTTGGGTTTTTAACCAATCTTGAGCATCCAATAAGTTCAGTTGTGTCATTGGATGAACAATTATGTCATTTTCGTCGTCCCTAGGCTTTTTCTTGTCCAATTAGGGTTTTGAATCAATCTTGTGCATCGAACAGGTGTGTTTGTGTCATTGGATGAACATTTAGGTCATTTTCGTCCTCCTTAGGTTTATTCTTGTCCAATTAGGGTTTTTAACCAATCTTGTGCATCCAATAAGTTCACTTGTGTCGTTGCATGTACATTTACGTCATTTTCGTCCACCATAGGTTCATTCTTGTCCAATTATGGTTTTTAAGCAATCTTGTGCATCCAATAGGTGTGTTTTGTGTCATTTGATGAACATTTATGTCATTTTGTTCCTCCCTAGGCTTATTCTTGTCCAATTAGGGTTTTTAACCAATCTTGTGCATCCAATAAGTTTATTTTTGTCATTGGCTGATCATTTAGGTCTTTTTTGTCCACCAAAGGCTTATGCTTGTCCTATTAGGGTTTTTAACCAATCTTGTGCTTCCAATAAGTTCATTTGTGTCATTGGATGTACATTTAGGTCATTTTCGTCCTCCCTAGGCTTATTCTTGTCCAATTAGGGTTTTTAACCAATCTTGTGCATCCAATAAGTTCATTTGTGTCATTGGATGAACTATTAGGTTATTTTCATCCTCCTTAGGCTTATTCTTGTCCAATTAGGGTTTTTAACCAATCTTGTGCATCCAATAAGTGAGTTTTTTCATTTGATGAACATTTAAGTCTTTTTCTTCCTCCCTAGTCTTATTCTTTTCCAATTAGGGTTTTTAACCTATGTTGTGCGTCCAATAAGTTTATTTGTGTCATTGGATATACATTTAGGTCATTTTCGTCCTGCCAAGGCTTATTCTTGTCCAATTAGGGTTTTTAACTAATGTTGTTCGTCCAATAAGTTCATTGGTGTCATTGGATGAATTGTTAGGTCATTTTCGTCCTCCCTAGGCTTATTCTTGTCCAATTAGGGTGTTTGACCAATCTTGTGCATCCAATAGGTGTGTTTGTGTCATTGGATGAACACTTAAGTCATTTTCGTCCTCCCTAGTCTTATTCTTGTCCAGTTAGGGTTTTTATCCAATCTTTTGCATCCAATAAGTTCATTTGTGTCATTGGATATACATTTAGGTCATTTTCATCCTCCCTAAACTTAGTCTAGTCCAATTAGGGTTTTTAAGCAATCTTGTTCGTCCAATAAGTTCATTAGTGTCATTGGAAGAACTGTTAGGTCATTTTCGTCCTCCCTAGGCTTATTCTTGTCCAGATAGGGTTTTTAACCAGTCTTGTGCATCCAATAAGTGAGTTTTTGTCATTTGATGAACATTTAAGTCTTTTTCTTCCTCCCTAGTCTTATTCTTTTCCAATTAGGGTTTTTAACCAATCTTGTGCATCCAATAGGTTGGTTTTTGTCGTTTGATGAATATTTAGGTCTTTTTCTTCCTCCCTAGTCTTATTCTTGTCCAATTAGGGTTTTTAACCAATCTTGTGCGTCCAATAAGTTCATTTGTGTCATTGGATGTACATTTAGGTCATTTTCGTCCTTCTTATGCTTATTCTTGTCCAGTTAGCGTTTTTAACCAATAATGTGCATCCAATAAGTTCTTTTGTGTCATTGGATGTACATTTAGGTCATTTTAGTCCTCCCTAGGTTAATTCTTGTCAAATTAGGGTTTTTAAGAAATCTTGTGCATCCAATAGGTGTTTTGGTGTCATTGGATGAACATCTAGGTCATTTTGTTCCTCCCTAGGCTTATTCATGTCCAATTAGGGTTTTTAACCAATCTTGTGCATCCAACAAGTTCATTTGTGTCATTGGATGATCATTTCGTTCATTTTGGTCCTCCCTAGGCTTATTATTGTCCTGTTATGGTTTTTAACCAGTCTTGTGCATCCAATAAGTTCATTTGTGTCATTGGATGAACTATTTGGTTATTTTCATGCTCCTTAGGCTTATTCTAGTCCAATTAGGGTTTTTAACTAATCTTGTGCATCCAATAGGTGTATTTGTGTCATAGAATGAACATTTATGTCTTTTTCGTCCTCCCTAGTCATGTTCTTGTCCAATTAGGGTTTTTAACCAATCTTGTGCATCCAATAAGTTCATTTGTGTCATTGGATGTTCATTTAGGTCATTATCGTCCTCCTAGGTTTATTCTTGTCAAATTAGGGTTTTTAACCAATCTTGTGCATCCAATAGATGTGTTTGTGTCATTCTATGAACATTTAGGTCTTTTTCGTCCTCCCTAGTCTTATTCTTGTCCAATTAGGGTTTTTAAGCATTCTTGTGCACTCAATAGATGTCTTTGTGTCATTGGATGAACATTTAGGTCATTTTCGTTCTCCCTAGTCTGATTCTGGTCCAATTAGGGTTTTTAACCAATTCTTGTGCATCCAATAAGTTCATTTGTGTCATTGGATGAATAGTTAGGTCATTTTCGTCCTCCCTAGGCTTATTCTTATCCAATAGGTGTGTTTGTGTCAT
>JBBPBT010000611.1:84380-98157 GCA_037974875.1 Cicer bijugum
GTGCATCCAACAGGTGTGTTTGTGTCATTGGATGAACATTTAGGTGATTTTGTTCCTCCCTAAGCTTATTCTTGTCCAATTAGGGTTTTTATCCAATCTTGTGCTTCCAATAAGTTCATTTGTGTCATAGGTTGATCATTTAGGTCAATTTGGTCCTCCCTAGGCTTACTCTTGTCTTATTGGGGTTTTTAACCAATCTTGTGCGTCCAATAAGTTCATTTGTGTCATTGGATGTACATTTAGGTCATTTTCGTCCTCCCTAGGCTTTTTCTTGTCCGATTTTGGTTTTTAACCAATCTTGTGCATCCAATAAGTTCATTTGTGTCATTGGATGAACTATTAGGTTATTTTCATCCTCCTTAGGCTTATTCTAGTCCAATTAGGGTTTTTAACTAATCTTGTGCATCCAACAGGTGTGTTTGTGTCATTGGATGAACATTTAGGTGATTTTGTTCCTCCCTAAGCTTATTCTTGTCCAATTAGGGTTTTTATCCAATCTTGTGCTTCCAATAAGTTCATTTGTGTCATAGGTTGATCATTTAGGTCAATTTGGTCCTCCCTAGGCTTATTCTTGTCTTATTGGGGTTTTTAACCAATCTTGTGCGTCCAATAAGTTCATTTGTGTCATTGGATGTACATTTAGGTCATTTTCGTCCTCCCTAGGCTTTTTCTTGTCCGATTTTGGTTTTTAACCAATCTTGTGCATCCAATAAGTTCATTTGTGTCATTGGATGAACTATTAGGTTATTTTCATCCTCCTTAGGCTTATTCTAGTCCAATTAGGGTTTTTAACTAATCTTGTGCATCCAATAGGTGTATTTGTGTCATAGAATGAACATTTATGTCTTTTTCGTCCTCCCTAGTCATGTTCTTGTCCAATTAGGGTTTTTAACCAATCTTGTGCATCCAATAGATGTGTTTGTGTCATTCGATGAACATTTAGGTCTTTTTCGTCCTCCCTAGTCTTATTCTTGTCCAATTAGGGTTTTTAAGCATTCTTGTTCACTCAATAGGTGTCTTTGTGTCATTGGATGAACATTTAGGTCATTTTCGTTCTCCCTAGTCTGATTCTGGTCCAATTAGGGTTTTTAACCAATTCTTGTGCATCCAATAAGTTCATTTGTGTCATTGGATGAATAGTTAGGTCATTTTCGTCCTCCCTAGGCTTATTCTTATCCAATAGGTGTGTTTGTGTCATATGACGAACGTTAACGTCTTTTTCTTCCTCTCTAGTCTTATTCTAGTCCAATTAGGGTTTTTAATCAATCTTGTGCATCCAATAAGTTCATTTGTGTAATTGGATGTACATTTTGGTCATTTTCGTCCTCCCTAGGTTTATTCTTGTCCGATTAGGGGTTTTAAGCATTCTTATGCATTATATAGGTGTCTTTGTGTCATTGGATGAACATTTAAGTCTTTTTCGTCCTTCCTAGTCTTATTCTTGTCCAATTTGGGGTTTTAACCAATCTTGTCCATCCAATAAGTTCATTTGTGTCATTGGATGTACAATTAGGTCATTTTCGTCCTCCGTAGTCTTATTCTTGTCCAATTTGGGTTTTTACCCAATCTTGTAAGTCCAATAAGTTTATTAGTGTCATCGGATGAACAATTAGGTGATTTTCGTCCTCCTTAGGCTTATTCTTGTCTAATTTGGGTTTTTAACCAATCTTGTGCATCCAATAAGTTCATTTGTGTCATTGGATGAACAATTAGGTCATTTTCGTCGTCCCTAGGCTTATTCTTGTCCAATTAGGGTTTTGATCCAATCTTGTGCATCCAACAGGTGTGTTTGTGTCATTGGATGAACAATTAGGACATTTTCGTCCTAATTAGGCTTATTCTTGCCCAATTAGGGTTTTTAACCAATCTTGTGCATCCAATAAGTTCACTTGTGTCGTTGCATGTACATTTAGGTCATTTTCGTCCACCCTAGGTTTATTCTTTTCCAATTACGGTTTTTAAGCAATCTTGTGCATCCAATAGGTGTGTTTGTGTCATTTGATGAACATTTATGTCATTTTCTTCCTCCCTATGCTTATTCTTGTCCAATTAGGGTTTTTCACCAATCCTGTGCATCCAACAGGTGTTTTTGTGTCATTTGATGAACATTAAGGTCTTTTTCTTCCTCTCTAGTCTTATTCTAGTCCAATTAGGGTTTTTAATCAATCTTGTGCATCCAATAAGTTCATTTGTGTCATTGGATGTACATTTAGGTTATTTTCGTCCTCCCTAGGTTTATTCTTGTCCAATTAGGGGTTTTAAGCATTCTTATGCATTAAATAGGTGTCTTTGTGTCATTGGATGAACATTTAAGTCTTTTTCGTCCTTCCTAGTCTTATTCTTGTCCAATTTGGGTTTTTAACCAATCTTGTGCATCCAATAAGTTCATTTGTGTCATTGGATGTACAGTTTGGTCATTTTCATCCTCCGTAGTCTTATTCTTGTCCAATTAGGGTTTTTACCCAATCTTGTACGTCCAATAAGTTTATTTGTGTCATCGGATGAACAATTAGGTCATTTTCGTCCTCCTTAGGTTTATTCTTGTCCAATTAGGGTTTTTAACCAATCTTGTGCATCCAATAAGTTCACTTGTGTCGTTGCATGTACATTTAGGTCATTTTCGTCCACCATAGGTTCATTCTTGTCCAATTATGGTTTTTAAGCAATCTTGTGCATCCAATAGGTGTGTTTTGTGTCATTTGATGAACATTTATGTCATTTTGTTCCTCCCTAGGCTTATTCTTGTCCAATTAGGGTTTTTAACCAATCTTGTGCATCCAATAAGTTCATTTTTGTCATTGGATGAACAATTAGGTCATTTTCGTCCTCCTTAGGCTTATTCTTGTCCAATTTGGGTTTTTAACCAATCATGTGCTTCCAATAAGTTCACTTGTGTCGTTGCATGTACATTTAGGTCATTTTCGTCCACCATAGGTTCATTCTTGTCCAATTATGCTTTTTAAGCAATCTTGTGCATCCAATAGGTGTGTTTCTGTCATTCGATGAACATTTATGTCATTTTGTTCCTCCCTAGGCTTATTCTTGTCCAATTAGGATTTTTACCCAATCATGTACGTCCAATAAGTTTATTTGTGTCATCGGATGAACAATTAGGTCATTTTCGTCCTCCTTAGACTTATTCTTGTCCAATTTGGGTTTTTAACCAATCTTGTGCATCCAATAAGTTCATTTGTGTCATTGGATGAACAATTAGGTCATTTTCGTCGTCCCTAGGCTTATTCTTGTCCAATTAGGGTTTTGAACCAATCTTGTGCAACCAACAGGTGTGTTTGTGTCATTGGATGAACATTTAGGTCATTTTCGTCCTCCTTAGGCTTATTCTTGTCCCATTAGGGTTTTAATCCAATCTTGTGCATCCAATAAGTTCACTTGTGTCGTTGCATGTACATTTAGGTCATTTTCCTCCACCCTAGGTTTATTCTTGTCCAATTAGGGTTTTTAAGCAATCTTGTGCATCCAATAGGTGTGTTTTGTGTCATTTGATGAACATTTATGTCATTTTGTTCCTCCCTAGGCTTATTCTTGTCCAATTGGGGTTTTTAAACAATCTTGTTCATCCAATAAGTTCATTTTTGTCATTGGATGATCATTTAAGTCATTTTTGTCCTCCAAAGGCTTATGCTTGTCCTATTAAGGTTTTGAACCAATCTTGTGCGTCCAATAAGTTCATTTGTGTCATTGGATGTACATTTAGGTCATTTTCGTCTTCCCTAGGCTTATTCTTGTCCAATTAAGGTTTTTAACCAATCTTGTGCATCCAATAGGTGTGTTTGTGTCATTGGATGAACATTTAGGTCATTTTCGTCCTCCTTAGGCTTATTCTTGCCCAATTAGGGTTTTTAACCAATCTTGTCCATCCAATAAGTTCACTTGTGTCGTTGCATGTACATTTAGGTCATTTTCGTCCACCCTAGGTTTATTCTTTTCCAATTAGGGTTTTTAAGCAATCTTGTGCATCCAATAGGTGTGTTTGTGTCATTTGATGAACATTTATGTCATTTTCTTCCTCCTTATGATTATTCTTGTCATATTAGGGTTTTTAAGGAATCTTGTGCATCCAACAGGTGTGTTTGTGTCATTGGATGAACATTTAGGTCATTTTCATCCTCCTTAGGCTTATGCTTGTCCAATTAACATTTTTAACCAATCTTGTGCATCCAATAGGTGTGTTTGTGTCATTTGATGAACATTAAGGTCTTTTTCGTCCTCTCTAGTCTTATTCTAGTCCAATTAGAGTTTTTAATCAATCTTGTGCATCCAATAAGTTCATTTGTGTCATTGGATGTACATTTAGGTCATTTTCGTCCTCCCTAGTTTTATTCCTGTCCAATTAGGTGTTTTAAGCATTCTTATGCATTAAATAGGTGTCTTTGTGTCATTAGATGAACATTTAAGTCTTTTTCGTCCTTCCTAGTCTTATTCTTGTCTAATTTGCGTTTTTAACCAATCTTGTGCATCCAATAAGTTCATTTGTGTCATTAGATGTACAGTTAGATCATTTTCGTCCTCCGTAGTCTTATTCTTGTCCAATCTGGGTTTTTACCCAATCTTGTACGTCCAATAAGTTTATTAGTGTCGTCGGATGAACAATTAGGTCATTTTCGTCCTCCTTAGGCTTATTCTTGTCCAACTTGGGTTTTTAACCAATCTTGTGCATCCAATAAGTACATTTGTGTCATTGGATGAACAATTAGGTCATTTTCGTCGTCCCTAGACTTATTCTTGTCCAATTAGGGTTTTGAATCAATCTTGTGCATCCAACAGGTGTGTTTGTGTCATTGGATGAACATTTAGGTCATTTTCGTCCTCCTTAGGCTTATTCTTGTCCAACTAGGGTTTTTAACCAATCGTGTGCATCCAATAAGTTCACTTGTGTCGTTGCATGTACATTTAGGTCATTTTAGTCCACCCTAGGTTCATTCTTGTCCAATTATGGTTTTTAAGCAATCTTGTGCATCCAATATGTGTGTTTTGTGTCATTTGATGAACATTTATGTCATTTTGTTCCTCCCTAGGCTTATTCTTGTCCAATTTGGGTTTTTAAACAATCTTGTTCATCCAATAAGTTCATTTTTGTCATTGGATGATCATTTAAGTCATTTTTGTCCTCCAAAGGCTTATGCTTGTCCTATTAGGGTTTTGAACCAATCTTGTGCGTCCAATAAGTTCATTTGTGTCATTGGATGTACATTTAGGTCATTTTCGTCTTCCCTAGGCTTATTCTTGTCCAATTAAGGTTTTTAACCAATCTTGTGCATCCAATAGGTGTGTTTGTGTCATTGGATGAACTTTTAGGTCATTTTCGTCTTCCTTAGGCTTATTCTTGCCCAATTAGGGTTTTTAACCAATCTTGTCCATGCAATAAGTTCACTTGTGTCGTTGCATGTACATTTAGGTCATTTTCGTCCACCCTAGGTTTATTCTTTTCCAATTAGGGTTTTTAAGCAATCTTGTGCATCCAATAGGTGTGTTTGTGTCATTTGATGAACATTTATGTCATTTTCTTCCTCCTTATGCTTATTCTTGTCATATTAGGGTTTTTAACGAATCTTGTGCATCCAACAGGTGTGTTTGTGTCATTGGATGAACATTTAGGTCATTTTCATCCTCCTTAGGCTTATGCTTGTCCAATTAGGATTTTTAACCAATCTTGTGCATCCAATAGGTGTGTTTGTGTCATTTGATGAACATTAAGGTCTTTTTCGTCCTCTCTAGTCTTATTCTAGTCCAATTAGAGTTTTTAATCAATCTTGTGCATCCAATAAGTTCATTTGTGTCATTGGATGTACATTTAGGTCATTTTCGTCCTCCCTAGGTTTATTCCTTTCCAATTAGGTGTTTTAAGCATTCTTATGCATTAAATAGGTGTCTTTGTGTCATTAGATGAACATTTAAGTCTTTTTCGTCCTTCCTAGTCTTATTCTTGTCTAATTTGGGTTTTTAACCAATCTTGTGCATCCAATAAGTTCATTTGTGTCATTAGATGTACAGTTAGATCATTTTCGTCCTCCGTAGTCTTATTCTTGTCCAATCTGGGTTTTTACCCAATCTTGTACGTCCAATAAGTTTATTAGTGTCGTCGGATGAACAATTAGGTCATTTTCGTCCTCCTTAGGCTTATTCTTGTCCAACTTGGGTTTTTAACCAATCTTGTGCATCCAATAAGTACATTTGTGTCATTGGATGAACAATTAGGTCATTTTCGTCGTCCCTAGACTTATTCTTGTCCAATTAGGGTTTTGAATCAATCTTGTGCATCCAACAGGTGTGTTTGTGTCATCGGATGAACATTTAGGTCATTTTCGTCCTCCTTAGGCTTATTCTTGTCCAACTAGGGTTTTTAACCAATCGTGTGCATCCAATAAGTTCACTTGTGTCGTTGCATGTACATTTAGGTCATTTTAGTCCACCCTAGGTTCATTCTTGTCCAATTATGGTTTTTAAGCAATCTTGTGCATCCAATATGTGTGTTTTGTGTCATTTGATGAACATTTATGTCATTTTGTTCCTCCCTCGGTTTATTCTTGTCCAATTAGGGTTTTTAACGAATCTTGTGCATCCAATAAGTTAATTTTGGTCATTGGATGATCATTTAGGTCATTTTTGTCCACCAAAGGCTTATGCTTGTCCTAATAGGGTTTTTAACCCATCTTGTGCTTCCAATAAGTTCATTTGTGTCATTGGATGTACATTTAGGTCATTTTCATCCTCCCTAGGCTTATTCTTATCCAATTAGGGTTTTTAACCAATCTTGTGCATCCAATAAGTTCATTTGTGTCATTGGAAGAACTATTAGATTATTTTCGTTCTCCCTAGGCTTATTCTTGTCCAATTAGGGTTTTTAACCAATCTTGTGCATCCAATAGGTGTGTTCGTGTCATGGGACGAACATTTACGTCATTTTCGTACTCCCTAGGCTTATTCTTGTCCAATTATGGTTTTTAATTAATCTTGTGCATCCAATAGATGTGTTTGTGTCATTTGTTGAACATTTAGTTCTTTTTCGTCCTCCCTAGTCTTATTCTTGTCCAATTAGGGTTTTTAACCAATCTTGTGCATCCAATAAGTTCATTTGGGTCATTGGATGTTCATTTAGGTCATTTTCGTCCTCCCTAGATTTATTCTTGTCTAATTAAGGTTTTAAAGCAATCTTGTGCGTCCAATAGGTGTGTTTGTGTCATTTGATGAACATCAAGGTCTTTTTCTTCCTCTCTAGTCTTATTGTAGTCCAATTAGGGTTTTTAATCAATCTTGTGCATCCAATAAGTTCATTTGTGTCATTGGATGTACAGTTAGGTCATTTTCGTCCTCCGTAGTCTTATTCTTGTCCAATTAGGGTTTTTACCCAATCTTCTACGTCCAATAAGTTTATTTGTGTCATCGGATGAACAATTAGGTCCTTTTCGTCCTCCTTAGGCTTTTTCATGTCCAATTTGGGTTTTTAACCAATCTTGTGCATCCAATAAGTTCATTTGTGTCATTGGATAAACAATTAGGTCATTTTCGTCGTCCCTAGGCTTATTCTTGTCCAATTAGGGTTTTGAAACAATCTTGTGCATCCAACAGGTGTTTTTGTGTCATTGGATGAACATTTAGGTCATTTTCGTCCTCCTTAGGCTTATTCTTTCCCAATTATGGTTTTTAACCAATCTTGTGCATCCAATAAATTCACTTGTGTCGTTGCATGTTCATTTAGGTCATATTCGTCCACCCTAGGTTTATTCTTGTCCAATTAGGGTTTTTAAGCAATCTTGTGCATCCAATAGGTGTGTTTGTGTCATTTGATAAACATTTATGTCATTTTGTTCCTCCCTAGGCTTATTCTTGTCCAATTAGGGTTTTTAACCAATCTTGTGCATCCAACAAGTGTGTTTGTGTCATTGGATGAACATTTAGGTCATTTTCGTCCTCCATAGGCTTATTCTTGTCCAATTAGGGTTTTTAACACATCTTGTGCATCCAATAGGTGTGCTTGTGTCATTTGATGAACATTAAGGTCTTTTTCTTCCTCTCTAGTCTTATTCTAGTCCAATTAGGGTTTTTAATCAATCTTGTGCATCCAATAAGTTCATTTGTGTCATTGTTTGTACATTTAAGTCATTTTCGTCCTCCCTAGGTTTATTCTTGTCTGATTAGGGGTTTTAAGCATTCTTATGCATTAAATAGGTGTCTTTGTGTCATTGGATGAACATTTAAGTCCTTTTCGTCCTTCTTAGTCGTATTCTTGTCCAACTTGGGTTTTTAACTAATCTTGTGCATCCAATAAGTTCATTTGTATTATTGGATGTATAGTTAGGTCGTTTTCGTCATCCGTAGTCTTATTCTTGTCCAATTTGGGTTTTTACCCAATCATGTACGTCGAATAAGTTTATTTGTGTCATCGGATGAACAATTAGGTCATTTTCGTCCTCCTTAGGCTTATTCTTGTCCAATTTGGGTTTTTAACCAATCTTGTGCATCCAATAAGTTCATTTGTGTCATTGGATGAACAATTAGGTCATTTTCGTCGTCCCTAGGCTTATTCTTGTCCAATTAGGGTTTTGAACCAATCTTGTGCATCCAAGAGGTGTGTTTGTGTCATTGGATGAACATTTAGGTCATTTTCGTCCTCCTTAGGCTTATTCTTGTCCAATTAGGGTTTTTAACCAATCTTGTGCATCCAATAAGTTCACTTGTGTCGTTGCATGTACATTTAGGTCATTTTCCTCCACCCTAGGTTTATTCTTGTCCAATTAGGGTTTTTAAGCAATCTTGTGCATCCAATAGGTGTGTTTTGTGTCATTTGATGAACATTTATGTCATTTTGTTCCTCCCTAGGCTTATTCTTGTCCAATTTGGGTTTTTAACCAATCTTGATCATCCAACAAGTTCATTTTTGTCATTGGATGATCATTTATGTCATTTTTGTCCTCCAAAGGCTTATCCTTGTCCTATTAGGGTTTTTAACCAATCTTGTCCGTCCAATAAGTTCATTTGTGTCATTGGATGTACATTTAGGTCATTTTCGTCTTCCCTAGGCTTATTCTTGTCCAATTAAGGTTTTTAACCAATCTTGTGCATCCAATAAGTTCATTTGTGTCATTGGAAAAACTATTTGGTTATTTTCGTCCTCCCTAGGATTATTCTTGTCCAATTATGGTTTTTAACAAATCTTGTGCATCCCATAGGTGTGTTTGTGTCATGGGACGAACATTTACGTCATTTTCGTCCTCCCTAGGCTTATTCTTGTCCAATTATGGTTTTTAATTAATCTTGTGCATCCAATAGGTGTGTTTGTGTCATTTGTTGAACATTTAGTTCTTTTTCGTCCTCCCTAGTCTTATTCTTGTCCAATTAGGGTTTTAAACCAATCTTGTGCATCCAATAAGTTCATTTGTGTCATTGGATGTTCATTTAGGTCATTTTCGTCCTCCCTAGGTTTATTCTAGTCCAATTAGGGTTTTAAAGCAATCTTGTGCATCCAATAGGTGTGTTCGTGTCATTCGATGAAGATTTAGGTCATTTTGTTCCTCCCTCGGCTTATTCTTGTCCAATTAGGGTTTTTATCCAATCTTGTGCTCCCAATAAGTTCATTTGTTTCATAGGATGATCATTTAGGTCAATTTGGTCCTCCCTAGGCTTATTCTTGTCCTATTAGGGTTTTTAACCAATCTTATGCGTCCAATAAGTTCATTTGTGTCATCAGATATACATTTAGGTCATTTTCGTCCTCCCTAGGCTTATTCTTGTCCAATTAGGGTTTTTAACCAATCTTGTTCGTCCAACAAGTTCATTTGTGTCCTTGGATGAACTATTAGGTCATTTTCGTCCTCCCTAGGCTTATTCTTGTCCAATTAGGGTTTTTAACCAATCTTGTGCATCCAACAGGTGTGTTTGTGTCATTGGATGAACATTTAGGTCATTTTCGTCCTCCCTAGGCTTATTCTTGTCCAATTAGGGTTTATAACCAATCTTGGGCATCCAATAAGTTCACTTGTGTCGTTGCATGTTCATTTAGGTCATATTCGTCCACCCTAGGTTTATTCTTGTCCAATTAGGGTTTTTAAGCAATCTTGTGCATCCAATAGGTGTGTTTGTGTCATTTGATAAACATTTATGTCATTTTGTTCCTCCCTAGGCTTATTCTTGTCCAATTAGGGTTTTTAACCAATCTTGTGCATCCAGCAAGTGTGTTTGTGTCATTGGATGAACATTTAGGTCATTTTCGTCCTCCATAGGCTTATTCTTGTCCAATTAGGGTTTTTAACACATCTTGTGCATCCAATAGGTGTGCTTGTGTCATTTGATGAACATTAAGTTCTTTTTCTTCCTCTCTAGTCTTATTCTAGTCCAATTAGGGTTTTTAATCAATCTTGTGCATCCAATAAGTTCATTTGTGTCATTGTTTGTACATTTAAGTCATTTTCGTCCTCCCTAGGTTTATTCTTGTCTAATTAGGGGTTTTAAGCATTCTTATGCATTAAATAGGTGTCTTTGTGTCATTGGATGAACATTTAAGTCCTTTTCGTCCTTCTTAGTCGTATTCTTGTCCAACTTGGGTTTTTAACTAATCTTGTGCATCCAATAAGTTCATTTGTATTATTGGATGTATAGTTAGGTCGTTTTCGTCCTCCGTAGTCTTATTCTTGTCCAATTTGGGTTTTTACCCAATGATGTACGTCCAATAAGTTTATTTGTGTCATCGGATGAACAATTAGGTCATTTTCGTCCTCCTTAGGCTTATTCTTGTCCAATTTGGGTTTTTAACCAATCTTGTGCATCCAATAAGTTCATTTGTGTCATTGGATGAACAATTAGGTCATTTTCGTCGTCCCTAGGCTTATTCTTGTCCAATTAGGGTTTTGAACCAATCTTGTGCATCCAAGAGGTGTGTTTGTGTCATTGGATGAACATTTAGGTCATTTTCGTCCTCCTTAGGCTTATTCTTGTCCAATTAGGGTTTTTAACCAATCTTGTGCATCCAATAAGTTCACTTGTGTCGTTGCATGTACATTTAGGTCATTTTCCTCCACCCTAGGTTTATTCTTGTCCAATTAGGGTTTTTAAGCAATCTTGTGCATCCAATAGGTGTGTTTTGTGTCATTTGATGAACATTTATGTCATTTTGTTCCTCCCTAGGCTTATTCTTGTCCAATTTGGGTTTTTAACCAATCTTGATCATCCAACAAGTTCATTTTTGTCATTGGATGATCATTTATGTCATTTTTGTCCTCCAAAGGCTTATCCTTGTCCTATTAGGGTTTTTAACCAATCTTGTCCGTCCAATAAGTTCATTTGTGTCATTGGATGTACATTTAGGTCATTTTCGTCTTCCCTAGGCTTATTCTTGTCCAATTAAGGTTTTTAACCAATCTTGTGCATCCAATAAGTTCATTTGTGTCATTGGAAAAACTATTTGGTTATTTTCGTCCTCCCTAGGATTATTCTTGTCCAATTATGGTTTTTAACAAATCTTGTGCATCCCATAGGTGTGTTTGTGTCATGGGACGAACATTTACGTCATTTTCGTCCTCCCTAGGCTTATTCTTGTCCAATTATGGTTTTTAATTAATCTTGTGCATCCAATAGGTGTGTTTGTGTCATTTGTTGAACATTTAGTTCTTTTTCGTCCTCCCTAGTCTTATTCTTGTCCAATTAGGGTTTTAAACCAATCTTGTGCATCCAATAAGTTCATTTGTGTCATTGGATGTTCATTTAGGTCATTTTCGTCCTCCCTAGGTTTATTCTAGTCCAATTAGGGTTTTAAAGCAATCTTGTGCATCCAATAGGTGTGTTCGTGTCATTCGATGAACATTTAAGTCATTTTGTTCCTCCCTCGGCTTATTCTTGTCCAATTAGGGTTTTTATCCAATCTTGTGCTCCCAATAAGTTCATTTGTTTCATAGGATGATCATTTAGGTCAATTTGGTCCTCCCTAGGCTTATTCTTGTCCAATTAGGGTTTTTAACCAATCTTGTGCATCCAACAAGTGTGTTTGTGTCATTGGATGAACATTTAGGTCATTTTCGTCCTCCATAGGCTTATTCTTGTCCAATTAGGGTCTTTAACACATCCTGTGCATCCAATAGGTGTGCTTGTGTCATTTGATGAACATTAAGGTCTTTTTCTTCCTCTCTAGTCTTATTCTAGTCCAATTGGGGTTTTTAATCAATCATGTGCATCCAATAAGTTCATTTGTGTCATTGTTTGTACATTTAAGTCATTTTCGTCCTCCCTAGGTTTATTCTTGTCCAATTAGGGGTTTTAAGCATTCTTATGCATTAAATAGGTGTCTTTGTCTCATTGGATGAACATTTAAGTCCTATTTGCCCTTCTTAGTCGTATTCTTGTCCAATTTGGGTTTTTAACCAATCTTGTGCATCCAATAAGTTCATTTGTATTATTGGATGTACAGTTAGGTCGTTTTCGTCCTCCGTAGTCTTATTCTTGTCCAATTTGGGTTTTTACCCAATCATGTACGTCCAATAAGATTATTTGTGTCATCGGATGAACAATTAGGTCATTTTCGTCCTCCTTAGGCTTATTCTTGTCCAATTTGGGTTTTTAACCAATCTTGTGCATCCAATAAGTTCATTTGTGTCATTGGATGAACAATTAGGTCATTTTCGTCGTCCCTAGGCTTATTCTTGTCCAATTAGGGTTTTGAACCAATCTTGTGCATCCAAGAGGTGTGTTTGTGTCATTGGATGAACATTTAGGTCATTTTCGTCCTCCTTAGGCTTATTCTTGTCCAATTAGGGTTTTTAACCAATCTTGTGCATCCAATAAGTTCACTTGTGTCGTTGCATGTACATTTAGGTCATTTTCCTCCACCCTAGGTTTATTCTTGTCCAATTAGGGTTTTTAAGCAATCTTGTGCATCCAATAGGTGTGTTTTGTGTCATTTGATGAACATTTATGTCATTTTGTTCCTCCCTAGGCTTATTCTTGTCCAATTTGGGTTTTTAACCAATCTTGTTCATCCAACAAGTTCATTTTTGTCATTGGATGATCATTTATGTCATTTTTGTCCTCCAAAGGCTTATCCTTGTCCTATTAGGGTTTTTAACCAATCTTGTCCGTCCAATAAGTTCATTTGTGTCATTGGATGTACATTTAGGTCATTTTCGTCTTCCCTAGGCTTATTCTTGTCCAATTAAGGTTTTTAACCAATCTTGTGCATCCAATAAGTTCATTTGTGTCATTGGAAAAACTATTTGGTTATTTTCGTCCTCCCTAGGATTCTTCTTGTCCAATTATGGTTTTTAACAAATCTTGTGCATCCCATAGGTGTGTTTGTGTCATGGGACGAACATTTACGTCATTTTCGTCCTCCCTAGGCTTATTCTTGTCCAATTATGGTTTTTAATTAATCTTGTGCATCCAATAGGTGTGTTTGTGTCATTTGTTGAACATTTAGTTCTTTTTCGTCCTCCCTAGTCTTATTCTTGTCCAATTAGGGTTTTAAACCAATCTTGTGCATCCAATAAGTTCATTTGTGTCATTGGATGTTCATTTAGGTCATTTTCGTCCTCCCTAGGTTTATTCTAGTCCAATTAGGGTTTTAAAGCAATCTTGTGCATCCAATAGGTGTGTTCGTGTCATTCGATGAAGATTTAGGTCATTTTGTTCCTCCCTCGGCTTATTCTTGTCCAATTAGGGTTTTTATCCAATCTTGTGCTCCCAATAAGTTCATTTGTTTCATAGGATGATCATTTAGGTCAATTTGGTCCTCCCTAGGCTTATTCTTGTCCTATTAGGGTTTTTAACCAATCTT
>JBBPBT010000623.1:0-11297 GCA_037974875.1 Cicer bijugum
ATAAATAATTTAATTTTTAAAAAAATTACATTAATTTTTAAAATAATGGTATTCAAATCAATAGTATATGATGTTAATTTTTATAAGAAATTAAGTTTACTTTTATAATAAATTAATGTCATATATTATTAATAATTTCTAAGATTACATTTTATTTTTATTTTTATTTTTATTTTATCATAATCAAAATGAAGAGTTAAAGACCACTCTGTATACTAGTACTAGGAAGATCACAATATTTCTACAAAATGAAGGATTAAAGAATCATCTTTTAAGTAAAGTTATCTCTTGCATTAACTAGTTTTAAAAATGAACCAGTGAAACAGAGTCAACCAACAATTAGAAAATTGCTGACATAAAATTTTTTTAATTGATAAAAATGATGAAAAGGGAATCATGTCATCTAAGGTTAAGTAATTAAGTAAAGAAAATGGTTTGATATATTTAAAAAAAGGAATTGTTTGAAATGGGTAGAAGGAAGAGAGTGAAAGTGAAAAGTTACTGAGTAAGTTGGATAGGTCCTCTGCCATGGTAACTTTTACCAGGAGGACATGGCCAATCTGGTGAATCACAATAGTTTTCTTGACTGTTTTCATTCACAAAACAATAACCCCACGCATATGGACCGTCTGGTGCACTTGGCCACCCTCCTGCTCATAAACCATTCATTTCACGCATCAATATCTCTTCTAATAAAAAATACATGTTTTTTTAGTTTTTACAAAATTAATACAACATTAAATTTAATTTATTTTTACAAAATTGATTTGTAAATGATATATGTTACTTGTTATAAATTATTTTAGCAATAATATTAAATGAATTATTTAAAGAAACAATTAAAAATAGAGAACCTGTGGTTTCATGAGAAGTTTGAGCGAAGAAAGCAGCAAGTTCCTTCTTACGAGTGGTATCATCACCAGTTGTACCAAATCCATTAAAAAATTGAGCAGCAGCAATGAAAGCATCATAAGTATAAAATCCATGTCCAGAACACCGTCCATCATTTCGATATTTAAGCATTTGTTCGAACAGAGAAGAAGGAACAAGCCTTCCAACATCTCCTCCACCGGTACTAGGTGGTATTGGTGTTGATGAAGATTTACATTGGCTTTGACAACCTTGTCCACAATAAGGATCAGTGGTACCACAATAACCATGTTGGCTACAACATAACCCATTTGGACACACAGCTCCACTAGCTTGTCTTCCACATTGCTCTGCTTTGGCAACAACAAAGAAAGGTAGTAAACATAGTATTAAACAACTCAATTTTGTGTTTCCCATCTTTGATGAGTGTGTGTGTGACATGAATGAGGAAGATGTTTATTTATAGATGGGACCGATTGATTGTTTTTTAGTCAATCTAAATTTTTTATTTAGTTTGTTAACAAGTATTCTAAGAATAGGGTGTTTTATTGTTTTTTTTTTTTTATATATTTTCAAATTTGACTGCTCTTTATTTTACACAATTAAGCTTTTCCCTATCCCCTACTCATTAGTAGGGTTGTCCTAACGATCAAAACCAGTAAAACAATGACTTTTAAGTCTCTAAAAAGAAATTATTTTATATATAGTATTTAATTAGTACAACAAATAAAATATCTTACAATTATAAAAAAAAAATAATTATTGATATATTTAATTAAAAAGATTGTATTTCAAAAAACAAGAAAGATAAAATTTAAAAAATATAATAAAATGTTATTATTAGTATTAAAAATGTCACTATTTTATTTTATTTATTAAAGACTTATTTTAGATTTTGTTTTTGGATTTCAATGAGTTATTATATACGTTTATATCTCATTCTATTGTGTATTTAGAAAGAAGTTGATGCTTTAAATCGATTTCAGTTATAGAATTAGTCGTTGCAATTGAGTATAACGATACATAGGTTCAACAAGAAAAAAAATTACTTTTTTAGTTTACATACGTATTACAATTTTAAAGAACATAATTTTTAAAATTTATATTCTACTATTTCAATTCTTAATAAGTTGTATTAAAGAACTCGATAATATTTTGTTTTATGCGCAAGTAAGAGTAACAAATATTATTTGAATATTTCGATGTACAATTATAATGATTAATCTCTTTGAGAATCTCACGTACTTATTATAAGAGTTGCACCTCTAAAATAATAAATAGTATAGATCTCAGTTAAAAATCAAACTTACAAGTGACAGCCACATCTTTAAGAAATTCGAGGTGCATACCACTTGGATCAACTAGTTTGGTCGAAGTGATTTCATGAAAAGAAATTCTCTAGAGGTAATTTGATGTTTTGGGTCACAATAGAAGACACTTGAAGTTTTTATTTTTTGTGGTTGCAAATTTAAGTAATTTTAATTTGTAGGATAAAAATTAGAAACGAATGAGCATATCATATGTTATAGACTAAGTTGGGTCAACGGGATTGTCCCTACCTACATTAGTCGTGAAGTGTCGTGCAGTTTAACGAATTCAAATCACAATCTTGCGAGTGGATATAGACAGACCGCTCGAAGTCCATCCCCTTACACACGGTGTTTACCGTAAGAGAGAAGGTGTCAAATAAGTCGGTCAGAAATCAACTTTTAAACTAGGTTTTAATAAAGTAATTAAAAATTCTAATTTTAGATAATTTATATATTTTAATTTATTTATTTTTATTTAAATTTTTTTGTTTAGATAAAAGAACAACTCTTTAAAAATTGAACTATTTTTTTGTAAATTTTAAAATCTTGAGGTAAAAATGAAAATAAAATTTATGTCAAAATTGAAATTTTGGAAAAGATAAAGGATTATTTTATAAATTTTTAAGGATCAATTTGTATATTTGAAAATATTTATGAATCATTTTTCCAAGAAGGAATTTCCTCATTATAGAGACTCTTTCCTGATTCATTATTATAAAATAAAAAAGAAATTTGAAAATTTTAAATTTAAGTGATATTTGAAATTTTCTAAATTTAATTATGACAATATCTCATGAAATCTCTTCATTTAAAAAATTATTAAAATATATTATCTAAATAAAATAACTTGTCTCAAAGGATTTGAATTCTATTAAAAAAGAGTAAATCATCAATTAATTGTCCTCTGAAATTGTAGGAATAGAACATTTCTCCCTTAATTTGAAACTTAAGCAAATGACAACTTGAAATTGAAAGACGCAGACCCATATAATTCATTCGTTAGTTTGCTTCCTTAATGAAAATGGCGTGAATGTTGACGGCATACAAGGAGCTAATTGCCTAAATTTAAAAGGAAATTTTAAAATTCAATTTAAAAAAAAAAATTGAAACTTTGTCGTCATTGCAACGGTAATATCTCTATCATCAAAAAAAAAAAAACAAAGTTTCATTTATATAATTTCATTACTGTTCTTCTTCTATGATTTCATTTTTTTTTTAATTTCAAAAACCTTCATTTATATAATTCTTTCTTCTTTATCTTTTGTGGTGTTCAAATCGCAAACATGAAAGAAAAAAAAAATTAAAAAAACTAATTCTTCTTTTTCTTTCTCAGTGTGAAAGCTTGAACTCGGTGATTCTCAAATGTCATTGTAAAAAAAAAGTTATTGTTAAAGTTACTGCAACTACAAAAACTTTGGAAGAAAATTATTTTCATGTCCCTTGTCAAACATAATTTCTCTAATTTCGTTTATTCTTTTCCTTCATTTTCATTTCCCCATTTTTATAATTGAGACAAAAAAAAAAAATTAAAAATTCTCGGCGAGATGTACCTCCTCTACCCCCATACTAAGTGATATAGGAGTACTTATGAGAGATGAATACTTGACACTATATAATATTTACAAATCAAAACCATCCAATCTCTTATCTATGATAATCAAATATCATATAAATGGTTAAATATAAATAACAGATCGAGTCAAAGAAAGTTGATGTATTAAATCTACAATAATTAAATATATCATTTCTTTTATCTATTTTTACTTCTATTTAAATCTAGCGTAGTGCATGTTTATATTCTCTATTATTATTATTATAATTTACTTATTACATTAATCATTTTCATTTCACTTGTAAATATTAGCTCCAAATATATTATCCTTAAATAGTTATATCAATATTATAAATGTATTCATAGGCATACAATTACTGAATAAATAGAATAATAACTATTATTTGCAACCGTGTTGAATAATGACTAAAAAAATAGAATAATTTATCCAGTGTTGGATTTTTCACTCACCAAAGGGAATATGAGTTGGGTTTAGATCGTCATGAGACATGTTAATTTTACTTTATTGATGATAGTGTCACAATAGTAATTCAATCTAGTACGAGAAAAACTATTGATTCGCCTAATTGGTCATCGCGTTTGGATCAAAAATTTGTGGCACAAAGATACATTGCGTTTGAATTATGAATAAACACCTATAAATCACAATCTAGACTATAAGTTGGTGGTAAACTAAAGTATCTCAAGATGTGAATATCATCTTATTATAACATTAATATTTAATGATAAATTTTTTTTATGAGAAATATGTTTGTTTACCTTTAGAATAAATATTATTTGAGATATGTGAACTTTTGAGTAGAAATGTTATTTGAGAATTTATCTAATTTTCACTATGGAAATGATGTTTCATATTATGAAATGTGGTTTTAAATTTCTTATCGAAATTGTCATTTCCTTATTATGGAAATTGCCATTTTTTCATAAAAATGAAAGTATTTTTCGTTATGAAATAGTGTTTCATTAGAAAAATGAATTTCTTTAATGAATTGATTAATTATACTTAATTTCTTTGGGAGGTACAATGAAAACTTGTATACTATAATATGCAATGATCACAAACTATACTATAATGTGTATTATATTAGTACATTATTTGATGATCATGACAACTAGAATCGTGAGTTATATAGTTGTGAGTGACATAAACTTGTTGATCCATAATATAATATTTACTTGTGATTCTAGTCAATATATAAATAATGTACATGATTGAGTAGTTGATTTCAAATTTTATTTGTATTTTCTTACCTTTTGTTTTCTAAATCTATGAGTATTTTATTTGAAAGTGTGAAAAAAATACATTAAATAGCATTTGTGATCCTTCAACTTAATTTCAGATAATGTTTTAGTCATTTTTTTTCTTTTCATTTTAGTATTTTATGTTTTTAAATAATTTTAATTTTACCCTTTAAATGGGTTTCCGTTAAGGCAACGTAACAAATTCTCTCATCTGTTTTGTGCTCATTCTTTTTTCTCTTTCACATTTCTAAATCCCTTGTTTGGTCTTCTCATATCCCACTCGTTTTCTTCTCACATATGTGAAATCGTAAATCCATTTCAACGATAATAAGAAGGAATCGAATAACACACCGTCAGAATTAAGCTTCAAGAAATCGTAAACCCACATTGATAAGAGAAGAAATATAATGTGTTTATTGATTTTGATGTTTAGTGATTCCGATTTGTTTTAGTGTTTAGTTGGGTCCTTATGGTATTTATTGTTTGCATGTATTTGATTTTTGAATGAGTTGATTCTTGCATGTGTTGTTTATTGGAGTCTAGGGTTTGTGGTTCACACATACATATTATTTCCTCTTTTTCTAAGATTATGGAGTTAGGTTTGTGATCCCTACCATTTGATTATAGTTTTCTATTAATGAGTTTTTTTTTTCTTTTTTTTTTTCTTTTCAATGTATAAAAAGCAGAATGAATGTCTTTTTTGTTGATATCCATTATAAAGGGTATTTTTATGTGAATATGTTTATTTATGTTATTTTATTTATTTGTGTTAATTTCTCTTGTTTATGTTAAGGATTGTTGTCTGCAATGGATGAGTTGCTTCATGGGGTTGAACAAAGATTTTGTGTAAGACACCTCTATTACAACTTGAGCATTTGTGGCGGCCAAAAGCGGCCACAAATGCCAGCTGGATTGGACATTCCTTTGTGGCGGCCTTTGCAACCACAAATTCCACGTGGTAATTCCTTTGTGGCGGTCTTTGCAGCCACAAATTCCACTAGTCACATCACTCCTTTGTGACGGATTTGGCCCTCACAAATGCATTTTTTGTGGCTGTAAAAGCCCTCACAAACTCCTTAAATATTTTACTGGATTTTGTGGCTGCCTAAGCCCTCACAAAATCACAATGTTGTGATTTTGTGAGGGCTTAGGCAGCCACAAAATCCAGTTAAATGTTTAAAAATTTGTGAGGGCTTTTTCAGCCACAAATAAAGACTAATTTCAGTTTTGGCCTTTGTGAGAGCTTTTTCAGTCAGAAATTTGTAAGGGTTTTATTCGGCCACAAAATATTTATAAAGTTGGCTACAAATATGTGTTTTTCTTGTAGTGAAAGACATCGAAAATCATAAAGGTATTGATGTTTATCACAAAATGCCTACAACCCCAAAATTTTCTTCCTCTATTCGGAACCAATTTTGTTATTATGCGCATCACATGTTTCAAACCAAAAACACAATATGGAAACTCACGAATTCTATTGAAAATGAAAGAAACATAGTTGTAGGACTGTGTATTTGATCTATTTGAACATGAGACGGCCATGAATTTCGAGTTTTGGGAACCGTAAATTTTTTCATGGATGGGAGAAGTAAATGAGAAGAAGAAAACGAGGGGAGAGAAGAAGACCAAACAAGAGATTTGAAAATGTGAAAGAGAAGAAAACTGAGAAGAAAATGGAGGAGGGAACTTGTTAATGTTGCATTAACGGAAATCCACTTAAAATGGTAAAATTGAAATTATTTAAAAACATAAAATATTGAAATGGGAAAAAAAATAAAAAATAAAACGTTACCTGACATTAAGTTAATGGATCACAAATGTTTGAATAATTTCTCTTTAAATTTTAAAATAAACATATTTTAAATATTTTAATATTATAATATTGATAACAAAAACACATTATTTGTGCGATTCCACGAGTGTTTTATTATTTATAAATAAATTAAATATTTTTATAGAACTTTTCCGATATATGAGTCAATTCAATGTACGATATATTTAACTTTAAAATAATAATTAGTTTTTTAGGAAAAAAAATTATTTCCTATTATTTTATATAATTATAGTAATATTAGATATTTAATTTGTCTAAATTTTTATTATTCATAATAACAAATATTATATATTTTTATGATTAAATATAAAAAATTAGTATAATATTTTTTTGTCTTAAAATTAGTATAATATTTATCAATAACAAAATAATATTTTTTTTTATATAATGATTTTATAAGATATACAAATTAACAAATAATTATTTTAATTTATAAAAATGATCGTTATATTTTTATGTTATAAAATAAATATAAGAATACTCTTTAATTTGTAAGTAGTAGTTGATGTTCTATTATAGTAATTTTTGAATATTCTTTTTTATTATAAATTAAGAAAGTATTAAAAAAAATTAATAATGTCAACACATCATTTAAAACACATTTTATTTTCTTGATTAAAATTTCCGAATTCCACTAAATTTATATAAGAATCCTCGTGGACTTCAGTATAAATTTTAACAAATAAAATAGATTCTATTAGAAAACCTATGTGATAAAAAATATATGAGAAGTTTGGGTGTCCACGAATCATTTTAGTTATAAATATTTGAGACTTGGACATGAAAGCATTGTAAGGACACATCCTTCCACAACGTTTCTCAATCATCATAACCAAAATATGTCCGAGTCAAGCGATGTGGACTCATCTTCTTCATCACCGCTCTATAATTCTCTAAACCATACAAACAAAACAACACAAACAATGTCATGGCTTTTAACAACCTTATTTGCCATTGCTATTTTGGTAGCGGTGGCTGCTGTTCTTTACCAGCCGGGACGATCCGGTGATTTAACTCATCGAACCGCGAACGGTCCGGCTGTAAACCCGGGCATGCGGATTGGGTCGGAAGTAGTGGCAGAGGGAGAGGTGGATGGACCTGAAGACTTGGCTTATGATAAGAAGAGGCGACTCATCTACACGGGCTGTGAGGATGGGTGGATTAAGCGAGTTACTGTGAATGACTCGGTGGGTGACTCGGTGGTTGAAAATTGGGTGAACACTGGTGGAAGACCACTTGGACTCGCTTTGGAGAAAAACGGTGAACTCATAGTTGCCGATGCTACTTTGGTAGGTCCCACAATTGAAAAGATATAGTTCAAGTCTCTTCTAATTTAATCAGCAATTTTAAATTTAAATTCAAAACTTAATTGCAGTTTTAGTCCCCTTATTTTAGTTGAATCGCGAAAGTAGTCCCCCATTTTGTTTCTCCTCAGTTTTGGTCCCCTAAGCAGAATTTTGATCCAAAATTTCATAAAGTTTCATTTTTTTGCATTTATTTAAGTCACACAATGCCTCAAGATCTCATTTGCAACAATTGTACCGGGAATATATGGTCATAAATAGTGTAGTATGGCTTTAAAAAAAAAGAAATTTCATCAAATTTTGGACTAAAATTCTGTTTGGGGACTAAAATTGGGGAGAAACAAAATGGTGGGACTACTTTTACAATTCAGGTAAATATAGGGGATCAAAACTGCAATTAAGCCTAAATTCAATTTTAAAAATACAGTCATATTAATAAATTGGACACGAAAAATACTTAGATAATTTTTTTAATTTAATACTCCCTTCATCTTATAATATAATTCATTTTAATAAATTGCATTAAAATTAAGAAATATAGAAGTGTTTAAAATTTTTATTGTAAAAAATTTATGACTTATTTTATAAAATTATTCTTCATCAATAATATGAGTAAATTTTTGAAAAAATTTGATAAAAGATAGAGTATTAAATAATTATGTGTGTAATTGAACAAAATAATAGAAATGATTCTAATGCATACTTCAATAATTTTGTAAAAGAAAAATATTTGATGTACATTCAAACATCTCGTATGTGAAAAAAAAAAATATTAAGGCAACGAACTTGATATGTTAGTGATATGGTAGAAGAAAAGAGATAAAAAAAAAAAGTAATGTATTTAAATAAATATATGAAAATTAAGTGTGTCCACACGTAAAAGTTGTTTGAAGAATTGAGTCTAAGAAGAATTAATTTTTTAGAATTACATATAAAATGTAACAAATTTTAACTAAAAGAAACTTACATTGTGTGGGTAGAGAGTAAGTGACACTGTGTCAGTAACTTTTTTATATTTATTTAATAAATAATTGAATGATTTGAGTTGTTAATTGTGCACAATAATTAATTTGAATAATAATACAGGGACTAGTGAGAGTGAGAGAGGAAAAAGGGAAGCAAGCGAAGGTTGAAATTCTGGCAGATGAGCACGATGGATTGAAATTCAATTTAACAGATGGAGTTGATGTTGGTAAAGATGGAATAATTTATTTCACAGACGCATCATACAAATACAATTTGAAGGATTTCTACTATGACATTGTTGAAGGTGAGCCTCATGGTAGATTCATGAGCTATAATCCAGCAACAAAAAAAGTAACATTGCTTGCCCGTAACCTCTACTTTGCTAATGGAGTTGCAGTCGCACCTGATCAAAAATTTGTTGTCTACTGTGAAACTGTTAAGTAAGTTTGCTATACAACCAATTCATTTTCTAGTAACTTCGGTCACCATAATTCTCACACAAGCTTATACCTATAAATTATAGAATTTAATTTATATACATAGGAAGCCTAAATAATTTAGTTTAGTTTGTACCTTATCGGTCAATATGTTAAATCATTAATAATGAATATTGATGTTATAGTTATTTATATATATGATTGATCATAATTTATGGACTTATAAATTTTTTACATTTAATGTACATGAAAATCAAACTCTAAATTATATTAATTAGTCTATTTTAAAAAAAATCATCTCAAGATTATTGACTTTCTATTTTTAAAGTGGTTTTTATTATATTTTGGCAATTGAACACTTCTATAATTAATAATAAATGTATGACTTTGAATTTAATATCTTTAACTTTCCATTTAAGATAATAGTAATTTAATTAATTTACTATTATTTCTCTTTTATATAAATAGGGTTCTTCATTTGGGTGAGATAGTAAAATTAATATGTCAATTTGTTCTACCGTTAATTTGATCAACACTTTAAAAAAAAAGTCAATTTGTTAGTTATCTATTATAAGTTAGGTTATAATTATCTATTATAAATTTCTTTATTAAATAACTTGCTTATAATATGTTGTGTTTTTATTACAATTTCAATGTCAAATATAAATAAAAGTTAATTAAAGAAAGATGATCCAAAATTTAAATCAAATATATCAAATTTTTTTAATCAATTTTTATTTATATTTGAAACTGAAAAGAATAAATTTATAGGATGTGTTTATGTGTACCATGATATCAATGACATTAACAGATAAATTGATACCTCAACACTACTAACTCTAATAACAAACTTAAATTAAGAGAAGAACTAAATTGATCAATGTTCGATAAAATTGGGATTGTTTTAGAATTTCAATAGTAAGTGTCAAATTTTAAATACCGATATGTGTATTTACTCAATTTTGATTTCCACTTATGACACTGCTTTTTTATCTTTTCTAAAATAGCCCTCTTCCACTCTATATCCACTCCTACTTGGCAAAGTAGATTAGCGAGAGCATTTGGGAAAAAACATATAAAAGAATTCAGCAAATAGAAAGAAAAAAAAGGGGTATATTAGCAAACAATGCTTCTTATTGTTAGTTTTTGAACCTTAATTTGAGTCTTGGGCCATGTCCATGTATAATTCTAAAAATACTTGTTTGAATAATTAAACTTAATTTTTTTAAAGTTATGATGGTTTTACAGGAGTAGGTGTAGAAAATATTACCTGAAAGGTTCCAAGAAAGGAAGAATAGGTGAATTTTGTCCAGATCTACCTGGCATGCCCGATAATATTCATTATGTTGGTAAAGGACAATATTTTATTGGAATGTCCACGGTAACAATTCTTTATTTCATTGTTTTTTTTTTAATAGAAATTGGAAGTGCAAAAGTAATCAAAATGCAATTTTGGTAATCTAATAATGTCCAGCAATTCAAACAATTATATTCGGCACTAAAAAAATATATATTAAAAAAATGCTTAAATATACTTCTAATTTTTTTTTATCTTTTATTTAATATTTATTTTTGATCATTTATAATTAGTTTTGATATTTTATTTTTAATACAAATGTTAATATTTTTTAAAAAAATTTAATTTATTAATGTTATATGAATCACACAACTATTAATAAATTTTAGACTAAATACCACATGAGATCCCTTAACTTAATTTCAATTAACGTTTTAGTCCTTTATCTTTTATTTTTCTTTCTG
>JBBPBT010000623.1:27066-47098 GCA_037974875.1 Cicer bijugum
TGTAATATTTAAAATATAATTAGTTATTTTTTTTAAAAAAAAAAACTAATATGTAAGTGTTCACAATGATAATTTTATTATTAAAATATAATATATATTATATCATATTATGATTAAATATGTATCAAATACAAGACAAAATAAAAATATTATTATTCTGTTGAGTATTATGTGTGTATTAAACTAAATATATCAAGATAACAATATTCTTAAAATATAATGTCATTTACAACTTAATAAAAAAAAAAATCTAATGCTTTTTAACAATGAGATAACAAAGATAAGAATCTCATGATGGACCCAACCATGAGAAGAACCAAATCTCTCTAGAAGAAATACAATCCCTTAGCATTGTTTATGCATTGCATTTGCATCAAATCTTGTTGTACTATTATGTAGCATTTTTCATGCATTGCATTTGCATTAAATATTGTCAACATATTTGCATAATCGAGTTACTTATTCGGTAGAAAGTGAGGGCAGACGTCGTGAGCTAATGAGTTATATAGTGCATACAGACAAGTGTCGAGATATCATATACATGGGTCCTAAAGCATTCATGAAGTTGTGTCAAAAACTAAGAGGTATTGGAATTGTAAAGGATTCTATAAAGTCTACATTATAAGAGCAAGTTGCAAAATTTGTACATATTATAGGACATAATGTTAAAATGCGTATCATTTCTTTCTTTTATCGTTTTGGAGAGACTGTTAGTCGTCACTTTCACAATATATTACATGCAATACTTGTATTAGGGGAAGAATTTTTAGTCCAACCATCAGGTGCAAATGTCCCACCACAAATACTAAACGATAACATATTCTATCATTTTTTTAAGTTATTATTGTACTTTCTTTACTTAAATTAATATTAACCCTTTAAGTCAATCCCTTGTATAACTAATTAAATCATCTATAAACTAAGGATTGCATTGGAGCTATAGATGGAACACATATTTGAGTGAAGGTCCCAAGAGCAGAAGCTACTCGTTTTTGTGGAAGAAAATAGCATCCCGCTCAAAATATTTTAGCTGCTCGTAATTTTGACATGAAATTCACGCACGTTTTATCTGGGTGGGAAGGGACAACATCCGACTCTAAAATCTTAAAATCCACTTTAACTAAAGAATACCCTTTAATAATTTCGGAAGGTTAATATAATAATTTTACAAAACGTTATGTATTGAACCTATTTTTACTTAACAATACCAAATTTTTGTAAGAAAGTTTTACCTCGGGGATACGGGATTTATGCTAAAACGTGAATTACTAACACCATATAGACGTGTTCGTTATCACTGAAAAGAGTATTCAGCTCGTGGTCCACAAAATCCCCGAGAACTATTCAACCTTCGACATTCATCACTTCGAAATGTCATAGAGAGAACTTTTGGCGTTTTAAAAAAGAGATTTCCAATAATAGCTAGTGGCACTAAATAACATTATTCATTTGAAGTAACAATTGACATTGTACTTGCTTGTTGTATACTACACAACTTTTTAATGGATGTGGACATTGATGAAGGCTTAATAGCTGAAGTTGATCTTGAATTGCTTCAAAATGACATGGATAGATCACAAACACAATAATATAATGAATACTATCGACTAGGATCACTTTTGAGGGACAATGTTACAACTGAAATGCGGAATTGTATGAATCCTAATGTAGTTGTGCCAGATTTCTGAGTTAATGTAGTTTATTGGATAAACTCAATGTAGAAAATGTATTTGTATTGATTTTACTTTATATGTTATTTTAAAAAGGTAGATATTTTATATATTCATGTACTTGATTCATTTTTAAATGTGATGAGTTACTGTTTAATGAAAATATGATGTGCATTGTCTTATCTTCTTTATTTTGATACCAAATATATTTATAGGTTGGAAAATGGCAAAGGATAAAGGTCAAATTGTTGAACCTAGACAAACTAGTAAGGAAATCTTAAGGTGGACTGATGATATAGATCAAATATTATTGAATGCTTTGATGGAAGAGTCCAATAAAGGGCACATGCATGATAGTGCATGGACAACAAAAGCGTACTCTATTGTCGTAGAAGTTTTACGGTATCTTGTTGCTCCAACCATGACAAAGCAACATATAAAAAATAGGATGAAAACTTTGAAATATCATTTTGCTGAATCATATGATTTATTTGGTAGATTAAGTGGATTCTCATGGGATCCAATAACTAGGCGGTTTCATGATGATGACGAAGTGTGGCAAGATCTTATAAAAGTGATTATTTTTTCATTTTATTTAGTAATTATATTAGACTATTAATTTTATTTATTACAGAGTAAATGATGTTAAGTTTCTAACCCATGGTGTGATTAATGATAGGAAAAACCACATGATGTAGGCAAAAAATCTTCTACTTCTAAGATGTAAAACAATAGTTTGGAAAAAGGAAAGGGAAAAGGAAAAGGAAAAGGAAAAGGAAAAGGAAAAGGAAAAGGAAAAAGAAAAGGAAAAAGAAAAGGAAAAAGAAAAGGCAAAGGACAATGTTGATATAAATGACTCAATTGATGATAGTTACATTGTTGACTAACATACTAATATATTTGATGAAAGGCGAGAAGAACCCCTCATTGTTGACCTGTATAGTCCAACTGTTGGACAATCACATCAATCTATAGGGACATCTAGTTCTCGTGGAACAAAGCGTAAGGCTCCGATGAATGATTATGTGGAGGCTCAATTGGAGAAAATGACGAGTGGCATTGGACTTGTAGCTGAGGCATTTAATAAAGGTAATTGCATTTTTGATCAATTGAATGATGTGGCTAAGCAACAAATAGAAATATATGAATGACAACTTGTAGCTATTGAGAAGCGCAATGAAATCTTGCAGAACAGTAGACCTCGAGTTTATACAGGAGAAAATGCATGGAATATGTTGTTTGAGCATCATACAAATTCGTTTTCAAAGTTATGAATTTATTTGCAATGATAACAAAAAGAAGGAACTAATTTTTGGTGTGCCCTTGACATGCGCCTACATGTTGATGAATGCTTCTGGACACCACCATTGATGTTATTTGGTGTCTTTTTTGTTATATATCATAATTATCTATGGCTCTGGTTCTTTTTGTGTACGTGTTCCAAGGACACATGTGGTAACATGTGTTTTGTAGTATATATATAATATATATACTACATAACACATTAGGCCGTTGACACTAGATGTTATTAGAATGGTATAATGATTATGTGTTATGCATGCAAGCTATTTTTGTTGATCAGATGTCAAACATCACATTTATTATGTTTTAAATGACTTACATAAATTTGAAGTCTTATCATTTTGTGGAAGTAGTTTCTTTGTTATTATAATTGAGTTTATTAAATTTTTGTGAAGATACTTAGTTGAAACAATAATATTATAGTTATTAAATTGTATCTGGTACTGTTGTAGAGGACTACGACTTATCATATGAGTTTATTAAATTTTTGTGAATATGCTTAGTTGAAACAATAATATTATAGTCATTAAACTGAATGTGTAATCTATTTTTGGACTTAAATCAAGCTCTATGTAAGCTTCAGGAGTGTTAGTACAAGTACAATGGAAAAAGAGAAGAAAAAAAAATGGCAATTTAGATAATTTATTTAATAATATTAGATTATTTGGTCCATAGCAGTTAGTTGATCAATATTTGTGTCAATCTAATGGCATTATAGCATTATAGAAAGATGGGTTCTGGATTGTGACATTTAGTTTTATATTTATACCAATTTCTAAAAATTATTCCCCTAATTCCAATAATTTTTGAAACAGTGATACAAAAACTATAAATGTGATTGACATGTAACTTTGAAAAAAAAACTTTTACATATGCATTTATATAAAATTTGATTAAATATACAAAAGTAGTTAAAATTTATAAGAAAAAAAAATATGTATTAAAAAAATTTGAAAAAGAAATAATTATTAACTATGATAAGGTTGTGAAAAATAAATCATATAAGTCTAAAAATAATTGTAGCTTGTGATATATGGTAATGGGGTGATGAATTCCAATTAGATATAATATGACACAGGTTAATAGATATACTAATTAATATAGATATGTGGCGTATAGTTGAATTATTTGTATGAGTTGAATTGCGGTTGTTGAATTATTGTTCTCAGAGATGTATATTTGAGTTTAATATGTGAAAGTAACATACTATGTATACATTTTTTCTTATTGTTGGGTTATTGTTGCACTTTTTTTATTTGGCCCAATTTTTTAAATTAGAATAGGGCCTAAAAAATCTTTAAGACAACCCTGATCCAAATATATCAAATTTTTGTAGAACAAAGTATAATCTAGATGTCCATTATAAAAAAATATGAGGAAATAATTTATAAAAAATTACAAAAACAATTATTATAGTTATAAAATAAAATAAAATAAAATTTTCAACCTAAATTCTAACTAATTTTTAATTATTAAAAATGTCAACTAAAATAAGATCTTCAATATATTTTTATAAATTTACGATTTAAAATTCTTATATACAATACAATATTATAATTTTTATCTACAGTTTGAGGATCTTGGTGAGATGAGACATTTGCATGCTCCGGAAATATATAGAAAATTACTATTTTCTCTTTTCTCACTTTCTACACAACCAATCAAATGAAAAGATAACTTTATACTTCTCTCTCTTCTATTTCACTCTTATTTCTTCTATTCCAAACAATACCAAACTTCTACTCTATTTTTCATCACTTTCTCTCTTCTCAAATTCTCTCTCACCAATTTCTCTTTTCTTAATTTCTTCTCTCCACAAATCAAAATGACCTCGTAATAAGTAATTCACGATAGTTTTTCATTATTGACCTCTGCTTGGCGACCAACCTTGAATTTCATCGAACCGTTGATTAATTCACTCCTTTGTAGACTGTATTGTACATCGTATCTCTTCTTCAGTCTCAAATTCCATAAGCATTGGATGCCCATCCTGTGTAGGTATTTTGATTGTAAAATAACTATGTTTATGAAATTTTTCCTGCAAGTTATAATTTGTCCCTGACTTAGCTATTGGACCAACATATTTCTTGCAACATCGTTCCATAATTTCACCGCTATCATCAAATTACAGGGGAACAACTTCCTACTTTGATACTATGTATCATCTTTTGTAACATCTCGTTTTTTCGAAATATTATCTAATAAAATTATAAAATTAAAAATATAGATTTGTTTTTTATTTTATATAAGACTATCTTAAATACTCATTAATTTAAAATCAATTAATAATATTTTTAATTGTATTTTCAAAAATAATGAATTAGAGTATTGACAATTACAAAAAGTAAATTTAATGCGTAAACAAAACAAACTAACAAAGGCAAAACTCTTGATATTTTACTAATAAATAATAATTTTATTGGACAATGTTCCACCGTTATAGAGCAAATAGTCCCACCATTGAACAAATGCACTTGAGAGTTTCATGTTCATTACCCTACCGTTGAATATTTTTTTGAACCATGTTGCATTTTAAAGGAATTGTCGTTACGTACTCGCAACTAGCTATATGCTACCAATGCATGCATGAATGTCATCACTTTAGTTAATAACAAAATAGATTACTCAATCAAAGCGTTCAAAATCATTCAACCTTGTCCTAAACCAAGCTAGTTTAGACACAGTCATCACCTTGAATAACCACTTGTCACCAATAAACATACGCAAATTATTTAATCTCATAATATCATCCATAAACACGTAAATCATATAACACATATTTTGAAGATAACACACAAACAAAATCAATACATAACATCACAATATATTTATATCACATATAATTCAAGTAGGAAAGCGAATGGAGTAATACTCTTACCATTACTAAAGTTGTTTCTAGAATTATGCATGACAAACTCTTGTTCAAACTTTACTCAAATAAAGTTTGGGTATAGTTTAACACTTAGACAAATTATCATAAAACAACCTTATTATTATTATTATTATTATTATTATTATTATTATTATCAACACAACATGCACACAATTGACCCATAAAAATTATAACTTTAATCTTCTAAAAGAAATAACTATAACAACCACTTTCAAAATATTTATAGAAAAATTATTATAATTAACATCAATATTTCTAAAAATTTCTTCTAACACTAAAACTATCACAACATAAAATTTTAACTAAATGAAAGTTGAATTTGTAGCCAATAACAATTTATATTAATTAAAACACGATATATTCTTTATAACAACTTCTAACGGATGAAAAAAATTAATTTTTGACATAGATAAATATTTTCTCTAATTAAAATAAGTTTATATATCAATATCATAAAAAAAAATCAAAAATACTTCTAAAAAAATTGTCTATCACAATTTTGCTTTTAAACTAAAAATGATTTTATAAACAATAATGATAGTACAAACACCGTTTCAAAATTATTTATCGTTATAAAATAATTTACTAAAAATCAGTTTTGAATAGTAACAACGGTAAAAAATTTACAATCAAAATTAATATTTTAATTTATAAATATAAATTTTGCATCAAAAAGTCGTCATTTCAAAATCACATATTTTATCAAATTAAATCTTATAGAAAGAAAAAATATCAATAGATTATACTAATTAGTCAAGTTCAAAAGTAGAGATGTCGTACTAAAATTTGAACGAAGTTGGAGCAAGTTTCTTGAACAATTGTTTACCACCGAAACATATTTTTCTATTTTTTTTATCACAACCATTTTATTTCCTTTTCTTCACCAAAGTTTTGATTTTCTTCTTTTTATTAACCTAACCTAATAACCAACTAGAGATTTACATGACTTTTTTTCACTAATTAACATATGTGGGGTTTATTAATATAAAATATTATTATTATTTTTGTTTCCTAAAATTAATTAAATTGTGTCATTATTATAAGTATTATTATAAATATATTTTTAAATATTTATCAAAATATTTAGTCAAATCAAATAAATCATATCATACACACATACTTTTCAAAAATAATTATTGAATAAAAACTATAATAATAACAACCACAATACAAGTTATTGAAAAAATAAAAATATATTTTACACATTATTAATAATAAAGAAAAATATAAATCATACATCTTCCCACTTAAATTGTCTTCACTCTTGTTGTCCATTCATTTGCTTTCAAACCCCCTATAATAATTAATTTTTATAATTAACTTTTATAGTCCACAATGAACCTAAACTCTAAGGGTCCAAACTTAAATGACATCTACTTTAAGCATCCGTTGAAAATTATACATGTATCCTTAATTGTACTTATAACTTCACAAATTTTTAAAAATATCAAATTTATCTTAAATACCAAATTGTGTCATTATTATAAGTATTATTATAAATATATTTTTAAATATTTATCAAAATATTTAATCAAATCGTATCGTACACACATACTTTTCAAAAATAATTATTGAATAAAAACTATAATAATAATGACCACAATACAAGTTATTGAAAAAATAAAAATATATTTTACACATTACTAATAATAAAAAAAAATATAAATCATACATTTTTCCACTTAAATTGTCTTCACTATTGTTGTCCATTCATTTGCTTTCAAACCCCCTATAATAATTAACTTTTATAATATTTTACACATTACTAAAGAAAAATAAAAATCATACATCTTTCCACTTAAATTGTCTTCACGCTTGTTGTCCATTCATTTGCTTTCAAACCCCCTATAATAATTAACTTTTATAGTCCACCATGACCCAAAACTTTAAGGGTCCAAACTTAAATGACATCTACTTTAAGCATCCGCTGAAAATTATGCATGTATCCTTAATTGTACTTATACCTTCACAAATTTTTAAAAATATCAAATTTATCTTTAATTTTATTTATTTATTATTTTACCCACTCAAATTCACTTTATTTTTTATCATTCAAAGTTTTTCAAACAGAAGAATTAAAGTTTTTCAATATGTAAAATATTTTCAAAAAACTACTTACAAGATTTTCAGTACATAAAATTTCAAATGTGTATACTGAAAATATTTTTAAAAGTTTTTTGGTATAGAATGACTAAAATCAATATTATTGGAAATTTTTTTTAAAATTTTTCGATACAAAAGATTGAAAGTTAATATTTCCGAAAAACATTTTTCACAAGTTTTCCGGTGCAGATGATTTTATCGAAAAACTTGTGGAAAAATAATTTTCTAGTACACGTCAATTTTTTTTATTTACATAAATTTTAATTGACCTAGATAAACCGCTACTATTATATGACAAAACATACATTAATACTACCAACATATTTGACACAAATCATATATGAATAATTATAATTAATATTAATATTATAAAAATATATTATTTGTGATTAATTATGAAAATATATTATTGTAAAAATATTAATTATAATTAATATTAGTATTCTAAAAATAAATTATAATTTGTTTTAGATTACATTTCATATATTTGATACACGAAAAGCTGTTGTGAATTGAACTAGGGAAATTGATATAGAAAACAAAGTCACTGTTGTCATTACTAGATCATATGAAGATACAAGAGAGAAAGGGAGGAAGAATAAATTAATATTAGGTTGTGAGAATAGAGAAAAATATAAACATGTTTATAGTTTAACTCAAAGTTCAACAAAAAAATGTGGTTGTCATTCAATATATGAACAATAAATATATAATGTCATTACTTTAAATTGTTGGTATGTCATTTGTAGTTGAATTTGTTTATTTGGAATGTGAGTTTGAAGAAAAAATTTGTTGGGCATTAGAAAAGTTAAACGAATTGTTTATTACACAAAACAAATTTCCTCACGCAATTATGACAAACAAATATCTTGTTTTATTGAAAGCAGTAAGTATTGTATTTCCATGTGTTGTTAATTTGTTTTGTCAATTTCAAGTCGACAAAAATGTTGGAGCAAAATACAAGCAATATCCTTAAAGGATAAACAAAAGTTAGTATTGAATATGTGGAAAGACATTATGTATTGCAGTGATGAAAAAGAGTATATCACGCGTTTGCACATGTTTGAGCTATCATGTGTCGATAATAAAATGTTTGTTGATTATGTGAAGGAAACTTGATTGACTCCTCATATGCAAAGGTTTGCTGAAATATGGAAAAATCTAGTGATGCATTTGGAGAACACCATAACTAACAGGTATGTCATCTCACTTCAAAGCTTCTAATTTGTAATTTTACTATATATTATTGGATTGATCAATGGTGACAATTTACATGTAATGATAAGGTTGATTCATCTCATTGAAATTAATGTCGGAACATAATATGAGTGACATGTGTAAATGTTGGGAGGCTATAAATAACATGATATTGATGCAACTTAAAAAATCAGGGTCTCATTTTAGAAACTTGATATAATAAAACACATGAACACAATAATCCAGAGAAGTTAAAAGACATATTGTTGTAGATTTGAGAAAGTTGAGTGTGTGGATACCGACAAATTTGTGTGTGGGCTACCTTGTGCTTGTGAATTGACACAAGATAAATTGATGGGTGAATCAATTCCTCTAGATGTTGTGCATATTCAATGAAGGAAATTAAGAATGGAATGTGAACTCACCAAAGACATAGAGGATGAATAAGAGTTGGATATGTCTAATGAGAGAAATGCCTTATGGAAACGCTTTCAACCACTTGATGTTATAGGAAAAAGAGTGTTGAAAAGTAAGGTGAGTGGACTTGTAATTCCAACTAGAAGTTCAATGTGTCCACCAACTGAAAAATTTAAAATCATATGAATCGTAAAAAAGAGTAAGGGTAAGAAGACAGATGGATCTAATGTATATCGAGAACCTTCTTACTTTGAGTGTGTTAATGCAACATATTGTGAATATCCTAATTCACAACTATCTCAATCATCAAAGAAGAGATGTTCTCATTCATCAAAGAAACAACTATCTCAATCATCAATACATTTGTTTTTGAAATAATTTCCTGATGTTATTCAACCAAACATTGATGACATATTTAATGTGATAGTAGATGGAAATTGTGGCTATCACGCTATTGCATCATTTCTTGGACACAATGAAGAATCTTTGTCTTTGGTCTGCCATAGTTTGAACCAGGAGATTGCTTCTCATGTAAGTCCATATGATAGATTGTTCCCAAGACGCATTAGATAAGTCAGAGATTATTTGAAGATGTCAAGTTTTGGTATTCAGCCCCTAGATAAATTGATGTCCATACCTAAAACAAATTATGTGATAACGACAACATATAATATTATTCTAGTGACGTTTGGTCAAACATTTTACATGAATTTCTTTTTAATGAGGGGTTCACATTCAGGATCGAGAACAAATGATCATATTATATGTATTGGTTTTATTGAAGCAAGTCATTGAGTTTTGGTAAAATGATATTATTTTCTTAAATAAAACTTATATTTTTTTTAAATATTAAAATTAAAGGTGGAAGATGGAATTCCAATAAATAATATTTTTAATTTATTTTGCAGTTAAAGATGAACGATCGATTTTCAATGTCAGGCATTGTATCCGGTTGGAAGCAATATTGCACTAAGCAAACAACTCCTTGGACAATAGCATACATGAGACGTTGACAACAGTGGGGATTTTTATTAGGCGATATGACACGTGTTACACAAAATGCACAACCTGTAGATTCCATGTCATTGGATGAAGATTGATTTTGGATGGACTACAATACTTTAAAATTTATATAAAATGCACTTGTTAATTAGTTCATTTTAGTTACTACTTTTGTTATATTTTATTATAAATAAAAGTAAAGTTAATTATATAAAAATAATGTTAAATAATAAAATTAAATTAAAATAACATAAACAATGTTCATGACAAATAAAAGTAAAGTTGATGATATAATATAATTAAAAAAAAATGATATTCATCACAAATAAAATTTAATAACTATTAACTAGTGTTATGACGTGTTAAATATAAAATTCTAAAAAAGTAACAACACATGTTCTCATTTGGATCAACATTATGTACATCCAACCCCCGTTGTATAAGATCATCCACCTATTGTAGGATGTATGGTTGTTCACTAGAAGCTTCTGCAGCAGCGGAGATAGTAAAACTAGGAACTTGGGGTACATCATCTAGTCATACTAAGAATAGATGAGATACCTTGTAAAACCACTTCAAATATCCATCGTGACACTCAAATGGATATGTAGCTAGATGTATCATGTGATGTAGTTTGATAATAGGGCTCAAATATCTCATCCATTCAAAATCTACAACGGATAAATTAGAAGAAAAAAAAACTAGAGGTGAGTGGTGGAATATGTTGCACGTATCCAAATTGTCTCAAACACCTCCCAAGCAAATACGTCACTACAGTGTTCCATAATCAAATGTGGCCAGTGTATAACATTATATCATCAAAGGGAATGATATCCCTATGATTCTTCCACAGTCTCCATATGACATCAGCAGGTGTCAACGCATCAATCATTTGTCTGTACTCGGGGATTTTGTGCATGTCTTGTTTATAACTCCATATGTTCATTCTGGCAATGTGCTCAACATCAGCATCCCAATCACCTCGTTTAGAAATATGTGGAAAAAATTTGTATATCCAACAATGTTGCAAATAAAAATAAATAAGTTAATGATAAACATAAAAATTAATAAATAAAATTTATAACAATTAATAATAATTATAAATATTTAATACATACATCAACGATATATATCCACCTAACTGTTTGGTATCATAACAGCTAACATGAGAGAGGTAGTCATAAAGGACTACAAGTGCACCACTACCCCAAGCATATCTACCTGTACCTTCCAAATCTCTAAATAAGGAGAAGTATTTCACATCAATTAACATAGGACATTTTTTGCAAAAATAGTATTCCATACCAGATTCAACAGATACGCCCTATCAACACAATTAAATTGTTCTGTTGCACACTGTCTTTTGAATGCCTCTTTCAATCAATCTAATATGTAGTGTGCACCCCTTATTTTTTTTGTTTCCTCCCATATCTCTTTAGGAGGCACCCCTAATAAAGTTCTGACAATATTATATATCATTACTCTATTTAGGTCAGGTTGTGAACTGTAGAAATCACTCCTTATATAAACGCCAAACAGATTGACAATATCATCCAAAGTAATCGTCATTTCACCAAGTGACTTGTGAAATGATGAGGTCTTTGTGTGCCATTTTTCCACAAATCCAAAAATCAGGTTGTTGTCAATCATCTTCAGACCACCCCATTGCATTGGGGCTAATCCAGACAAATTCACCAACGTCTCTATAGTTCGCGAGATAACTTGTAAAGTAAAATGTTGCAATATTTTTTCATGAGCAACAATTTTCAGCATTGGTCGCTCCTGCATAAATTTAAATATACGATATTAAAATTAAATATAGAACAAAAATAATAATTAATTAAAATATTTTTAATCCACCATAAATAATAATTAATTTAACTTGACCAAACCACAGTCTTCTAGACACATGATGTTGGTATCATGTAAAGACGAACGAATCATATAGTCCTCCAGGATACCATGTTAGCTCACCCTCCTAATGTACATGTCCCTTTTGCATATACTCCTCATGTACAACAATATTCTCATCCTCCTTATCTACCACAGTCTACTCCTTATCATGTATACCAATATTAGCCTCAGGGATAGATATATGACTCATCTCTCTCGAATCATCATCTTCCATAAAAATTTGTAGTCTTCTAAGGGATGTTGTCGGTCGAATCCTTTATGGAGCATCTATAGATAACGAAGTTTCAATGTCACGTGTTCTTCGTACTGTGTTGTCATCTCTCCCTCTAGCACCCTTATCCACTGAAAAAAACATAGTTAAAATAAAATAAATTATATAAATAATAATGGAATAAAAAATTCAAAAAAATACAAAAAAAAAAAAACAAAAACAAAATTAAAATGAACTTCCAGAAAACTTATGGGTTGAAGTTTTCCAGAATTGTATATATCTTGGAAAGGTTGAAATAAGTTTTGTCGGTTGTTTTAGAAAACTATAAATAAGATTTTTGAAAATAATCCTTTGTACTGAAAAACTTTTTTTAAGTTTTTCAGAGTATATCTTGTGTACCGGGAAAAACTTAAAAAAAGTTTTCCAGAAAAAAAAAAAACGAAAATTTTAGTACTCACTTATATACCAACAAACTCAAATAGTATATATAATGGTGAAAAATTATAATTTCTAATATTTATTTGAGGATATTTATGTCTTTTCCTTTAATTTGAGGGGGGAGGTATAACAATCAAATCCGTTTGGTGTGCACCCATATAATTATTGGTTTATATTGGGTGTTTTTTAAAAACTCATTTTTTTTTAAAATAAATATTAATATGTACACTTTTATCACCCTTCAAAGTCACAGGAAAAATCTAAACTCAATCATTTTTTTATTTTATTTCTATTTTGTTTTAATTTTTGTGTTTGTATAGTTTTGTTACACTCTTAATTTAAAAAACTTGAAATACAAATTTTATGATTGATCATTAATTAAGTGAACTCTCATAATTTCACCGAGTGATCTATGTCTATGATCTAACAGCTTAATTAAGTAAAATGATATTTTTTTAATATAATAACTTACGCACTATTATCATAATTTATTGATGAGTCTCACAAATCTCAGCCTTTGAAATGATCCATCGTGAATCATGACTATATTATAAAATACCCCACAACCAACAAAACGTTCTTGATTGATGCCGGCTATTTTGATTGATTTGCATCGTTAACTTCCAACAATCTTCTAACAACTCTATTTAATTCTTAAACCTTTTTAAACAACAAAAGAACCACCACTAAAAGCTTATCGGTTCGGGGATGTCGGACTCAAGAACATGGCTATTAACACTGTTCTTAACTATAGTTCTACCGGTTGTTCTAGCAGCAGCGGTTCTATACCGGCTCGATCCATTCGAACCGGTTCATCTACCGGTCAACGAAATAAACCGAGCCACGTTGGCGGCTCCTTTACGTAACGACCACATGCGATTAGGGTCTGAAACTTTGGCAAAGGGAAAAGTTGCGGGACCTGAAGACTTGTTGTACGACGCTACTTCGGGTGTCGTTTATACTGGATGTGAAGATGGATGGATTAAACGAGTTACGTTGAATGAATCGGTGGATGACTCAGTTGTTGAAAACTGGGTTAACACTGGTGGAAGGCCTCTTGGACTCGCTTTTTATGGGAATGGTGACCTTATTGTTGCTGACGCTGACTTGGTAAGTCTCTTCCACGTAAATATTGGATTTCAATCTATTTTTTCTGAAAAACGAAAAATAAAATTTTTGTTTGACCTAATTGTAACTTTGATTTTTTATTTTTATCAATTAATGGATTTAGTTTTTCAATTTTAAAATTCAATACTACAATATCAGATGTCATGTTGACGGATAGGCAAAATCACAATATTTTTAATTAAAAATATAAAGAAATAGATTAAAATTATCAAATATTAAAATAAAAAGATTAAGACTTAATTGCAGTTTTGTTCTCTATATTTATACTGATTTCCTTAATTGGTCTCCTATTTCAAAAGTCGATAGGTTTTGTTTCTATCATATTTTTGAATTAAAAAAATGATAATTTAATATATTTTAAATAATGTGACACACAATTCTATGATTTGAACTATTTATATCTATTAATTATTCATATGTTGCTAATTAAATTAAAAATATAAAAATTCTAAAATTTAAGTTTTCACGATATTTCAATTTTGAATGTGCTAATTATTTTACATGATCGTATTATATGTCACATTATTAAAAATATTTCACGCGTTTTTTAGTTAAAAAATTAAAGGGAGAGACTAAAACTGTAATTTAGACAAAAATTAATTATGTGAATCGATAAAAATAAAATGACAAAAACTACCATTAATTTTTTACATTTTTTTCCTCAAAAGAACGTGATTTTACTTAGAGAAATATTGTTGTACAGTGAATTTGAGACATTGAAACAAAAATTATATATATATATATATATATATATATATATATTTGTGTCGTTAATTATACTGGATACTTTTAAAACATATAAAGTGATTAATGTATATTAAATAAATGTCATTTTTAGTTGAATTTATTATTTTTAATATTTATCTGCTTAACTAATAGTTAGTAATGTTTAGTTCATTTTTAATTGTAATACATGTGTGTGGTGTGCTGGTGTTTGTTTTATAATTAGTAGTAGTTTTGTGTTGCCAGTCTCTATATAAACTTTTTGTTTTTTGGCTTCTCTATTTGGAAAGTGCACTGGACCATGACATAAAATGAGTAAGGAAATAAACAAACATCCAATAATATATCTTATCATAATACTTTTTTAAAGGATGTATCTTATCATATCTTATCATAATATTGATTACCTTGTGATAAATTATTTGTTAACTAATTTAGACGTTTCTTGTGTAATTCATTTCTATGATAGGTATCATATTAAAGGTATCGTTAATATTATTAAAACATGAATTCTATTTTTTACCCGTATATTTTTGTTGCTTTTTAAGTAATCGTATGTTTTTGTTAATTGATTTCCTTCTAATATAAAATGACGTAAATTGTCTTAAATAAAGTCTATATAGGACTTAAAAAATATCGGTCATTTCTTTTTTTAAAATGATTGGCTATTTCAAGCAGATTTTTGTAGATATTAAGTGTTGATGTTTGTGCCAGCTGTGTGAGATGCTGATTTTTAATTGTAATGCATGTGCTCGTGTTTTGTCTTGGTAAGTCTCTATTAAACTTTTTTTGTTTTCTCTGTTTGCAAAGTGCAACGTTGAACCATCTTAATCAAATTAGAGTTCACTTGTTTAGTAAAAAAAATCATAATTTTAAGTATCCAATTGATTATTTAATGATTTAATGCACACATTTTTATGAAGTGCATGTGCATGATGGGTTGTGATGCACGCATATATCTAATGAATTATATATAGGGACTACTGAGAATAACAAGAGAAAAGGAGATTGAAGTGCTTGTGAATGAAATTGAAGGGATAAAATTCAAATTAACAGATGGTGTTGATGTAGCAAAAGATGGAACTATATATTTCACGGATGCATCATGCAAGTACTCTGTTAAGGAATCTATGCTAGATATATTAGAAGGAAATCCTAATGGTAGGTTTTTGAGCTATAATCCAACAACAAAAAAGACAACCCTACTACTCACTCATCTATATTTTCCTAATGGAGTTGCAGTCTCACCTGATCAACAATTCGTCGTCTTTTGTGAAACTGTTTTGTAAGTTGTTTATTGCCTTCTGTACTTTCATTTCAAAAAAGTTTCTTTTTTTATTATAAAACAGTCACCTTATTTTTTTAAAAATATATATATATATATATATATATATATATATGTTTGCAAAGATTTATAAAGATAACAAAAACGTTTTAAAAAAAGTGTCATTTTATTATTAAAAGTCAAAATAAAAAATCTTCTCAAATAAATTAAAAACAAATTTAATAAGTCATTATCAAAATAGACAAATTGATTCTAGAAATTATAAACGTTGATAAAAATTAATTCGTAAATTTTACAAATAAAAAAGTACATATATGATCGTGGATCTAATAATGATTTAATTGTGTCAAATTATAAAGTGTCAATTAAAATAGTCGTTCTATAAATTTTTTATTATTAAAAATTATGATGTGATATATTAATTGAATATATGAATTTTTGATGTTGATTTCACATCAACTTATTAAAGTCACGTATTTAATTAAAATGTCATATTATTATTTAATGGTTAAAATTTATAGATGAATTATTTTGACAAATATTTTAAAATTTTAATAATCTATTTTTCAATAAGCAAAATTTATAAACTTTTTTAATTGATGTTTACGATTTGAAAGATAAAAAATTGTCTACTTACTACATCTTAAAGGAGATACACTTCATTTGAATTTGACTAAATAATGCATACTAGTGATTAATTAATGAAGTTGGACTTTAAGGTAAATATTAAGGTTAACATTTTTACATGTTCCCCAACAATTTTACATCCTCCACACAGATATATATTTGGGTTAATGATGCATGCAGGATGAATTGCAAGAAATATTACATAGAGGGCCAAAAAAGAGGAAGCATAGAAAAGTTTTGTGACCTCCCTGGCATGCCTGATAACATTCATTATGATGGACATGGACTCTTTTGGATTGGAATAGCCTCGGTATCATTTTCACCATTAAAATACTTATCATAATGTTTTGATTATCTTCTTTGTGCTTATTTGGTATATATATATATATATATATGAAATTTTATGCATGTTATAATTATATATGCACTAGCATTTAACCTATTTTTTTCAATTATCATACTACAATTTTTTATTTATCCCCGTTTATGGCAAAGCTGCCACGTCTATACACTCCAAAAAATAGTCTTTTAGCTAGTATTATCAATTTAAAATACATTAATTAGTCTATGATGGAAAAACTAGCTAGTATGCCATAATTATTATGTAATTATGACACTATTCATACACAATTTAATTACAAAGAATTAAACCGTGTCTTGCATTTTTTTTTTCATCTCAGAAACTAAAATGAATTAAACTTATTTATTAACTTTATGATAGCCAATTAAATTGGACAATGGTTAATATTTGAAAATAACATGAATTAAAAAATAACCGTAAATTTTATAGAAGAAAATAGAAAATTATGTTTTGTTAACTAATAGTTGATGAATTTGTTGGCAGGGCAATGCTCCTGAAATGGATTTACTATATAAATACCCTATCATTAGAAAGACATTGGCTATTGTCACAAAAATGGTTCCGAGTTTGAGTTTGGCAAAGAATGGAGGAGTTATCACTGTGGACTTAGAAGGAAAACCAATAACACATTATTATGATCCCAAATTATCATTGACTATTGGGATTAAGATTGGGAATCACATATACTGTGCTTCTATTTTATACCCATATTTAATTCGTCTTAATATTGAACACTATCCTGCTCTCCCCAAAATTTAAATTACAATAATTATTCATAAAGGATGTGTAAGCAAATTCTTTCTTTTTGTATAGGGTCAAGTAGGTGGCATGAATATGGGTTCATCCTTTATACTACTACGTACCTCCATAATATTAAACACATTTGTTTAATTCAAAAAGTCAGTAGGGTAATTAATGTATTTATTTTAGTTTTAATATTTTTGAAATAATTTTTATATTTAAATTTATTTTTATTTTTTAAAATAAATTAATAATATTAATAAAGAAAATATTTAAAATAATAATAAATAAGCTCATAAATTGAAAAAATTATTATATATATATATTTTTAGAGATAATTTTTTTTCTCTAAAAAGTACTAATATTTGACAAGGATATCTTTTAAAAAAAAATGGAGAATCACTAATTATTACTACTATTTATTAAAGTGGCACCGATTTCCATGTTACAATTTTTTAGAGGAGATTTAAATTTCCTCTTCTAAATTTAAAGTGCGAAACTCTTATAAGTTTCATTTGTTTATAGTGATAGACTATGACAAATTATTCATAGTTATTCCGGAAAACTAAACTGATTTATTTTGCATTATTTCCTTGGGAGACACTAGAATGAGATTTACTTTTTATTACTATTAACTTTACTATAACTGTTTTTTATGGTAAATTATTAATATATTATTTAATATGATATAAAAGTTTAAAATTATATTTTATATAATCTTACAAGGAATATGAATTATGAAATAATTGTAAACTCTCTAGAAGGAAAAAGAAGTGTTGGAAATTTATGTCCAGTTAATTGTTATGAGATCTATGTTTTTGTAGTTTTTAGTTAAAAAGAACATTTTGTATGTACATCACTAGCAGATAATTACTTCTGAATACATAAACATTGAGATATTATTTAATTAGGAAGAGATTGGCTATCGTCACAAAATATATTGAGTCTAAGTTTGACAAAGAATGGAGCAGTGACCGTTGTGGACATGGAAGAAAAAAGAACTATAGACACGGTTATGATTCTAAATTATCATTGACTAGTGGTTAGGGTAAGAGTTAATTAAGTATCGGTTTATGTTTATGTAAGCAGGTCAAATAAAGGACTCCCGATTGGTGATGTTTCAATATTTTTTATTAATTTTGTCAATAAATTTTTTATTTTTTATAATAAAATAAGAGTTAATTTTTTTTTTGTTAAATGTATTTTTTAATCCCAATTGAATTACGACCTTTTTAAAAAGTGTTATTCACTAATAATCAAATTTAAAGTTTTTTTTTTAATAACTAAAAACATAAATTTGTTTACACAAAAAACTTTTTGAAATAGGAATTAAAAGTGAATAAAATTTTTTTATAAACTAAAAAGTTGATAATTTTTTTATATGAACTAAAATTTATTTTACCCATTTTTTAATTATTAAAATTACATTTTTTTTTATTAGGGATTCAACTTTTAATATTAGAATATGACCTCTAACATCTTTAAGATAACACTAGTTAGAGTAAGAATAGATTAGAGCGTCTCACATGGATTTATGGCTCGGTCTAGTCCATTTATAAAAAAGATAGTTCAAGTTTTTTAAAAAATTTATTTATTTAAAGAAAACTTATTTTCTCACTTCAAATTTACTCAAAAGTCTCAAATTTTGTCCGAAGTGAATAATTAGAAAGTAGATTTTACACGTGGATCAATACGTATTTTTGAGAACAATGGAGAATTGAAGAAAAAAAAATACTCTTATTTAAATAGGCCGGATTTAACTTCTATAAAAACTCAATTAAGTTTGAAAGATTAACCTATATATATATATATAATTAAAATATAAAAAATTATATTTTTGTAAGAAAAACTTTTAATTTATTTCATCTATTTAAAAAATACCCTTTATCTTTCTATAATAAAATACTTTTTATTAAAAATTTGAACATAAGTTTTTGTTTCTACTTCAAGACATTCAAACCTATTCTTCTCTCACAAAATTATCGTGTTATAAATTTGACTATATCATGTTCTTTTTCTT
>JBBPBT010000623.1:56147-74449 GCA_037974875.1 Cicer bijugum
AACTTTATGATATTTATTTCTTCTTATTATTTGAATGCAAGTATATATATATATATATATTTATAAAAAATTAATGTTTGATAAGAGTGTGTTTTTATTACTACGTAATTGTTGATAAAAAATGAAGATATCTTGGTTACTATTAAAGAAATATTTTTTTGTTGCGTTGAAATTATTTGAAAATGGGATTTAGAGCTTTTGAGTGGTATCAATTCATACACTCTAATATACGTGATTAACCAAATATATGTGATTTACCCGATGTCAAAATCGATTTAATTCTTTAAAAATAGTTTTTGATTAATTTTTTTTAAAAGTAGTTATTAGAAATATTAAATTGTGCAACTTATGTTTTAACAATTTAAAGTTTAAAAAGACATTACATCTAGTTAACCCTTTAATAAAAAATTTATGATTAATTTGCTTAAAAACAAATTTTATAACTATCAAGTTGCTATAAATTATGTCATAAAAACTCAAGAGTTAAAAAGATGTCATATTTAATTAATATTTTTAAAACAAAAAATTTATTTTTATTAATTTTGTTTATGAAAATAAATTTTAAAACTATTAAATTGTCACAATTTGTGTCTTAAAAATTTATAGATTAAAAAGATCTCCATCTAATTAATCTTTTTAAAATAATTTGATTAATTTGAGTTGAAGCCACTAAAAAAAGCAAGCAATGTAGAGAAAATAAACCGAATTCAAACAATAAAAAAATTAAATTTAATATCCCACAATTTGACTTCTACCCCAAAATATAAATAAAAAAACCAATTTTATCCATTTCATTTTCAATCTTCAAAAGTAAAAATAAAAATGCTTCAATTAAGTAAGTTCATCAAAATTGTCGTGAGACATCCTTCACATTCACAAGGCCACCATTTGTATTGCATTGATTGTAAACGAAATGTATTAGGTCATCAACTTCTTTACTCTCTTGTCACGAAGCGATCAAAGTCTTATAGGGGAAATTATGCAAGAGAAATTGTAAATGATGAACTTAGTGTGTTGTTTATTTATATACTACTCTCTCTATAATCAAATGTTTAAAAAAATAAGATTTAAAAATTTGATTCATCAATTTACGCATATGCTTTTAATTTGTCACGCCATTGTTAAAATCATTTAATTTGTGATTGAACTAATTTTATATTAAAAAATAAAATTATTAAAGTTGAAATTGAATGTCTAAGTTATTTAATTGATATTCGTAAGAGTTTTTGCCTAAATAAATACTTATTATATATTTTATATATTATATAAACAGATTGATACTCATACTTTAGTTTATGTTTTACCCTTATGATGATTTTCCTATAACAATTTAAAGGAGATTCGAGTTTGATCCATTAGAGTCGGTCTTAATTGTAAAACCAAAAACTAATTGATAGATAAACTTAAAATATTTTGCATGGAGAGATGAACGATAGTATAAAATCAACCACTAATGCGATGTAATGCCTTATCTAAATTACAACAACAACAACAAAATATAACAATTAACCCTATTTAATTAACAAAAAATAACTACTTGTAAATACTAAACTGATTCGATATATTTTGCGGCTTTAACAAATCAAATGAATTTAAAACAATTTTTGTTATTTTAGAGTAAATTCAATTAAAAATTATTTTAAAAAATTTAAAGTAAAAATCAATTTTTAAAAATAGTAAACAAATAGTAACACATCCAAGGGTTAGTACAAGGAATACTAAGAAATACAATAGTTTATTACATGAAATTAACCAACCAAAATCATCTACCCTCTACGGGGTGAGAGCACCAAAATTGACAACTATACTCAAAATCAAAACTAGCATCCTTAGATGGAAATTACATTCAAAAAATCAGTTGCACCTTTTTAACTATTAAGAAAACATCACACTCGTCATTGATGAAAAATAACCGAATTATGAGTTTTCTACAAGTACAACACACAAACCAACCAAATGATGTCGAGTTTGGAATTGATGCCTTGACCACTATTCCCAATATGAAAAATTGAAAAGCATGACCTTCAACATCTTTTTGTAACGCATAACTCACCCCAAGCCACCTCAAAATTGGCGCCTAAACCGCACCATACATAGCATGAACATATGTGGAATAGATTCATCGTCACGACAATCCGCCACACTCAACCGTGAATTGATTTGATTTAATCCTCTTCTAAACAAGTTATCTTTTGTAGGTAAAAAAGTTGAAGCAGAAGCCACGCGAACACAAACATCTTCAAAGGAACCCAGATATTCCACACAAAGGAATAAAGATGATAAGTCTTATTTTGCGGCAATCTTGCTAGAAAAGTGTACACTTCCTTCACAATATAAGTAGCATCTTGATCGAAACTACACTACCACCTATCAAAAGAATTACCCTACAAAACAATATCACCGAACAATAAAGCACAATCCTCCACTAACCCTTTTTCCCACTCAAATAACTCCCTACGCCACCTCCAATGGAAAACTACCCCACCATCACCCTTACCACACATAGTTTCTACTGTGATATTTTTAGATGTCAAGTTATATAAACTCCTAAATCTACCACACAAAATACCACTTTCCACCCTCGGATCCTCGCATAAACGTGTCTCATGTCCATTTTCCACCACTTGGCTGACATTATCCACAAACCACCTATTGTCGACCCCTCATCCCCACCCTCTAAAAAATGAGAAAATAATTTACCATCACATTGGATCCCTTAAAGAACCTTCACACACATTTTCCTTAACACTCTCATACTTATGACTCAACACTTTCAACCAAAAACTTCAATTCCCAATTCTCACTCTCCAACACTGTTTATCGAACATAGTTAAATTAAATGATTTCAAACTCCACACCCTTAATTCACTCTTCTTTTGACTCTAACACACCTTATCACATTTAACCTAGTGAATCTTTTTCATCTTCTCACTCTCACCCCATAAAAAAGATTTAAAAAAATATTTGATTTTACAAAATGGTACCTACTGAGCTTTGAAGAAAGAAAGGAAGTAAATCGACAACCCAGAAAAAACAACCTTAATGAGAACAAGTGTACCCATATAGAAAGGCGATCTTGCACACACTCGGTGATTATTTCATTGAAGGTATTGGCATGTTATTGTAAATCAGATCTTTCTTGCATTTTCAACCTAAACAATAGGTGTTTAGCAAACAATTTGTTTGTAAATGTTTTGCACAAATACTGACTTTCTAAATTCTCTCATACCTCATTTGGAGATATTAAATCTATTGTTACACACAGACAAATCATCCATGCAGCTTTATCCTTCATATTTGTTCAATCGATTTCTGTCATGTTTGTCGATTTCTCCTCAAGTAGTGTCTTTTGAAGACCTTGTTGTGCCAACACATCCTTAACCATTCTTTGTCATAATACGAAGTTGCTTATTTCATCAAATCTTGCCACCACGAATTTTGCACCAAATTTACTCGTCGTCTAATATCAAGTGTTAAAACAATAACACGATCATAGTATAATAAAGAGAGAAATCACTAATAGGAACTCAAGACGTTGGGTAACGAAGTTCAACCAATGATGCTTATGTCTCCAACTACATAGCAATTGTAGTTCCTTTTTATAAGATGAATGATTTATGGTTTACAGAATACAAGTTACGTTTAAATAGTAATAATAAGGTTCAAATTACAACGATACCCTAAAACATACAACGAGAAGCTATTGGCCTCACACCTCTCAATTGTCTTCACAACAATGAATTAGACTAAACCCCCACTTGATACTACCTATGAGTCATACTCAACAATTTCCAAATGGATTTAGTATTTTTTTTTATTGTTTTATTTGTTATTTCATCATTTGATTGCAATATTATTTTGTTTGTTGTCTTGGTGTGACATGATTTATTTTCTCATTTTGTGGCAGTGTTTGTTTGGTTTAGCTTGATAGATTAACTTCGATTAATTACACATTCAATAAATGACTTTGATCATATCGTCAATACTATATATTTAGAGGTAAGGTTATTTGAGAACTTTAGTTTTGTCCCATTCGTATGTATTTTTCCATTTGAAGTTATTAATATAGCTGATGTGGTTATGAGTTTTTGCACATTCACCTTTTTTATTTTAGCAATTTTGGATGAATGAGTATCATTTTATATTATTAATATAGATGATGTGTGTAGAAACTAATACCAAACACCTAGAATTTAGCATTATAATCCATACACCTCAATAACGTAGAGGCAAGTAAGAAAAGGTAAAAAAAACAAGAATCAAATTTAGACAATTGAACTACATATAGAATTATAGTTTACAACTGTTTGAAACTGATTCATAAGATACAATAGATTAACCAAGTCTTTGAATTTAACTTTTACATTAAACTTTGAATACATCAAGCCCTACTACATTGTGACTGATAATTAAAAAATAAATTACTCCTACAACGTCAAGCTGCTCAAGAACTACCCTTAGTTGCTAAACATTAAAATGAATGGGATGAGAAACAAATTCCAATAAGTTCAAAAAATAAGGGGAAAATAGTACAAATTTCTCTTTCAAGGTGACTTAGAAAACATGAAATGATATGCTCTTTATACAATAAAACACTTTCATAAAACTGTGTCAATTGACACCTGATTCTAATTTAGAAATCATTGAAATGCATGACTGAAACTTTTCCTTATGAATGTCATGAATTTATATGAATAAGATGCATTATGAGATGTTATGTCATGCATACATTATGTTTCCAACAACTTAAGGAAACACAATTTAGCTCATATAAAATAAATTCTAATTCTTTGACTCAGGGGCAAAAATTGGACCAAAGGCAACATGTTGAAGACATTTTACCAAAGACAAAAATCTCAGATTTGCATATGTATCAAAAACAACAGTAGTAAATAGCATAATTTGTGCTCGACAAGCATTCTAACTTTAAAACAAGGTATGAGCATCTAAACCATCTAAACACATAAATTGATTTTAAAATAAACATTCAGAGTTTACAACATGCATGTCATCAAACATCATTTAAACGCAATTTGTGAAAATTCCCTATATGCTTAATCATTTCTTTTTCTCACTCATTCCCACTAATTTCTTTCATTTCATTTTTCCAAAATCAGTTCATAATTTATGAAAACTAAAAAATGATTTTATCCCCCAATCTCTCATGATAAAAACGAAAAAAAAATACTTAATGTAAATAACTCAATGTGGTGTTTTAAGAAAAATGTTAGAGTTTGATTAGGACAACTTCGAGCTTCTCCCTTGAGTCGAATTGTTGCATTGACTCAAGTTCTGCACTGGGTCGTCCCTCTATTTCACTGATAGAGTCTTATCTCTAAGGATGCATGAGCATTCAGACATGCAAGGTTGTGAAAATGGTTTAGGGATGGTTTTGGTGGATTTGGAGAAGAAAGGAGAATGGAAGGTTTGGAGATGGAAGTGGACAATAACCATGGGGGATTCAAGGCACGTGAAGAGGAATATTTGTTGGAAAAATGAGAAACGTTTTTTTTTTTTTTTTATGAGAATGGTACTTAGGGTGAAGTATGGAGGGAATTCCCTTCTTGCACCTTTGGACTCATCTAAATATTATTCTATTTCCCTTTCCTTAATTAATCATGTTTTAAACCACTTCTTTTATTTTTAATATTTCATTAATTAATTCTAACTTAAATCAAATTTAATAAGTTTGTAAGTCCTAGTTCAATTAACAAAAGTATTGATACTGTTAAGTTGAACATCATGTTCTGGATTCAATCGTAAAATCTCGCAGATGTCTTTAAGTTTCTAGTGATATTTATATTTTGTCTATATAGAAAGAAAAAAAAATGCAATAAAATAAATATACTGATATTCAGACTAGAGCATTGTAGTGGAGTTTGAATAAATATTTTGAAGATACTCAATTTTATAAATTTTAATTAATAAATTTCAATTAATAAATATTTTGAAAATACTCAATTTTATAAATTTCAAAAAGATAGTCGGCTTGTTTGTGCTTTTACAATTTTTCTTACAAATTTCTAACCAAACCAATGAAGAACACATTGTTTTGGTTTGATTTAATTGGATTGACACTTTAAAAAGTTAATTACAGTAATTAATTTTGAAAATTTTGAAAAAATAAGTTTGTACAAATAAAGATGTAACATATCGGTTTGGTTTATTTTTTTTAAGAAAAAAAAATCTAAATAGAAAAAAATCATCATTTAGTTGAATTTTTATAATTTTTCTTAAGAAGTTCTTGCAAAAAATAAAAACCAATAAATAAAATGTTAATTTGGTTTGACTTAATCGAATTGACATTTTCAAAAATTAATTAAGACTCTAATTTAAAAAAATAAACTTTTTCAATCACTGAATTTTTATTAAAACAAGAGATAAATAAATTTTTAATCTTTACGAAAGTTATATATTTTTGATATCGTAAAGAACGCCTCAAACAGACCCCTTTTGATCAAAATTATGATGATGTGTATGTAAGTAATTGCATGAGTTTTTGCAGAATTTATGTAGTATGAGTCATGAGTAGGGAACCTACATACCAACTGAGCTTTTCATGTTTTGAATGGAGGCCCTACAAATTGTTTCCGAGCTTTAAATTTGGGTCTTTTTGCATCCAAAAGGTATTCAAATATACTCTTTATCGTGTTTTCTCTCTTAAAAGTCAATTATGCATAAATGGAGAATAAATTTTGATAATAAGAATAGGAACCATAAAATAAAATATTTCTATATTAGAGAGTAAATACACTCTTAAAATTCTAGAAAATATGATATTATTATTTACTTTAACTGAACTTGCTTTATCTCCAAGGTCAAGAGTGAAACACCCCCTCATTTGTTGATTAGAGCTTAAGGTCAAGAGTGAAACACCCCCTCATTTGTTGATTAGAGCTTAAGTCTTGTGTGTGCATGTAATTTATGTTGTTAATATGTGTTTGTATGTTTGGGTAGGTGTTTTAATACTTAGACATCAACCTAAGATAGTTACACCTTATTTTAATTTTATAAAACATCTCATGATTGTATTGCTTTAATTTTTCTAGGTCTATCTTTTCCAACAAAAATATCTTGTAACTTCGCAAAAAATGTCATAGCTAACACACAAAATAAGAGATGAAATTGTTGGCGGTGTCATCAGTGTTTGGGAGAGACACTACAATGGGCGGTTGTGACAATGAAAGAAAACGTGACGGTGATATAGAGTGAAATGAAAAGTGACACCGGTATAGAGTGAAAGAGAGTGAAATGCGGTGAGATATTGAATTCTTTAATTTAAGGGGCTAATTTTCTATTTCGTAAATTTGAGGAACTAAATTGACCAACCCTTATAATTCCAATGATTAAAATTTATATTTACTCTTAACCTACGCTTGTCTAAGAAAGTAAGAGTCATAACCATGAATTTGGATGAAAAAGTAACAACACATACTGATATGATACTGGATTACCACTTACTAGTAAGATTAAGATTGAGGAAAAAAAAATCAAATATATTACAGTTCAATTTTCTACCCTTTTGAATTAAGTTTTGATTTATAGTTGATATTTAGTAGTTTCCTGTTCTCCTCACAATTGTAACAACACAAAAATTCTCACAAGATTTGTACGTCAAGCAAATTTTTAGTTTCTGTACAAGGTAATATAGGTGGCATAATTATGGATTTATGTGACTTCTATTCAACATTAAACTACAATTGTAAAAATAAAAATGAAATTTAATTTTTCATTATTCCCTAAACTTACTTGGCCAATCAACTACAACATTTTCACAATCAATGGGGCCTGAAGTACTTCCCAAAGCCTTGGCTTTCTCCCTCAGAATATACTTTTGTATCTTCCCTGTTGAAGTCTTTGGCATTTCTTGAAAAATGATTGTTTTAGGAGCCATGTAATGAGGCAAACGTTCCCTACAAAAGGTGATTATCTCTTCAGCATTTGCATCAGACCCCTCTTTCAGCATCAAAAAAGCACAAGGAGTTTCACCCCAATGATCATCTGGTCTTGCAACAACTGCGGCTTCTAGAACTGCTGGATGGCTATACAAAACGGTTTCTACCTCTATTGAGCTAATGTTTTCTCCTCCAGAGATTATTACGTCCTTCAATCTGTCCTTAACTTCTATGTAACCATCAGAGTGTTTCACAGCTAGATCCCCACTATGAAACCATCCATCTTTGAAAGCTTCTTTTGTTGCTTTCAAATCTCTATAATATCCACTCATCACTGTATTCCCTCTAAACATTACCTCACCAACTGATTTTCCATCAGCTACAACACTTTCCATAGTGGAAGGATCTTTGACATCAATTTCCTCCAGCCCCACATGTGGAACACCTTGTCTGGATTTCATCTTTGATCTTTCTTGAGGAGGCAGCATGTCCCACTCAGGTCTCCATGCACAAAAAGTCCCTGGACCATATGTTTCTGTCAAGCCATATAGGTGAGAAACGCTAAAACCAATTTCTTCCATCTTAGAAAGGATCTGTGGTGGTGGAGGAGAACCTCCTGTCATCACTACAACCTTGTGTTTGAGTGGCTTTCTATAAGTCAGCGCAGAATTCACAATCATGTTCAACACAGTAGGAGCTCCAGCCATGTGTGTCACCTTATGCTGAATTATATTGTCAAATATGTTCTTCGGGGATACTTTCCTTACACAAATATTGGTCCCAAACTGTGCAGCCACCCCCCAAGGGAGGCACCACCCATTGCAATGGAATAATGGAACATTCCAAAGATAAACAGGAAAAAGGTCCATTTGAAAGAGTAAAACTGTCGCTAAAGAGTTTAAATATGCACCTCTGTGACTGTAGACAACTCCTTTAGGCCTAGACGTGGTACCTGATGTGTAATTTACACTTATAGGATCCCATTCACTCCGTGGTCTAACTATATTAAAATCATTATGACCAACATCCACTAATTTCTCATACTCATAACTCATTGATGTAATGTCAATTGTAGATGAGCAGTCAGAATCAGTAACTAACACTATAATTGGCAGTTCTCTTCCTCTTTCGCGAAGCAAGTTCAATGCTCCCTGAGCAATTTCAAGTAGTTGATAGTCTACAAAAAGAATCTTAGCTTGTGAATGCTCCAGCAGGACTGATACCATAGCTGCATCTAGACGAGAATTAAGAGTACAAAGAATGGCTCCGGCCATTGGTACTGCAAAATGCAGTTCATACATTGCAGGGACATTAGGCGCTAAGGTAGCAACCTGTTTAAAAACAACATGGAATAGCATCAGAGATTCATATACCTTAAGACTGAATTTGAGAATCTTACAGTGCCACAACTAGCCATAGAGATGACATCAGTATACTCCAGAACTTTGTTTCTTACTTCCATACAATAGAAGTTCATAAATAATTGAAAATTTTGTAATCGAAGTAGCTGAATCTTTTACAAATTTAGAATGTAATAGTAGCAAAATCCAAGAAGCTATCCCTTCACCAAAAGTTCATAGGAAACTTTTCTGTTTCTTACTTATGTTTTTCTGTTACAGGAAATTGAAATTTAAACTCCAAATATCAGATCACTGTACACTTTAAATTATGGATCATTTTGTTTCTTCTTTGCCCAATTAGTAATTTCAATATATATATATATATATATATAGTCTTAATTGCAATTTTGGTCCCCCTATTTGAGCTGAATCGCAAAAGTAGTTCTTCCATTTTGTTTCTCTCCAGTTTTGAAACTTTGGTTCAAAATTTGACGAATTTTCATTTTTTAAAGCCGTGTTACACCATTTATAATAATAAATTTCAGGTACAATTGTTGCACATGAGATGTTGAGGTATGGTGTGACTTAAATAAATGCAAAAAAAAAATAAAATTTGATAAGTTTTAGACAAAAATTAGGAGAAATAAAATAGAGGGACAACTTTCGCGATTCAACTAATATAGGGAGATTAAAACTACAATTAAGTCATATATATATCTGAATTGGTTTGTATTTATGGATAGTTTCAGAGAAACTATAATTCTATGTGACAACAATTAGCCTCTCTTCTCTAGAATTAAAAGGGCGGCACATTTTAAAAAATATCCTACAATCCTAATCACAGCATATGGACCATATTATAAGTTTATTTTAATACGTGGATGTTTGGTTCCGGCGAAAATTGATTTTGTAAAAATTGATTTTAGTTATAAGTGAATTTAAAGTGAAATAATTTATGATTGGAGACATTTAGGTACATAAAAAGTCAGTTAAACATTAAATATGAGGATAAAAATCACATTTGAAAGAAAAACTACAAGTTCTAGCTTCATGTTAGAATAAACTCAATTGAAAACTCCCAAACAAAAAGTTAAATAGTTTAAAAGAAGCAGAAATTGTGAAGAAGAAAAAAAAGCAGAACTGACCAGATGACCACGGGAAATTCCTAATTGGGAAAGAGCAGAAGCGAGTTTAAGACAACGTTGATGAGTTTGACCCCAATTATACTTCTTATTACCATACACAACTGACGTTCTCTCTCTGCTTACTTTTGCTGCTCTCTCTAAAAAGTTTATTGGAGACAATGCATTACTATTTGCTGAGCAACGTACTAAACCCTCCATTGATTCAAATGTTCCTGGCTCAGGTTCCTTAGAAAAGTTTAAAATTTGACGTGATTGATGAAGTGAGTTGATGTGGGTTGATCTAAAATGCCTTAGAGAACGAGTCCAAAGCATGTTCTTGAAGATGTTGTTCATGGTGAGAGAGAGGGTTGATAGTTTAATGTCCTAGACTTTCTACTGAGATAATCGGTTCACTAAAACATTGAAATGGAGTACAATTGAGACAGTGACATGTATGTTTTCCTATGAAGGAAATGAAGGAAATCATAGTCACCACGTAATCGAAGAATATTTTTATGAAACTAATGACAACATTTTACTGTTAGGTTGTGTGGATAAGGTCGTTGACATCCAATCTATTTTAGTACTTTTATTTATCAATTTATGTAATTAAAATTAAAACAATATTAATAAGTTATGTGTAGTTATAAAATACCCTTAATCCATCAAAAAGTTTGTGTAAACAATGCTTTAATTCCACAGTAATATCTTTTTTTAGCAACAAAAATAAAATTTATTGATTAAAAGGCAAAAAAACTGAAAACGACGTGATTCACATTAATATTAAAATTTAAATGCTTTAAAGCGAGCATAAATTTTTTTAAATTATAATTAAAATTTAAAATTAAAAATATTAATTCAATTAATATTTTTCAATTTAATGGACTAATTGCTATTCCACTAATTTGAATGGCTAAATTCTCTTAAACCACTCGTAAGGCTTCACTGTAAGTTGATTCTCAAGTAGTTGTTAGAATTTTATAAGTTTAATTGCACTCTTGGTCTCCCTATTTTAGTTGAATTACAAAATTTGAAAAAAATCATTTTTTGAACTTATTTAAGCCACACTATGTCTCAAAATCTATGGTGCCACAATTGTACATGAGATCTATGAACATAAATAGTATAACATGACTTAAAAAAATGACATTTTATCAAATGTTTGACCAAAATGCTCTTTGGGAGACCAAAACTAAAGAGAAATGAAATGAAAAAACTATTTTCGTGATTCAGCTAAAAGAAAACAAGGGGATCAAAACTAGAATTAAACTAATTTTATAAGTGATAATCCTGGTAACATAGCTGGAAGTGACTGTCAATAAAATCATTAGTACTATGAGACTGTCTAGAAAAGTCATAGTAAATCATACATAGAAGAAAGCTAGTTTGTGAGACATAATTACAGTTTGTTTTACCCTCTGAATGTGTACTTTCAAATTGGGCTATGATTCTTTTAGAAGCATATGGGTTTAAAAATGAAAAGTAGCGCTCTATTTAGGATGTTCACATGAAGCCCCAATTAAACAGCTGAAACAATTTTTCCTAAGCAGATCTTCAAAAATAGCTAGGTCATAATAACTAATATAGATAAATAGCAAATCAAATATTTAAATAGAGAAAAAGTTATCACTTTCTCCTTAAATCTTCAGGAGAAAAAATAATACATCATTTTGTGTGTTGCATAAACATTATTCAGGACAAAAATTGCTATTTTCAATTTGTTGGGTGCACAACAATGTTGATAAAATCAACAAGAAAAAAGATTATACGAGGCTGACTTGGCATTGGGGAAATCAACAACTAAATGAATCAATCTAAGGCATCTATTACTGCATCGACAACCTCTTGGGTGGTGCTTGTCCCTCCAAGATCTTTTGTCCGATACTTACCCTCTAGAATCACTTTTTCAACAGCAGTTTCCAAACGGTCAGCGAATGCAGGAAACTGGAGATGCCTAAGCATCATAGCTGATGAGAGAAGAAGTGCCACAGGATTGGCTGTCTTTTGTTCTGCTATTTTATCATTACCAACATTTCCTGCTGAAGCACCCTGCTCAAACACAGCATGCTCAGACCCAACATTACCTGCAAAAAAGGCACCCATGGTTTGTTTTTTATCAGGCAATAGTTTGATAATGGATTAGATAATCACGTTTCTGAATAATAACTTCTACCCAGAATCCCTAACCCCAACAGCCAGCTCCAGCCTACCATGAGTATTTCCACTGCCACCACCATCATATTCATAGCTACTAATCCCTGAATTTATGGGTGGGAATAGGTCCCAATAAGGTCCTATGACCTATCCTACTTTCAGTTATTTTATTGAATTGACAAAGTCAAAAAATTTGTAGAAGTCTATTTAGCTAAATAGGTCATGTTTCATGTCACTAAAAAAGGCTTTTCAGCATAAACAAACGAACATATAGTAAATACTCCCTCTGTCCCATATTTAAGTAAATACTCCATCTATGACAAAATTCACAGGTATTAATAAAAGTAGTTGGAGCAATAAACTTGTTAAGAGTGTTACTTTTCTACATTTACCCTTATAATTATTGATATCATAAGTGAGAGAAAAAGAATTTACATTTTTCGATGAGAATTAAATAGATATTTTTGTAAAGAAGTCATAAATGCATGTTGAATTTTGAAAAAGGTCTTATATTAAAGGAAGAAATCTCAAAAGTAGGTCTTATAAAAACGGATGGAGGTAGTACTATTATTATAATTATTATATTAAATGTTGTACATTGTGTTAGTTATATGCTTGCTAACCTTTTCAATAATTTAAACATATTGCCTTTATAAATTTTTGGCATATTTGAAGGTTTTACTATAATATTGAATATCAGGTGAAACCTCAAAATAGATTTATATCATAATCATACAAATAAATCATACCTTATATTACTCAGCTCATCCTATCTATATTTCTATCCATATGTCTCATCTCATGCTTCTTAGTAGTAGTGGTTTTAATCTTTAATTTTCATATCTTATTATAAATAGAACCTAACTCCATTGTCTATTAGCTTGTTAGTCTATTTAACAATGGGTTAGATGACTTGTTTAGAGACGTTAATACGAAATAATCTTTAAAAAAGGATAATAAGCTATACCAAGCTTTTAAAAAGGTTGAGTAAACCTAAAAGAAAGCCTATGAAAGGTAACAAGTTAGACTTGGACCTTGAATTATTTGAACATGTCTATTTATGCAAAGTTCACTACCCCTTTCACTAACTACAGAAACTTTTGTTGTCACTACCATCAACTGCATTACCTCCACAGTGAGCAGTGGAAGCAATCATCTAAGACACTTCCTGATATTATTGTAGAAAAATGATATTCTAGCTTGATATATGTCTTATACGATCAAACAGACGAATTTAATAAACACATTTATTTGCAAAGTTTTTCACTGCATTTAAATTTTCTCCGGAATAATCATCTAGACAAGTAAAAAAAAACTCTGCCTAGTTTTTTAAATTCTGAATATTATTCACATCCATTAACATGGTAAAGTGAGCCAGGAAGTATTCAAAAGCCAACATAATCAGATCAAAACTCTAAAGTTGCAGTACAGTAGAAAGACTATACCTCCTGGCATGACTCCGGTGCCTCCAGCAATGCCTGCTGCAGTATTTGCAACTAGATTTCCATACAGATTTGGGGTAACCTAGCACAAGGTAAAAGTACGCATGAATTTCAAAGTTACTTTTATTCAACTAAATCAGAAACACATTACGAAGACCAAAGAGTTGCATGACAGAATCATCTGGTCCTGAGGTTAATGACCACCCCCCTGCAACGATTCATACTTGGACCAACAGAATAAAAAGGAAAATTTTTATTTATCCCTTTAATATCCCACAAAGTACATCTACATCCTCAAGGTATGTTGGAATGGATAAGTTAGGGGAGAAAGGGACTGAAGGGTTAATTTTTAAATATTCAGTGTGATATAATGTTTTTAAAAATTAATAAGTGATGTTTAGAAAGTTAAGTGATAATCACTCATATTATTCCTCTCCTTTTAATAACGAAAGAAAGAAAAGGGAAATTTACCTCCCCTCTCTTCCCTTCAAACTTCTATATCCAAACATATGCTAAAGGTCAAAGACTTAAGCACCATTCCTTATAATAGAAGAACAAGGGAAATAAGTAATTATTTTTCTAAGACAATCAAACCTTGTTGATCCATGTCATAAATGTGTTTGAATCTCCACTTTAGGAGGTTTAGGCATGTACGAAGGAGAATGTAGTTGTCGTAGTATTGAGAGTAATCAGATAGAAGGTAGTTCAATCGCTAGAGGCAAAGAAAGGCTTAAAAAAACAATAGGCAGAACTATTAAGAAAGACTTAGAGGTCAATGGTTTGTCTATAGATATGATTTATGATAGAATATTATGACATTGTTTAATCCATGTTAATAAATTACCGGATGCTATCATATTTCCAGGACAATGTACTTAGGACATTCTCTTTCTTTTCTTTTTCCCACATTGCTAGGAACATAACCAAATTTGAAAATGTCTCAATCCCCCATCCATTTCAAAAATAATATATTTCACCTTAAAATGTCCTTTATTGAACCAACAGTGGAAAATCTATAGCGAAAAAATGAATCATGATTTATACAAGCAACTAAGCTCTTGCTTTTCTTTGTCCTGCCTGCCATGACTCAATGATATTCAAGTATAAGTCATTAACTGAAAATAAGAAAAACATTTACTCGAGCACTGGCAACAGTCTATGAAAAAAAAAGTAAACACCAATGGGCTCATAATATGAGGTTGTTTTTGTTTTTGTCACCAACACTCTAATAGCACAAAGTTAATAACCTTGTCAAACATAATTAACTGTAGACCTATCTGTTTACTTTGCTCAATCAAAGATTAAAGAGAAGTGGATAAATTTTACATACCATTACATCAAACTGCTCTGGCTTCGAAACAAGCTGCATGCAGCAATTGTCCACAATAATTTCATTATATTTAATTCCAGGGTATTTGGTGGCAACCTCTCGACAAGATTCCAAGAACAAACCATCTGCAAGCTTCATTATATTTGCTTTGTGGACAGCAGTTACTTTCTTTCTGTTATTCAGGTAAGCATACTCAAATGCATATTTGGCAATACGCTCAGAACAGAACTTCGTGATCACCTACCAAAAACATCAAGTCAAGCCGCAAACATAACCCAATACTGCATCAGTAAACAGCAACATAAAACTAAATAGATATTCCAAGGTAAAATAAGTTCCTATAAAATTTGTGAGTATTTTCTACTTTCATTGCTTTTTTTTTTAATATTTGTATATAAAATAAGTCCTGAAACTGTAGACTACAGCTCAGTCAAAAAAAATAAGAGACATTGAAAAACTTAGTACTTGAATTTGGAAATTGTGACTCATTTTAATCCAAATATTACCCTTGACAACATTCCAAATGTGTTTCTGCAATTGAATACTTAAGAACCAAAGTTTTAAATTGAAGTTGTGTCACCACCCTTGAAGTTAGATATCAGGTTTTGGGCCTAAGCCTAACCAAATATGCTGATTAAGTGATTAGTGAACTGGTTTCAACAATTGCTGATATGGCCAGTTTGTAAGAGGAGGAAACATAATCTATACAGAGAAGGCATAGCAAGGGGAAGTCATTCAGAGTTAGTTTCAGTTAGAACCTGAGGGGTTTGGGCAGAGAGAGAAATGTCTCTTCCCTGAGGAGCTTTTGCTCTGGGGTTACAAGGAGCTTCCTTCTGTAATACATTTATTTTCAATCAATAATTCAGTTTATTCCCTTCTTTAAATTCAGGTTCCTATCACTTGATATATTACACAAACTCAGTCAAATGCGGCTGATGCAGCCTCAATCATGGTCGCTTACAATTGCAAAGACATTAAAAGCCATGATATTGTGGCTCATATTGCAATGACATAACTTTTTTTAAAACCATGTAGTTAACAAACAAACTAACCCCTACAAGATCAATTACGAATGTCAAATAAATCTTCATTAGTTAAAATTCAAAATGCTACTCAAAGCTAAAGTTAGACTAAATGACTATGTTTGGATTTCCGTTGCAAACCTATGGGTATAAAGAACTCTATGAATTTCCTATGGGTCTAAAGAACTCTATGAATTCAAACTTACTTCTCAAGTCTCAACTATAATATAATGCGCAGATACATAATACAAGACACAACACTGACATGTAGACATCGATAATAATTTGACAAAATTGAAGTGACTAAATGTAATAATTACATGTTTCATTGATGGACACCGACACGTGGCAAGAGTGGAATGATATAACATCAATTTGGTAAAAATTAACCAGCATATTCTATTCCATTCCACTCCATCTCATCCTATAGAATAAATCAAAACATACTTTCACAATTTTAATTTGGAATTTCTCTTATTCCACACAACTCACAACTTGATGATAAAATTGATAATCAATAAAAAATAAAAATAAAATAAACAACAAAGAAATCAGAATTTTACCTTAAGGCTTTCGACAACGCCGGGAACGACCTCATGTTCAAGTCCAGCATACTCGCCTTCAGTATTCTCCCTAATGACAACGATATCAACATTATCATGTCTGGTTGGCAATCCAGGAAGATTGAAACAATTAACAAGCGAAGCATATAGATCAAGCTCCTTCCTAAGCTGAACATTGAGAGAACTAACACCACCACCCATAGGAGTAACCAATCCACCTTTAAGACAAACCTTATTCTTACGGATCGATTCAAGAACCTCGGATGGAACGGCTTTCATGTCACCGTGGACATCGAATTTTTCGAAGTAAACAGGCGCGTGCATCGCCTCCATGACTTGTTCGACGGCTCCGGTTACGAGAGGTCCGATCCCGTCGCCGGGGATCAAGGTAACTGGACGCGGTGTTCCGTCGCCTGGACGGTGCATATAGGTTACACATCGGGTTGAACCGAGGGAATTGGATTGGATTTGTGATCGGGTTGATAAAAGGTGTTTGAGGAGGGGTATGGATCTTCTCGCCATTTGTGATTCGGTTGGGGTTTTGAAGAAAAAAATATATTTGTGTTGTGTGTCAGATTTGGTTTAGTGTGAGATGTCTGAAGCCACCATGAAAAGACAATTTGGCGAATATTATTGATTGGGAATAATAATTATCGAAAATGGAAAAGTCGATGTGAACACGGAGTCATTGGCAGAACCGGGATTGTAGTGGCCAGTAAGAATTGGATTTTTTTTTTTTTTTAATTTTCTGTTTTAATATTCTTTTTGACATAATTAATTAATTAATATTAATATAAAGGAACGAATAATTGGAGATCGAGACTCCAATTAAAAAAAAAATAGAAATGTGAATTATTACTCATTTTTTAGTAAATGTTTAATATGTAACATAATATTTAAAGTTTTTAAATGGAGATGTGTTGTCGATGTTTGTTGTTGCTCACACAAGTCTCGAACTCCTGAACAATTGCTATCAAGAGTTATTCAACTTGGCAAATGAGTGAGCATAGATTTTGATATTGAAAATCTCATGTAGTATGGAGGTGTGCCTAGTTGGTAATAAATGTGGTGCATGTATAGGATTTGAGGACTCACATTTGAAGAGAAAATTGATAGATTTAAGTGTGAGTTATTATGTCTTGCATCGATTTTAAATATGATAAATATTAAATATATAATACAAGAGACATATATATCTATCGCTATAAGGTTTTGTTGAAAATGATGTGTCAAAGTTTTACTTTTTGTTAATTGTTTGTTCCCTCGGCAATAATAGATAATAAATTTGTGTTCATGCATACCCTTAATTTTTTTTTTTATGAAAATATGAATTTATTTGAAAATTTGAGTTATAAATTTGATAAAATTTACATATATTGAAAATGATAATTAATTTTATAAGTTTTGTTTGAAAATTTTGATAAATTTTTGT
>JBBPBT010000623.1:74540-111637 GCA_037974875.1 Cicer bijugum
TTAAGTACCTTAATCAAGTGAATATGAGTTTGATCGCCACATTCAATTGATTATGTTGTAAGATGATTATATTTTTTTAAACTATTTTTACTTTTCATTCAATTTTGTACATAAACTTACTATGTTGTAAGCTATATTATTACATATGATGAAATGAAATTGATAAATTTTACTTATAGTTTGGGACTAGTTTTTGTTGTTGTTGTTATATTTGAGTACTGTTTTATATTGTCTGTGTGAATAGTTTTAGTTATTAACTTGAGGTCTATCTCACACTCTCTGTGTTATTTTATGTTTTATATTTTTCTGTCTTTTTTTATCTTCTACCACTTATACATGTTTAAAAAGCATACCAAAACTAAAATGATATCGTAACTCCACATCAAATTTTGAATTTTCAAGATTCATTTTTCAACTCTTAAATGCATGTACATCCAAATCCTACTATTCCACCTCGATAATTGATATTTTTTGAAATTATTAGAAGTTAACTATTTTTTTATCTTATTATAATAATAACTTAATTAATATTAATTTGACAAATTGAACTGAAAAACACGTTTTTTCATTATTTTCATTAAATCAACATCAATTGATCAATTACTCAGTTTTAACTGCAGAGATCAAAAGATCTGTGAACTAATAATTTCAAAACATGTCTCCATCTATTGTTGGAGTTTAGGATATTTTTTAATCACATGTCTACGATAATCCACCTATAAGATCCGACCACGTGCACACATCAACTCCTTTTATGTTAAGGTCATTCAAACCATAAATAAGATCTTCCTCCGATGTATAAAACATACAAAATCATTGTTCAATGTTTCATCTTCATTGACTTTATTGAGGTTTGAGACTACCATTTCATCTTAACATTCACTAGATATCACATGGGACTCAATTCATACAAACTTCCAAATTATTAATAACTACAAACCTAAGTCCTAAAACCCCTAACCATCCCTTTTGGCCATAATCAAAATCATCACAAAATAATATTAGCAATTGAAAATATAATCAAATCACTAACTAACAACAAGACATAAATTGAAACAACAAAACAAAACACAACACAACAATAAGAGAAAAGCCAAAACTGCTAGAGACCCTTTTTTTTCTTCAAGTGACACTATCCAAAATGTAGAGTAGAGAAGACAAATGCAAACTCAACACATACTAAGCATGCTTGGCTTGAAAATCCTTCATGAAAGCCACCAACTTTTCAACACCAGCCAAAGGCATAGCATTGTAAATTGAAGCTCTCATTCCACCAACCGACCTATGTCCCTTAAGCTGAACCATATTCTCCTTAGCAGCCTCCTTTATAAACTCACCTTCCAACTCTGATTTCTCTAAAGTGAAAGGAACATTCATCAAAGACCTCACAGATTTCTCAACAGGACATTTAAAAAACCCATTACTCTCATCAATAGCTTTGTAGAGAATCTCAGCTTTCTTCCTATTCTTCTTCTCAACCTCAACCAAACCACCTTGTTCCAACAAATCCTCAAAAACCAAACCACACATGTAAATTCCATAACAAGGAGGTGTATTGTAAAGTGAATTGTTTTCAGCATGAATCTTATAATCAAGCATAACAGGAGTCAAACCTTGAGCATTCCCAATCAAATCATTTCTCACAATCACAATGGTTACACCAGAGGGACCCACATTCTTCTGTGCACCAGCATAGATCAAACCAAATTTTGAAACATCAACAGGTTTGGAACAAAAATTGGAAGACATATCAGCCACCAAAATCCCATTTTGATTCTTGGGTGTTGGGTAATTTTTGAACTCAACGCCATGAATTGTTTCATTAGCACAAATGTGCAAAAACCTAGCTTCTGGGTTCTGTTTCAAATCATCAAAAGATGGAATCTTTGTGTACTTTTCAGATTTCCCAGACCAAATCACGTTTGGTTTACAATACTTCTGAGCTTCCTTAAAAGCTTTATCGCTCCACGATCCGGTAACGATGTGATCGACAGCGTCATCAGTTTTGCAGATATTCAACGGCACGGCGGCGAACTGAGTGGTGGCGCCGCCTTGGAGGAAAAGAACCGAATATTCCGTCGGGATTTCCAAAAGGGTACGCAGATCTGATTCTGCTTTTTGAATTATCGAAAGAAATTCTTTACCTCTATGACTCATTTCCATGACGCTCATGCCGGATCCACGCCAGTTGTAGAGTTCCGATTGGGCGCGACGGAGGACGTTTTCGGGGAGGGTGGCGGGTCCGGCAGCGAAGTTGAAGACGCGATCTGAGGCATGGGATTGGGCTTGTGGTGTGCCATCGTGGGTATGGGTTTGGGATTGCGTCGTGGCGGCGCATTGAATGGAAATGGGTTTGAAGGTGGTTGTTGAGCGAAGGGAGATTGTTGGGGTGAAAGTTGAGGGAGTTTTGAGGAAGGAGTTGTGGGTTTGGTGAAGGAGATGAGTTTGTGGTGAAGTTGTCATTGATGCTGCCATGGTAGTCGGTGGTTGTGGTAGAGAGAGAGAGAGAGAGAGAGAGAGAGAGAGAGAGAGAGAGAGAGAGAGAGAGAGAGAGAACGTGAGAGAAGGAAAGGAGAGAGTGAAATTTTCGCGCAAAGTTTCCTTTTTGGTGTTTGGCAAAGTTCAGAATCAAAGGAAGAGCAGTATATAAAGAGGGACAGATTTTGAGGGTTGTTCGTTTATTTTTAGGGTAATATATGATTTTGGTTTTGAAAGTGTTCTTATTTTGATAATTGATTTAATATTATTTTAAATTAATATTTTAATGATTTAAAATAATTCTTAAAAGATAAAATTTAATATAAATTTATAAAATATGTCAAAATAATATGTGATTATTATACGATTATATTGATTGATATTTTAATAACCCTATTCGAAGCTTAAAAAATATTAATATTGATCATTAATTGTAGAAATGTAATCATTAAAAATGGTCAATAATTATAATATAATTAAAACAAAAAATATATTAATCATATACATTCTTTTAATATTACCAATAAAAATAATACATCAAATAAAGTGTACCTAAATATAAAATAAAAATGTATGTTTTTTTTTCTCAAATCTCCACCCATCGTTACCCCCCTAAACTTTCAAATAGAACTTGTAGGATCAAAGTTATATACTACTCCTGCTCCAACCTTCCAATTTTTCCATTTGAGTAAGTTTTAAACTACTATTATCAATATTCTTTTACTCATACTATTATCAATGTTAAACATGTTTGAAATCAGTATAGGAAAATAATGAACAAACAGCAAGTATAACTATTTATGTGCGGCCTTCTTTGTCAAAATAAAATAGCATACAAAACAAATAAACAATTGAAAATACGTTCGTCAGTTTACCAAATAAATAAAGAAAAATAAATAAATAAACAATTACGTCAACACAAAAACGGGGTTGGTGTGGTGGCGCACAGTTAATAGACTAGATCCCACAGTACATACGAGCCCGTGGGTGTTTTTTTATTTAAATAATCATTTTTCCACCAAACACTGTTTTTTTTTATTAGTTACAGTCGCCATTTCAAAAATAGCGATTTCTTAAAAAAACGCAACTTATAAATGATGATTTTTTAAAGATTTTTTTTTAAAATAAAAATGATTTTTTTTTAATTTTTATTAAAATAACAAAATAATATATATATATATAATTAATATAATTTATAAAATATATAAATATAAATTTTAAATACGATAAAATTTTAAGTTACATAATTTATTCATAAAAAATATCTTAAATTTTACAAAAATTACAATAAAATTAATGTCGAATATGACCTCCAGTACTACAAACGTATTATACAATAATTTCTCTTCGTTTGATGCAAAAAATAATGTGTGATGTATCAAGACGTCGTTAAAATCTCGTACGTGTGAGAAAATATTGGTGCACTTTCAACGTTAATTTTATCGTAATTTTTATCAATTTTGTGATGTTTTTTTATGAATAAATTATGTAATTTAAAATTTTATCATCAATTTAAATTTTTATTTATATATTTTTATAAATTATATTAATTATATATATATATATTTGTTATTTGAATAAAAATTTAAAAAAATATTTTTTTTTTAAATTCTTTGAGAAGTTGTCATTTAAAATTATGTTTTTTTAAGAAAGTGAAATGACCACTTGTAACTTAAAAAAAAAGTTATTTGGTATATAAATTTAAAAAGTGAATATTTAGATAATATTTTTTTAAAAAAAAATCTGCATGGATTACTTTATTTACTTTTTAAAACTTACTCCTTTCATTACAATTTTTTTATATGATTAAATAAAATATTAACAATAAATATTTTTTTAAAAAAAAATTCAAATGAATAGAGTTTGGAGAGCTCATCAAGGAACTTGTAGATCACCACTAAACAGAGATAGACATTGGGACTTGAATCAACCTTCTGAAATTAACAACAATTTTTTGTATAAGGGGTACGAACATAACAATGATATCTACCTAAGCATCATTGAATCTCATAACAACTTGTAAGCATCATTGATTGTGTAGTTGCCTTCATGGCCAAAGTTACAATGATATCTACCTAAGATGTTAACTTGAATAAAAATAAGTTTAATTGAAGTTTTGGTTTCTCTATTTTTATTAATTCATAAAATTTGTTCATATTTTAAAATTCGATAATTTTGATCACTCCTTCAAATTATGATATAACATATTATAAATGATGTGACATACAATCTTATCATACATAATTATCTAGATGCATTAATTAATCATGTGTAATTAATTAAATTAAAAAAATAATTAATTTTTGAAGTTGAAATTGTAGTCTTATAAGTTTTTATTGCAATTTCATAAGTGTTAATCATTCAATATCATCATATCATTTGTCACATCATTTAAAATATGTCACATTGCAATTTTTTAGTTTAAAAATCATAATGAGAGACCAAAATTATTAAATTTTAAAATAGAGAAATCAATTTCGTGAATTAATGAAAATGGGGACTAAAATAACAATTTCCAAAAAATTATTATACAACAACAACATACCCTCTTCCACCATCCTTCTATTCGAACAACTTTCTTTGCCATTTCCAATTAACAACCACACCATTTCACCCTTACGGACCATATATTCCACTCTTGAGTTTTTTTTTACCAGAGCCAAATTATAAAGCCTTTTAAATCATTCGTGCAACGCTCTGCCATCTACCTAAGGTTCCGACAAAAAAAGCATAATCATATTGTTCCCTACCACTTTAACTACATTTTCTTTAAATCGATTCCTTCTTCCTTCTCTCTCTCTCCCTCAAACAAAGTAAAAATATATGTCCACCAAGAGAAATCCTTCTATGATCTCCCACACACTTGCCCATCAGCACTCCCATATTATAACTTAACATTTTAAACCACAAACCACCTAATCGCATGTTAACCTCCAACACCATTTACCAAGAAGAGCCAAGTTAAAAGCCTTTAAATTAGGAACCCTTAATTGACAATCCTCACTACTTAAACACACTTTATCAAATTTAACCCCAATAAATTTTTCTTGCTTCCTCACTTTCTCCCTAAAGAAAAAATTAAATAAAGATTCAAGTTTAGTAATGGTAACTGCAAAGGCCCAGAAGAAAGAAAAGAAGTAAACTGACAAAAGCAGGCAAAACAACGTTAATGAGAACTAGGCGGTCTCATGTTGATAAATTTTGCTTCTTCCAACCTGACAGTTGATCTCAAACTCTATCGGTCATAGTCTTCCAAAATTCTAACCGATGTGGTTTATCTCCAATAGGCATGCCTAGATATTTAAAAGGAACATGACTTACCTTACAATGTAACACATCCATTTCCACTAAACATGAATCATTCACATTAATTTCCACAAGAAAACTCTTGTGAAGAATCACCTTAAAGCCAGAATTCGGCTCAAACAATAAAAGAATGGACTTTTACTACGGTAACATTTGCCCGACTTTTATCTTCCATAACCATTGAATCGTCTGCAAATTGTAAATGAGAAACACAGTAATCCACACCATAACTAGAAATAAAACCTTTCAAATTGTTGAGCACATCAAAGAGTTAAACCCTTCGATAGTCAATAAAAACAAGAAAGAGGACAAAGGACCCCTGTCTCAACCCCTTAATAACGAGAACTCATCAATTGGTGACCTATTAACCAAAACTAACACCTTCACCGTGCTGAGGCAATACCTAATCCATCTTATTCATAAAACTAAAGATTACGAAACCATACTTTAAATCTTCATTTCCCAAATTCCACAAGAGATGCTTTTGATGGTAGTAGATGATAGAAATGATGTCTCGACCATTATCTAGACTTCAAACAAATCCCAAAGAAATAATTCTTAATAATGAAAAGATTTAATTGCAGTTTTAGTCCCTCTATTTATACTGATTCACAAAATTGTCCCCTTATTATATAAGTCGATAATTTTGGTCATTTCCTCTAATTTTTTAACTAAAAATGATGACATAAGATGATTTAAATAACGTGGCATATGATATGATGATGTAGAGTGGTTAACTAACATCCATGAATTTGAAATAAAACATCGTGAAAACTTAAATCTCAATTTCGAACTTTTTTCATATTTTAATTTAATTAAGGACATATGATTAATGCATTTAAATGGTTCTATATCATAGAATTGTATATCATGTCATTTAACATTTATTAAATCGTCATTTTTTTTATTCAAAAATATGATAGTTGAATCAAAATTGTCGACTTTTAAAATAAATAGACCAATTTCAAGAATCAGTATAAAAATAGTGATCAAAATTACAATTAAGCCTAATAAAAATTAACATGAAATCACTAATCCAAATCACACAATTCTTCACCCGCATATTTTATCCTTACAAGATATATCAATGAAGGCAGCCTTCAAGATACCTATTTTCAAAGGTATCTTTAAACTCAAATAATAAACCTACTAGAAAAAGCATACTTTCACCAAAGTGTAATAGAAGTCTTTCAAGAAGAAGAAAAAAGAAAGGAAAAACAACACCAGAGGGGAAAAGGGAATTCAAGAACAAATAATAATAATAATAATAATAATAATAATAATATTTAATCCTAAAAAATACTTTAAGATACACTGGTATAAGTAAGGGTGGACAAAGTTCAATTCTGAACTAGAACTGTTTGAAAAGTGGAACTGAATTGGTTTTCAGTTCGGAAAAATTGAACCGAACTAGTTTTCAGTTCAAAAAACCGAACTGAACCGATTTATTATTTTGAACCGAACCAAACTGATTTAACTTAGTTTTTTTGTTTATATAGGCCAAAATTTACATAATTACATCTAAAAAAAACAAATTCGGTTCAAGTTTTTTGAAATAAAAACCGATTCGGTTCGATTTTTTTAACTGAAAATTAGTTCGGTTCAGTTATAGTTTTAAAAAATCAGTTCGAAAATAGTTCGGTTCTTAATTTTTATAAATCAGTTCAGTTCAAAATCGGTTGGATTCAGTTTTTGATTTTTTTGAACACCCATAAGTATAAGTGACTACTTAGATTGACCAACACAATATATGGTTTGCTATGGATCAACTACGATAAGCAACACTCTACGAAAGTATAAGTTCACAACCCTCTTAATCCTTTTGATTGTGAAAGTGATTTAACTAATGTCGGTTTGAAGAGTTCAATTTTAAAAAATACCATTTTTTTAATCTTAAAAAATAATTTAAGATACTCTAATAATTATTGCATAAGGGAAAAAATCATATGATTCCACCGTACCAAACAACTAAGCATATATTTGGTTGAGCTGTGAAAAACTGTAATCACAAGTTCAGAAATTTTCGATTATAATTTTTAAAAGTTCAATTTTTTTTTAAAAAAACCATTTTTTAATCTTAAAAAATAGTTTAAAATAGTCTAATAATTATTGCAAAAGGAAAAAAAAATCATATAATTCCACCGTACCAAACAACTAAGCATATATTTGGTTGAGTTGTGGAAAACTGCAACCATAAGTTAGAAATTTTCAATTATAATTTTTAAAAGCTCAAATGTATAATAAGTACATGCATTATCAATTCAAATGAAAGGCAAAAATGAAATAAAGTTGCATAATCACAACTTAAAAGTAAAAATTATAAAATGAAGGGTAGATAGACAGTATGCAATTGTGTCTATATCCCATTATTTTGTTCAAAGAGAATTACAGATATAAAAAAAGTTCTGAAATTATTATGCCCACTTATGGAACATATAACAAAGTAATTAAAATGACAAAAATAAAACCAAAAATAAATGAGGTAACTTAACATCAGATGGTATCCCTCTCAAAGCCTGAGAAATGAATTAATTCCATTTCCCTACAAGCAACCAAAGTTGCTGTTTCTGTTTCTTTCTTAACCCCCCAAAATCAGCACACACATATGAAAGTCACGTATATGTAATGGTATTGTCAGAAGCTCTATACATGGCTCTTTCTATGATTGGTTGTTCTCAAGAAGAAAACATGCTGGTTCACATTTAGCAGTGAAGCTAAACTTAGCTGAGCAGTACTTCCTATACACTCCTGTAAGTTTCCCTGTCCCTGCCTTTTGATGAAATCCAACCATCATAATAGAGCACTCTCTACAAGTCACATAGAAGAAAAACAACATCAGTGTATTTATTTTGTATGTTGTAAAACTATGAGTTGGGATTCTCTCCGGTGGATCTGGCTCCCTTGCAGTCAGAGATTGCCTGATACGGGGAATTAGTGGCAGATCCATCAAGATTAGATGGTCCATTTTTTTGGACCATTCAATCTTGGTCGAATGACCAGTGATCGGAACATGCAAGAAATCTAAATTCATCTCCGCTCACTGGAATGTTTCAGTAGGAGAGAAAATGACTCAATGATTAAAAAAATATTATATTAAACATTGAGTTTTTTCTTTCCTACATGAGGAACTTTTCATTGAGCGGAGAGGATACAAACCCGTAAAACTAGTGGATAATTTGAAAAGAGGTGAACAACAATGCTTACAATAGCTGATCTTCTGAGTAGTTTGTGTGCCATTCACAAGTCTTGTTCCACTGTTTGAAGCCACTGACAGTGCATTGAGCTGTGTAAACTGCAGCTGCAGCCACCAAGGATGGTGGAAACTTCAGCATCTCATATTCCACAAGCGATAGCTCTACCAAGAAAAAGGCTACCAGCTCAAGCTGTTCCATCATGAAGAGTAAAGAAATCAGTAACTATTACTTTTATGCTTGATCAATATCCATTGAAATACTTGAAAGAAATATGAGTACTGACTTTTTTGTCAGCTTGAGCTGCCTTCAGAAACCTTTTCATAAAAACATATGCCGTTGGAATCGACATATTATACTGCAACGTATTGAGCATCGACTTCTCCTGCAGCGTAAGGAAAGAAATATGAACCATTAGTTTTATTGAATTCAATGAATCCAGAAATGTGAAAAGTTAAGAGGAAAATATGTTACCATTTCCAGAAGCTCCTTCCTTGTGTAAGCTCGATCGGATATATGGATTAAATCCGAAACCACAGGCACGGAAACTTCCTCATACTTGCATGCCAAAAGCATGGCGACTAGACCAACCAGCTGAAGTTTCTTTCTTACTACATTTTGCTTGGCCAAGAATCTGTCTATGAGATTAATTGTAAGAAACAATGTCTCTTGCATGAGGTCAAATTTGTCATGCACCTGATGGATCAAACAAACAAGCGCATATTGATTATTAAGCCGAATAATATTAATTGAAGACGAAATCGATAATTCGAAGCGCTAGGAACAATTTTAGTACCTCAATAAGCCAGTCAGCTAGTATAGCCCTCATCTTCTCATTCAGGTCACATTGTTCTTCCATATAGTTTGGTGAGACACAGCCAACACACTGCAGGAAGATTGGAGCAACTCCATATTAATAACCATTCCACAATCATCAATTTTGAATTCAGGATATTATACATTTTCGCCTTTCTCTAATTTATTGCATAACAGTAAAGTATGAATATAAGGAGCAATAAATGGTAAATATCTATCACAACAGCAATGTTAGATATTCAGTTTAGGGCAAATTTTAAACACCCTCAAGTGTGGTACATATTACACTTGACATGTAAAAGCACATAACTCAGACATTGCCTTATGACTTATATTAAATGCTTGCAAGATCATAGATAGAGTTGGAAATAGCATAAGCTGAATAATTCCATTAGTTTCACATCAAAATTTCCATAATAAAATAAACATTTGTCAGAACATTAATCAACACACCTAGTTTTAAAGCTTGTAAGTTATAAGTGCACTTTTAATCACTGTCAAATGTGCACAACTTAGATTTGCAGATTAGCTGAACCAAACTCCATATGTAAGTTCATTGTGTATATTAAAATGCTTGTATGGTCATACATTAAAATCAAGTATGAAATTTGCATAAGCTGGATAATTCCATTCTAAAGACATCAACATGTGAAAGTTATTTACTATCCCTATGGCGAGCATAATCGATTCAGCGCTCGCGACACAATGCAATTAACACTCAACTGGAATACAAATTATAGTATTGCTCCTTAAATAATATACATGTTGTTCAATTCACAAAGCTAACTTCTATCAGCTTCCCATTTGAATATTAAAAAATTATAATAATAATAATAATCAAGTACCTCAATTTTTCTGTAGAAAGAATGAAGATCTTCAATATATTCCACCACAGCAAGAGTATTGTTTGCATCACAGCTATCAATGTCCAAAATCATCTCTCCATCAATATCCTCCATCTCAACCTCTTCCTAATAGTTTCAAGGCAACAACAAATTAAAATCGAAATAGACTTCAGAAAAAACAAAGTGGCTTAAAAAAAACTTAATTGAATATAATATACCATCTCATCTGATTCACTGTGCATTGGTTCCATTTGCTCCAAAGACATGGGAACTGGTTTGTCTGTTGGTGACTTGTGTTCATCATCAATAGCTATGGCGCTTCCGAACTCATTCGAAATTGAACTCAATGGATTTGAATTCTTAGTTTTCTATTCAAATTGACACCATCATTCAAAATTTAGTCTAATACTGAACAATATATGGATCAATATCGTAACATACAAAAGAAAAAAAGAGAGAAATTACCTCAGCGCAAGATTGCTGCGAGCCAGCATTTCGTGCAGCAAATCTCCTAAATAACAATACATTAACATAAAGTTTAATTAATTATTCAATTTGTTACATTAATCACGGTGACATGAAATAAAAGCACAAGGCCTTATTTCCTTCCCAATTTCCCAGAATTTGATTACAACACCCCAAAAAATCAGCACCAATCTACAAATTTGAAATTAAAAAAATAATACACAAAATTTCATTTGACAATAAAGTACCATACCACCATGACATTTAGTTTCAAAATTTTAAATTCTTAACCACAACAAAAAGAAATTAAAAATGAAAAACACACTAAAAAATCAAAATGTCTCATCCTCTTCACCTTGTGATGGGTCGATGACTTGGATCTGCCTGTTTCTTTTCACACATCTCATGTTTACTATGAAGACATAAAAAGAAAACAAGACAATTAACCTTAAAGAAACCAAAATAAAAAATTCTACAAATTACAATGGATTAAAAAAGAGAATTACCCAGTCAACACCCTCTTGTTAACAACACAAGGGTAAGGTCGACCTTGCACTAGATTCTGATTGATGACACTCAAACTTCTTCTGTTCATTCCAACATTTCTTTCACCACCCATTTGATCCATCCCTCCTAAAATTCAAAAAAGATTAAAAATTTATAAATAAATAAAAACATTTTGATTCTTTAACTTTATAAACCCAATTTTGTATCTTAAAAAAAAATTACATGTTCCCATCGAAGTTTCAATGTACCTTGAAATTTTCTGGGCATGATGGAATTGGAATTGTTCTCATCAGATGAAATAACCATGTTGTTGTTTTTTCTTTCTTTTAATTTTAAGTTGATTAATATTTGTAAAACAAATCACACCCAGAAAAAAAAAAGTAACAAACCAAAGATTCAACTCAAGAATTTCTTCAAGAACCCAAAACACTAAAAAGAAGATTTTTTTTGTTTTTTTGTTTTTTGTAATCGCTAGCACTTGACACTAGCAGCTAAAGAGAAGAGAAAGAACACTGACTCTCACAGAAACGCAAATAACGGGTATTTGTCAATGCGGAGACAAAAAATTGGGTATTTGTTTGAAAAAAAATAAAATAAAAACTTAACGGCTAGTAATTTATGACCGTTGGATTGTTGACAAAAAAATGTGCCTTTTTTTGTTATTTCTGTTTTTTTGTCTTAACAACGGTAATATGGCTGGCATGTGAAGAAAGGAAAAGTGGAGAAAGGTGGTATTATACATCTGAATCTGAATTTCAAATTAAAATAAATTAGTAATTAGTAATTAATATTTTACCTTTGTAATAATTTTAAAAAAATTCCTAGGATTGGATTGTGAATTTGTTATCATTTTCAAATTAATAAAATAGTAATTGGTTATTTGGATTTTATTTTCTTCTATGTATGGAACAATTCCTAAGGTCTTGCCTTCTAATTCTTCTGGCTATTAAATTCTTTCCTATGATTTGTATATTTGGCATGTGCTTTACTTTGTTACCTAAGATTGCATTTTGCTATTTTTTTAAAAGGACACGTATGCAATTACGCTCCTATTTGCGCTCTACTGCACTTTATTTTTTTTAGAACTTTTATTTATTTTTACATGATTTTAAAATATGCTAAGTAACATTTAAAAATGTATTTTGTCAACAAAAAATGTCTTCGTAAAAAAAAAATTCAAAATGTATTTTGTAAAAAAAAATGTGAAAGTGCATGCATTGATTTAAAAATAAATAAATAAATCCATGCATTGGTTTATCTATTGCATGAATGGAAATAAAAAAAAATATTGGGGTAATTTGTTCTGTGGGTGAATCATGAATGCAAATAAATATAAATCCAGCAAAAACTACCTCAGATTCTGATGGCTTATAATAAATATGAAAACATGGAATGGATATAGTAAGATAAGATATACTACCACTTAAGAAGATGCTATTAAAGTTATTGTAGTGTACTGGATATGAATTAAATCAAGCACGTTATGTAACGTTTTAAATAAAATCTGTATGCTTTTTAAGAAAAACAAGAGATAGCCAATGAACAATAATCAATTCGTTTGAATCATGGATCATCTATAGATCCTAGTATTTATCAAAGTCTTTTGATAATAGAGAATATCTATTGGTCGATTTGACAATACATTTGATATTTAAATTAATAGTTTATAAATTTTTTAAGATTTTTTTTCTAACATTTATATAATTATAGTTAACTAAATATTATTTATTAAAGTGAAACTGAACATTTTTATTTTTTTTAATTTTCATCACTCATAATTAATAATTAATAGTGAATATTGAATATTTTTACGATAAAATATATAAAAAAAAAATAGCATAATGCTGTAAAAAATGAAATTGTATTTTTTCTCTTATAAAATGATCTTTCTTAAAATATAAAAGTCAATAAAAAATTCTTTAATTCATAAATAGAAAATATAAAAGTCAATAAAAAAATTCTTTAATTCATAAATAATAGTTAATTAAATGATTTATAGAACAAACGTATTAAAATCGTTTAAATTTTGACTCTAATTTGATAATATTCATATTTACATACATGTGTATCTCCAAAAACTGTTTGTTTTTAAATGCCAAAAATTGTTTCAATAACTATCATGACATATCAAAATAATCACTCTCTCGTAGTAGACTCTGATGTAAGATGTATGTGCACAATTAGTTTACGCCGATAGTTAATTCCTTTTAACATTTTTTTAAAAAATGTGAATCAATTTGTTATAATTTAAATCCTTTTAGTTCAATCAACATAAATATTTTGCCTATATTTAAATTTTAAAAATATGCTTTTTTTTAAAAAAAGTGTTTCTAAGTAATTAAAATATAATTGCAAGTTTTTATACTACTAACTCAATTCTTTTCTCTTTCTGTTTTTTTTTTTAAAAAAAAACAACTATTTTTTTCTATAGCAACTAGGAATAACACTGGAGCAGATTTTTGCCTCCTGTACTCATAATAAAAAACCCATATTCACTCTTAACTTCATCAGATTTGAATATTGAATCTCTATTTTTTTCTTTTGAAAGAGATTAGGTTTTCCGTTTGACATCCATCCATACAAAATAATAAGATTAAATTCATTATTATTTTTATTTAAAATACACTAAAATTTATAATAAATGAATTAACATGTGCATATAAAACTAAAAAAAAATTATATTATGAAATTAGCAGTGAAGTAACAACATGTGTGAGTGTTGTACACGTATTAACAAACCTATCTCTATCCAGATTTAAAATTCTAGATAAGACATTTGTCTAGTTAAAATTTGAGATTGAATGTATACTTTTAAATCACATGAGACTTTGACACCATATCTTTATATAAATTCTTCAAACACTAGATATATATGAGTCATTTTTCTTATCTATCTAACATTTAACTTATTTATAGTGGACATGTGACTTAATTATTTACTCTTAAATCCAACTCTTAGATTTTAAGTTGAGTCGTACACAAAATTGACTTGTAAAATGATGATTGTCCATTACTTATAAATACTTGATTAAACTTTTTCTCATCTTACATGAAACTCTTAACACTGATATATTTTCATGTTCTTTTGGTTTATTTTTTTGTGATTTAGATGTGACCATAATAAATTTATCTTCAACAATATTATTACTTAATCGAGACAATGTCATTATTTAAAAATTTAAATTTAAATTATTTCTTAATCGAGATAGTGTCATTATTTAAATCAAGCTTCTCCTAATGTTAAAAAACTTTACGAGAATCTCCATATCCAAAAGATCATTGACATTTGATTTAAATTAACCACAAAATAAAAGGAAATTGAGTTCACAAGCTTGATTGCGTACATTAGACATATTATATGCTCATGCTCAATGTGCTCATCACTATCAAAAACTACTTCAGACTCCGCAAAATCAGGTACGGGTTGATTTTTACTCATCAATATCGTCGAAGATGCCCCTAGAATTCAGAGATTGGTCAAAGTTAAAATTAAAAAAATGAAAGTATTTTAGTGTTTTAGTACATGACTTATTGTAAAATATAAAATAATTTAAATTAATAAATATATTTAAAAATCATTTTTAAAAGTTGGACGTGATTTAAAGAAATTTAAATCATAAACTAATATGAAACAATTTGAAATTCAGTAAAACATAAACAAGTTTCAAATAATAATTAGAACTTGATATTTTAAATATAAATATTTTAATATTTTAATTTAAATTGAAATAAATACTAACAGTTAATTTGGTTATTTATGTGTAATTTGTCACAAGGTTCATATGATTATTTTTTAAACTATGTCTCTTTAAGTTCCAATATTAAACTATTATCGGTTGAATTAATACCTCATACAAAATAAAATTGAATATTTAAAATATGAATTAAATAAATTGAATAGATTTTGCATCAAGAGTAATTTTGTGGCGCCATGCTTCGTTCTTCTAAGCAATGGGCCGCAACACTAATTTTCTTAATGTAATTTATAAGAGTAGTTATTGCAATGGGCCGCAACACTAATTTCTTTTTGGAGAGATAATTGGTATTTTAAGGTTGTAAAGAGCTTAACATACTTGAGAGGGAAACTTTGTCTCCAAGGTACCCGACCTTATTCCCAATGGCACTTGGCGCTTTCCTTCTTAGCTTTCCACTGCTTATCCTAGCTTAATTAATGGTATCAAGACTTTCGATTCGGCCTTTTACAAATCAGTTGGTCTGGAGTCATTTAGTATCTGGTGACTTGATTTTCAAGGCAACCTATTTAACTCATTCTAATGCAAGCCAATTAACTAGTTGGGCCAAGCTCACTTGGTCTCTTATGACCCCTTGCTAAACCCTTAGCCATTTCGAAACTCATCATAATGTCCTCCCAACTAATGATAATCTTAGGAAGAAAAGTAATAAAATGGTCTCTTGTTGCAACCTCTGTAATCATAGTTTTGAGGATGCTAATAATTTGTTTTTCAAATGCCCTTTTGTAAATCATATGTCGCATTGCCTCTCACCTTTAATATATACTCATTTGAATATCTCATATGGAGTCAACTTGCCATACATTCTTAAAGAACTTTTGTACAAATAGACGAGGACTTTAGTAAACAGTTCGAGGACTTGATCAACTAAATTGACAAGCTCTAAGTTTCTATTTAGGAACATTTGGCGACTGCCATGGGGCCACGATAAAACGTTTCCTCGACAACACATCAATCATTTGAATTTCATTTTCAATTCTTGATTGTCGATTTTTTGTTTTCGAGTTTCACTTCCTAATTAGGGCCAATTATTGGGTTGTGCAAGCAGTTTTCAATAGCATAGAGCGCCTAATTGGCGAGGGCTCCAATTTTTTTTTATAATATAACATAATGAGGGGTGATTTTATTTTATTTTGGTTAAATATATTTTTAATCCCTACAAAATTAGGAATTTTCAAGTTTAATCCATAAAAAAAATGTATTCACTTCTTCTCTATTTTGATTTTATAGAGCCTTTTTCATGGACTAAAAATATCATTTTTTTTAAGCAAATACCTCTCAGACTTAGGAAACAATTCAGTTATTTATTTATTTTTTTGTTTTGAATTTGGTCTTTTATTAACTTTAAGTAACAATTTGATTATTTATGTCTCAAAATGTCAACAATGTAATACCTTTTTTACATAAACTCAAAAAATTCATTAAAATTTTCAAACAAAACTCATAAAATTAATTATCATCTTCAAGATAATGCAAATTTGATATTTTTGGAGATGAAAATATGAGTTTATTTGGATATTTGAGCTATGAATTTGATGAATATATGAATTTTCTTGAAATTAGTATTGAATTTTATGGTTTTGTTTGAAGATTTTTGATGAATTTTATGAGTTTTTGTAAAAAAAATAATAACATTGTTGACATTTGAAAACATAAAATATCAAATTGTTACTTAAAATTAAATAAAAGATCAAATTAAAAAGAAAAAAAATTAAAAATTGAAGTGTTTCATAAAATTAAATTAAAAGACTATAGAATATAATATGTTTTTTTTTTGGAACAAGTTTTTCAAAATAGAGATTAAAATAAATAAATAAAATTTAAAAACTAAAGATTTGAGAATATCTTATAAGAACTAAAATTAAATTATACTTTTTAAAAAAAAAAAAAATTAATATGAGTTCGATTTTTAAAAATTAAGTCGAACCTTAGACCGATACACTATCAATAAATCTCAAAGAAGATACGGTAGAATCGTATCGCCCGACATGGCTATTAATCCACAATCTCATGCCCTGTTTAAACAACAGAGTGATCAGGCTCTGCTTTTGTTTCCTTCCTTTTATAAACTGTATTTTACAATCAGAAATTTCATTAATACGAAGACTAATATATCTTATATTTATACTATTGTCAATTTTGTTTTTGTTTTGTTTTCCAAAAAATATGTCACATTGTCACTTATACACACTATGATTTCACGATATTGTTTATGCTATGCACTCGGTATATATCATTGGTTTGGCACAATACTGATTTTTAAGCCGTAAATATTACATCATGAACACCATTGATTAATTGATAAGCTATATAATTACATCTTTGCATGTCCCTTTTGCTTATTAATGCAATTATACAACCCTTATAAAAACACTTTTCTTATTGTTATACTAATTTTATGATGTTGAATAAATATCGTGTAGCAATGTCAATTATTTGGATTTTGTAATCTAGATATATCTCCTGACATATATATATATCACGAGTTAATAAAGTGGCTAGAAAGGGTCATTGATAAAATCAGAAAAAGAATACTCGGTCAAAATGATTTTGGTGGTTCAACATTTTCTTCAACTTCTGGATTTCGAGGGAGGGATATGTGATTAACAACAATATTTATAAATAGGCTAAATTACATTCGTGGTTCCTTAACTTAATTTCAAGTAACGTTTTAGTCTTTTAACTTTTTTTAACTTTTTTTTTTCTGAGTTGATCATTTATTTTAATTTTAAGTGACAATTTGATATTTTATGTTTTAAAATTTCAACATTTAACAATGTTGTCCTTTTTTTTATAAAAATTCAAAAAAATTATCAAATTTTTCAAACAAAACCCATAAAATTCATTATCATCTTTAATAAAATACAAATTTGATCAAATTCATATCTTAAATCTTGAAATAAACTCATATTTTTATTCTTTATTTGATGTTGTTGGAGTTGAAAATATGAGTGTATTTGAATATTTGAATTATGGATTTGATAAAATTTGCATTATATTGAAGATTATTATTAATTTTATAGGTTTTGGTTGAAAATTTTGATGATTTTTTTGAATTTTTGTTCAGAAAAGGATAACATTGTTGAAATTTTAAAACATAAAATATTAAATTATCACTTAAAATTAAAATAAATGACCAACTCGGGAAAACAAAAATAAAGGACTAAAATCTTACCTGAAATTAAGTTAAGAGACCACATATATAATTTAGCCTTATAGATATTATGATTCAATTGGGAAAAAATTATTATTTGATGGAATGCGCTGATTTTTAATTTGTAAAATTGCTTTCTGTTTAAATTGAAAAAATAGTGGGGTTTTATTTCTAATAGTGTATTATTAGAACATGTAAATCTAATAATATTTTTATTAATTAGAAAGAAAAGATTTGTATGAATCAATTTGATGATTTTACTATTTTTGTCCATGAGAATAAAATAGACTTTTAAACAACTATTTTCAGAAAATTGCCTTTTACATTGATTAAAAACTCTAATCGATGTAAAAAGTGATTTTTTTTAAATAAAAACAACAAAATCAGTTACTCCAATTTCCTTTTTTAAAACAACAACATAATAATGAATTGAAAAATATCATTAAATAAATGTCAACACTAACCTATACTACAATGTGATAAATTATAACCATTAAACATTTAAAAGCTTAATACATTATACTAAGGTTTACAAGCATAAATCTGACCAAGATATCTGATTGATATCACTACTTGCATAGTTGCATTAAGCACACGGAAACAAAATTATAAAATCGATCCACACATATCCAATTAAATGGAACATGTATAAAGCTAAAACCACATACATTACTCTCCCAAATTAATTCCAATACCAAAGTAAAGCATACAGTGATGACTTCTTTGACGCAGTAGCTTGCAACTCACAGAGAGTTTATCGGTGACAACTTGATGCAATAGTGGCTTCGAGAATGAGTTTTAGGGTTTTTATGAGTGTGCGAGAGAGTATAAAAATGCAACGAATGAAAGATGAGAGGGAGAATGCAGTGTATTCTTAGAAAGAGAAGGAACATTTATGTTTTAGGGTTTTGTTGTCAAACATGAACTAATAAATTTAATAAATAAAAAACTATAAAACCTTTTTCACATTGGGTAAGATTTCAACCGAGGTGAAAACGTTTGTAAAAAATTGTAAAATTGTCACCGTTTTATATTGTTTATTTATTAAAATCGCTATAAAAATGTTTGTCGAAATTGTCACTATATTATAATTAATTAGTGTTTAGGATTAATTACTAATTTGTTTGTTTTGATTTGGGTTGGTCAATGATTGTACAGTTAAATTGTGTAAGGTTGGTTCTTTGTATTAGTGTCAATTGAGTAATGTAATGACCTAATCTATTAGATTTAGTTTGTTGTCAATGTAGTTTGGTTTCCATTTTAATGATGTATTTTTGTAATGATGTAGTTTGTTTTTAAGTTAATGAATAAAATAATCAAGTTTGGCTCAATGTAATGTTTCGATTTGTTTTATTCTTAATGTTCATGTTATATTATTGATAGTTTGATTATGTTTAAGATCTATCAATTTCAGTAGTTTGAGTATGTTTAGAATTTGTTCATTTCAATAATTTGGTGGATTAAATGAGAAAATAACATTAAAATAGTTCAAAATCAACACATTGCTTGATAACACAAAGTACAACCCTCTCTCATCATCTCCTTCCAAATACCTAACATATATGGAGATCCCACTCAAGTTTTTGGTTTGAATGTTGGGCATTTGAAGGTTTGAATGGTGGGTAATTCAGAGAACGGGATAAAGAAAAAGTTGATAAAACTTTTATAGGTTTTAAAAATTCTAAAAGTTTAATTGGGGAGTATATTATTTAACGTATGAAATTATTAATCATAATTATAAGTGGATTTGTCGTCTAAATTTTTTTTAAGACACGTGAGTGATTTTTCAAGGAAAGAAAATGAAAACTTTAGAAATATAGAAAGCTAATAAACAATAATATAGATTTTTTTTTAAAGTATGGATTAGATAGTTTTGGAACATCTAAACACTTATGAAATTTATGTATTACTATCTCTATTTTTATTTTTTAAAATAGAATTTTTCCTGGTCCTTAATTTTAAAAATTAAAAAAACCACTACCTTACGCTCAAAAATACAACACGCAACCGAAAAATCGCAACATGTCCAAATCAAAATACTTGTTTTTCATAATTAGAAGTAAAAGCTGTAATTATTAATTTAACACCTTAATTCAATAAATAATTTCCTATCAAACATTTTTTTTTTATAAATATTAACTCAAATCAAAAGAACATAATCCAATTATTATTGTATTATTTATAAGCAATGCTCAACAAAACTGATTTATTTTAACCAAGTTCAACCCTATATTATTTAATCAGACCTAATATAATATAAATGGTTAAATATATTTTTAATCTCTTAAAAATATGACTAATTTAAATTATTTTACGGACACTAAAAACTAATAAAAACTTATAAACAATAGGTCTTTAGGGGTAACCTTGGGTTTGCAAATGCTACAAGTGACTTAGCTTTGGTGGTTCCTCCCTGAGATTCAGATAGGTCAATGCTAGTCTCATTGGGTGGCACACTCCAAGTGAAGCCATGGAGCAACCTTGCAAATAGCATAATAGTCATTGAAGTTCCAAGCATAATTCCTGGACACCCACGTCTTCCAGTACTAAATGTTATCGAGTTCAAATTCATATCTTCCAAACTCAAATTAGAGCCATCTTTCTTAAGATGTCGTTCAGGTATGAACTTGAATGGTTCATTCCAAACTCTAGGGTTTAGTCCAAGTCCTTGTCTCCTTAATATCACATGACTACCTTTTGGGATAAAGAAATTAGCAACCACTGTGTCTTTCATTGAGACATGTGGAACATTGAAATCATTAATCGGGTGACGGCGAAAAGCTTCTCTTGCACAAGCCTTCACATAGTTGAGTTTGGGAATATCGTATTCTTCTACCAATCTTTCTTTTCCAACTACACTGTCTAATTCTTCTATGGCTTTTTTAAGTAGCTCAGGTTGATTCATCATTTCAGCAAGTCCCCATTCAACTGCATTTGATGGATTATCAACTGCACCAACCACCAATTCCTAACAAAAACATTAATTAGTGAACGATCTAATATATAAATGCCTAGCTAGATAACTAAAAGGAGATTGCAAGAAGAGATGATACATACCAAAACACAAGACTTAATTTCTTGCTCAGTTAAAAGGGATTTATTGTGAGCATCTTTGGATGAAATGAGAACATCAAGAAGGTCTTCTTCCTCTGTCTTTTTACCTTTCTTCCATTGTTGAATTCTTTCCTCAATGATGGGATCATGATATTTCCTTATGATGTGACAAGTTTTCTTAATTTTGTTTTCATAACCATCAAAGTTAACACCCCTCAACCCTGGCATAAAGTCAGAAACAGAGAAAGCAAAAATGTGCTCTAACAAAGTGAAAATCGCTTCTACATGTTCTACTTCCTCAAAGCCAGGTCCACCATCTTCACTACCATTTCCAAAGTACCTTGTATTGAAAATCAACCTCCTAATCACATTCCCTGAATACTGTCGTGAAACTTCTCTCACATTAACAAGACCACCATTTTTATTGCATTGATTGTAAACATGACGTACAAGGTTATCAGCTTCTTCAACCCTCTTTCCATGAAGCCATTGATGCCTAAGAGGTGAAACTAATTCTTTGACAATTAATTTCTTCATTTTCTTCCATTGTTCTCCAAAAGGGGTGAGTGTTGTGGCTAGATATCCATTACTAATGTATGCAGTGGACCAAATATTAGCTCTCGAAGCGAAAATTGCATCTTGTTTTATAAATAGTTCACGTGCAATTTCAGGACTACTCACTAAAATGACATGAACTTTACCTAAACGGATGCATGTGATTTCTGTGTTTAGGTCATCCATTATCTTTTGTATCCATCTAAATGTAGGCCTATTTGCCAACATTTCAGGGATATTACCAAATATAGGCCATGGTTTGGGACCTGGAGGTAGTGTGAATTTTCTAGATGTATGGATGTTTTTTTTATTTAATTTAAGGAAGAGTTTGATTAGGGGTGTAAAAATGAGTAACATGAGTATGAGATACCAAAATAATGTTGGTAACAATTGGTGAGAGATGATAGAAAGTTTCATCTCGAAATTAATTAATTTAGTTATGGGATTCAAAATGTTGGGGAATGGGTAAAGGGTGAGTTTAGTGCATTCTTTATTTTATATTAGCGTGTAAGTTACATTGATGTATTTGTTTGTCCACTTTTCTCTAAACGAATGATAAAGTTAGATGAAAAAATGTTAACTAAAGTTAATGCCATTTTATATATAGGTATTATATATATTTTTTAAATAGTTTATTTAATTGATGGGTGTGTTTAATATGGACTTCTCAAAAAAATATCAAGGAGAAGCATTTATTCTTTCTAGCAAAAAATAAATTTTATAATACATATATAATATTCTATTAAAATTTACTAAAAATAGTAAAATTCACCTTTAGACTATCATATATATATATATTAGACAAGCCCTTAATTGAATAATGAAAGATAAAATTGAAAGTAAAAAATGACACTAAAATCCATATTAAACATATGTTTGATAAACGTTGGATAAAAGATTCTCACATTTGGATGTGTTGAAAATGTGACTTTTACGGAGCTAAATTTGTTAGCTTCAAGTGAGACATGTGTTCGATGGATGTTCCACCTTGATCCCAAATAGGTGCTAAATCTAGACATTGGATATTTTCAGTTGCGTGTGTTGATTTTTAGAGTTGTTATGGTTGTGGTCCAAACTTCGATATTTTAATTTTTTTTAATTGGAATTTTAGTCTTCTTATTTTAGCAGAATTATAAAATAGTTTTTTCATTTTATATTTCTCTATTTTTGGTCTTCAAAATAGGATTTTGGTCTAAAACTTGACGAAATGTCATTTTTTTTTAACTGATAACTCTTCATCATATGCATATTTTCCCACTGTTTTAGTCTTATTTATCTTCAATCATCAGTTAAATTAAGGATTTATTTGATACATTCGGTTTATTTTTGTTCTTTGAATTTATTAATATGTTATGCTTGTATTTCAGTGATTAAGTAGGAATTTTTCGTAATTTTACATTGCGTGTTGTTTTTAAGTGCAGTGCTGAATTTTGGGGAAAAATCAACATGATATATGTAGAATATTTCAGCCATATCTGGAGTTCTAGATGTCCAATTAGTGTCACTCTAAGTGCTAATGAAAGCTAAGATCCATATCTACAACTTTCATGAAGACACTGGGACCAAATTCAGACGCGAAAGATGAGAAAAATGCAAAATACGTCAGATAGCAGATGCTGCGCGCCTGGAGCGCGCCCAACATGTTTCAGTTCTGTAAACGCGCGCCTGGAGCGCATTTCACATGTTTCAGCTCTGCCAACACGCGCCTGGGGCGCGCCTGGAGCGCGTGACGCGCATCAGCAATCATAAAAACGCTATTAGCTTTCCACTGCTTATCCTAGCTTAATTAATGGTATCAAGACTTTCGATTCGGCCTTTACAAATCAGGTGGTCTGGAGTCATTTAGTATCTGGTGACTTGACTTTCAAGGTAACCTATTTAACTCATTCTAATGCAAGCCAATTAACTAGTTGGGCCAAGCTCATTTGGTCTTTTATGACCCCTTGCTAAACCCTTAGCCATTTCGAAACTCATCATAATGTTCTCCCAACTAATGATAATCTTAGGAAGAAAAGTAATAAAATGGTCTCTTGTTGCAGCCTCTGCGTAATCATAGTTTTGAGGATGCTAATAATTTGTTTTTTGAATGCCCTTTTGTAAATCATATGTCACATTGGCTCTTACCTTTAATAGACACTCATTTGAATATCTCATATGGAGTTAACCTGCCATACATTCTTAAAGGACTTTTGTACAAATAGACGAGGACTTTAGTAAACAGTTCGAGGACTTGATCAACTAAATTGACAAGTTCTAAGTTTCTATTTAGGAACATTTGGTGACCGCCATGGGGCCACGATAAAACTTTTCCTCGACAACACATCAATCATTTGAATTCCACTTTCAATTCTTGATTGTCGATTTTTTGTTTTCGAGTTTCACTTCCTGATTAGGGCCAATTATTGGGTTGTGCAAGCAGTTTTCAATAGCATAGAGCGCTTAATTGGCGAGGGCTCCAATTTTTTTATTTTTTTATTTTTATAATATAACATAATGAGGGTCATTTTATTTTATTTTGGTTAAATATATTTTTAATCCCTACAAAATTATGAATTTTCAAGTTTAATCCATAAAAAAATGTATTCACTTCTTCTCTATTTTGATTTTATAGAGTCTTTTTCATGGACTAAAAATTTGTGAGGGCTTTTTCAGCCACAAAAAATGACTAATTTCAATTTTAGCTTTTGTGAGGGCTTTTTCGGTCACAAATTTGTTAGGGTTTTATTCGGCCACAAAATATTTATAAAGTTGGCCACAAAATAGAGAAATTCTTGTAGTGATGTCTCAAAATATCAACAATGTCGTACTTTTTTACATAAACTCAGAAAATTCATTAAAATTTTCAAACAAAACTCATAAAATTAATTATCATTTTCAAGATAGTGCAAATTTGATGTTTTTGGAGATGAAAATATGAGTTTATTTGAATATTTGAGATATGAATTTGATGAATATATGAACTTTCTTGAAATTAGTATTGAATTTTATGGTTTTGTTTGAAGATTTTTGATGAATTTTATGAGTTTTTGTAAAAAAAATAATAACATTGTTGACATTTGAAAACATAAAATATCAAATTGTTACTTAAAATTAAATAAAAGATCGAATTAAAAAGAAAAAAAAATAAAAAATTGAAGTGTTACATAAAATTAAGTTAAAAGACTACAAAATATGATATATTTTTTTTTCGAACAAGTTTTTCAAAATAGAGATTAAAATAAATAAATAAAATTTAAAAACTAAAGATTTGAGAATATCTTATAAGAACTAAAATTAATTTTACTTTTTATTAAATTATACTTTTTAATATCTTATAAGAACTAAAATTAATTTTACTTTTTATTAAATTATATATATCACGAGTTAATAAAGTGGCTAGAATGGGTCATTGATAAAATCAGAAAAAGAATACTCGGTCAAAATGATTTTGGTGGTTCAACATTTTCTTCAACTTCTGGATTTCGAGGGAGGGATATGTGATTAACAACAATATTTATAGATATTATGATTCAATTGAGAAAAAATTATTATTTGATGGAATGCGCTGATTTTTAATTTGTAAAATTGCTTTCTGTTTAAATTGAAAAAATAGTGGGGTTTTATTTCTAATAGTGTATTATTAGAACATGTAAATCTAATAATATTTTTATTAATTAGAAAGAAAAGATTTGTATGAATCAATTTGATGATTTTGCTGTTTTTGTCCAAGTGAATAAAATAGACTTTTAAACAACTGTTTTCAGAAAATTGCCTTTTACATTGATTAAAAACTCTAATCGATGTAAAAAGTGATTTTTTTTTAAATAAAAACAACAAAATCAGTTACTCCAATTTCCTTTTTTAAAACAACAACATAATAATGAATTGAAAAATATCATTAATTAAATAAATGTCAACATTAATCTATACTACAATGTGATAAATTATAACCATTAAACATTTAAAAGCTTAATACATTATACTAAGGTTTACAAGCATAAATCTGACCAAGATATCTGATTGATATCACTACTTGCATAGTTGCATTAAGCACACGGAAACAAAATTATAAAATCGATCCACACATATCCAATTAAATGGAGCATGTATAAAGCTAAAACCACATACATTACTCTCCCAAATTAATTCCAATACCAAAGTAAAGCATACAGTGATGACTTCCTTGACGCAGTAGCTTGCAACTCACAGAGAGTTTATCGGTGACAACTTGATGCAATAGCGGCGTCGAGAGTGAGTTTTAGGGTTTTTATGAGTGTGCGAGAGAGTATAAAAATGCAACGAATGAAAGATGAGAGGGAGAATGCAGTGTATTCTTAGAAAGAGAAGGAACATTTATGTTTTAGGGTTTTGTTGTCAAACATGAACTAATAAATTTAATAAATAAAAAACTATAAAACCTTTTTCACATTGGATAAGATTTCAACCGAGGTGAAAACGTTTATAAAAAATTGTAAAATTGTCACCGTTTTATATTGTCTATTTATCAAAATTGCTATAAAAATGTTTGTCAAAATTGTCACTATATTATAAATTAATTAGTGTTTAGAATTAATTACTAATTTGTTTGTTTTGATTTGGGTTGGTCAATGATTGTACAGTTAAATTGTGTAAGGTTGGTTCTTTGTGTTAGTGTTAATTGAGTAAGTAATGACCTAATCTATTAGATTTAGTTTCGTATCAATGTAGTTTAATTTCCATTTTAATGATGTAGTTTGTTTTTAAGTTAATGAATGTAATGAATAGTTTGGCTCAATGTAATGTAATGTTCCGATTTGTTTTATTCTTAATGGTCACCTTATATTATTGATAGTTGATTATGTTTCAAATTTATCAATTTCAATAGTTTGAGTATGTTTAGAATTTGTTTATTTCAATAATTTGGTGGATTAAATGAGAAAATAATATTAAAATAGTTCAAAATCAACACATTGCTTGATAACACAAAGTACAACTCTCTCATCATCTCCTTCCAAATACCTAACATTGAGATCCCACTCAAGTTTTTGGTTTGAATGTTGGGCCTTTGAAGGTTTGAATGGTGGGTAATTCAGAGAATGGGATGAAGAAAAAGTTGATAAAACTTTTCTAGGTTTTAAAAATTCTAAAAATTTAATTTGGAGAGGATATTATTTAACGTATGAAATTATTAATCATAATTATACGTGGATTTGTCGTCTATTTTTTTTTTTAAGACACGTGAATGATTTTTCAAGAAAAGAAAATGAAAACTTTAGAAACATAAACAATAATATAAATTTTTTTTACAGTATCGATTAGATAGTTTCGGAACATCTAATCACTTATGAAATTTATGTATTACTATCTCTATTTTTATTTTTTAAAATAGAATTTTTCCTAGTCCTTAATTTTAAAAATTAAAAAACACCAAATTATATGTGTAAACCACTACCTTACGCTAAAAAATACAACACGCAACCGAAAAATCGCAACATATCCAAATTAAATTAAAATATCAATCCTTAAATTTATATAAACAATATATCCTCCTAAATAATTAGAATTAACGAAAATCCTTATCTTCATTAAAATCACATTGTCTCGTAATAATTTTAGTATCTTTGTTAACCTCAATATCTTCAATGTAGATGTAACATTAGAGACCACAAGAGTACTTTTCACCGATGGCCAAACAAATTAAAAACACATTCCTAATGAATCTTGACCCTAAAACCTTCATCATAACGTGTAACTGCATGTTTGGATAGATGAGATTTTAACATAATCATAACGTGTAACTGCAATTTTGTCAAAATAAAACTATACTTTGAAACTTCAATAAAATCATGATATCAATGTAATTTTGTCATGATGTCGTTACAAAATTATTGGTTATCCCATACCCAATACCTGTTGAAATTTATAATTCATAAGCTGTTATGTTACAAACTATTTGAGAGTTAGTTACAAATTAATTAGTTAGTTATAGTTATAGATAATTTGCTTCAAAAGCAATTTTATAACTAATATAAAACAACAGTTTTGTATCATTGAAAAGTAATTAGAATTTTATCTCAATTCCTTCTTCCTCTCTGCCTTCCTATTTTGTTGTGCTTGGACTATGCTTATCACAATTCTTTATTCCAACAATTAGTATCTAGAGCTAGTAACAATCAAGGGAAACAAGAGTGGAAAAGTGAGGGGAACAATAAAGGGAAACACTGAGTGATAAAATTCTACATAAGCAAGATGAATAGCAACGAGTTTGGATCAAATATTCTGATTCTTGATGGCAAGAACTGGGTTCGATGGAGTGCCTTAATGAAATCTTTATTTGGAGCACAAGAAGTAAGTGAAATTGTGCATGATGGCTATGAAGATTTGGTGGGGAATCCAACTGATGCACAAAGGACTGCATTCAAGGAAGCCAAGAAGAAAGACTACAAAGCTTTGTTCTACATTCAACAAATGTTGACAATCAACATTTTGAGAAGATTTCTAACGCAACAAAATCCAAAGAAGCCTGGGACATCTTAGAAAACTATCACACTGGTGGAGAAAAGGTGAAGCAAGTGAAGCTACAATCCGATAGAAGAAAATATGAGATGATGCAGATGGAAGCAGATCAAAAAGTAAGTGATTACTTCTCAAAATTAACAGCCATTGTCAACCATATGAGAGCTTGTGGGGAGAATATTACAAATTAGATGGTAGTAGAAAAGGAGATGAGATCTTTAAGTCCAAGTTTGATTTCATAGTTGTAGCTATTCAAGAAGCAAAGGATGTGAAAACTATGAAAATTGAAGAGCTGCAAAATTCACTGGAAGCACATGAGCTGCTGGTGCTTGATAGAAGTTCTGAAAGATCAATACAACAAGCATTTCAAGTTCAAACTTCCAAGAAGGAGGGAAATCAGAAAGATTTCAAGAAGAAGGGAAAAAAAGCAAAGCAAATTGGTCCAACAGTGGAGAGAATAAGATTGAAGACAAAGCTGAATCTTCAAGAAGAGGAGGTTTTGGCAAAAGTCAGAACAAGAGGAGGGAATTTGACAAAAGTAAGGTACAATGCTTCAACTGTGAGAAGCATGGACACTTTGTTGATGAATGTTGGTTCAAGAAAGATCAAAAGATTGATGAAGATGCAAATTTGGCTCATGGAGATGATTCCAGCATAATGCTGATGATGGCTACTACCAGCGATGAGAAGATTCAGAATGAAGAGTGGTTTCTTGACTCTGGATGCTCAAACCACATGACATCACATAGAGAGTGGTTGACAGGCTTTGATACTAGCAAGAAAACAAGCATCAAGCTGGCTGACAGTAGAAACCTTGTGGTTGAAGGCAGTGGAAACATAGTGATCAGAAGCAATGGTGGCAAAAGAATTATTATTGAAGATGTAATGTATGTTCCTGAGATGAAGTGTAATCTCATGAGCATTGGCCAATTGGTGGAGAAGAGATTCTCAGTAACTATGAATGGTGACGCCTTGAAGCTGTTTGATGAAAAGAAGAACTTGGTGTTCAATTCAAACATGTCAAAGAATAGAACATACAGATGCAACATCTCAAGTGAAAGAATGATGTGCCTATTTGCAACAGGGAGTGAAGATGTTGAAGACTTATGGCATAAGAGGTATGGTCACTTAAATTTTAGAAGTCCTAGTGATTTGAATGCTAAAGGACTGGTGTATAGCCTACCAAAACTGAATGGCAGAAAAGCCATTTGTGAAGTATGTGTGAAAAGTAAGCAAAGTAGATGCTCATTTGGTCTTGAAGCATCTAAAAGAGCTAGTGTAGCACTGCAAGTAGGTTACTCTGATATATGTGGTCCTTTTGAATTATCTTCATTGAGGGGAAGCAAATACTTTATCACATTTATGGATGAATGTACAAGAATGATATGGTTGTATACAATCAAGGTTAAGAGTGAGGCTTTAGATGTTTTCAAGAAATTCAAAGTATTAATAGAAAAAGAAAGTGACAAATCCATTAAAATCTTGAGAATTGATGGTGGAGGAGAGTACACCTCAAAAGAATTTGAAGATTTCTGTGTCAATCAAGGCATTGTGCATGAAGTGACAGCTCCATATACACCTCAGCATAATGGACTTGCTGAGAGAAGGAACAAGACCCTACTAAATATGGCAAGAAGTATGATCAAGCAAAAAAACTTACCACACAAGTTTTGGGGAGAAGCAGTCACTACAGCTGCATATATTCTGAATAAATGTCCTACAAAGAAGCTAAATTCGAAGGTACCAGAGGAAGCATGGTGTGGAAGGAAGCCTAGTGTGAAGCATTTCAAAGTTTTTGGCTCCTTGTGCTATAAACATGTACCAGATGTTAGGAGAAGCAAGCTGGAGGATAAGAATGAAATCATGATACTTATAGGCTATCATCCTACAAGCGCCTATATGCTGTATAATCCTATAACTCAAAAGGTACATGTTAGTAGGGATGTGATTGGGAATGAGGCTGAGAAATGGAAATGGGAAGAGGAACCAATATACAACACAAAAAATCAGCAAAGCTGCATTTATCCTGACTCAAGTGATGAATCAGATAATGCAGAAGTAAACAATAATGATGGAGATGAACCAGAAGAAGTGGAAGCAATTGTGAGACCTCAAAGAGTCAGACAAGCTCCAAGCAGGCTTGATGATTGTGAATTGATTTCTGATAATGCAGTAAATGATGAAGGTGATATCATTCACTTTGCATTATTAGCAGATGTTGAACCTCTCAATTATAAAGAGGCATTGAAGATAGAGGTATGGAAGAAAGTTATGATAGAAGAACTCCAATCAATTGAGAAAAATCACACCTGGGAGCTAGTAAATCTGCCAGATCAGAAAAAGAAAATTGATGTGAAGTGGGTTTTCAAACTGAAATTATATCCTAATGGAAAAATTTCAAAGCACAAGACCAGGTTGGTGGCCAGAGGTTTCTTACAAAAACATGGTATTGATTACAATGAAGTGTTTGCTCCAATTGCAAGACTTGAAACTGTAAGACTAGTAGTAGCTCTAGCTTGCAAGAGAAGGTGGTCACTCTACCACTTAGATGTAAAATCAGCCTTTTTAAATGGTCCACTTGAAGAGGTTGTGTTTGTGTCACAACCTCCTGGTTTTGAAATACAAGGCAATGAAAATATGGTATATAGACTCCATAAGGCTTTGTATGGCTTGAAGCAGGCCCCTAGAGCCTGGAATAAGAGGATTGATCAGTTTTTGATTCAAATAGGCTTTGAAAAGTGTTCAACAGAGTTTGGAGTATATGTGCATAATTCAAGTGAAGAAGAAACCATGATAATCTGCCTATATGTGGACGATTTGCTCATTATTGGAAGCAAAACATCAGAGATTGAACAGGTGAAAAACAAGCTGAAGTCTGAATTCGAAATGATTGATCTAGGTGAGCTTTCATTCTTTTTAGGCATGGAATTTATGAAGATAAAGACAGGAATGGTTATGCACCAGCAAAAGTATATAGGTGAGCTGCTTAAGAAATTTGAAACGAATAGCTGCAATTCAATTTTAAATCCATAAAAAACAAATTCAAAAATTGATGAGTGCAGTGAGGAAGAAAGAATTGATCCAACACTGTTCAGAAAAATGGTTGGCTCACTGAGATATCTATGCAACAGCCGACCTGACATCTGCTACTCAGTAAGTGTGATTAGCAAATTCATGCATGATCCAAGGAAGACTCACTTGATAGCGGCTAAAAGGGTACTTAGGTATATAAAAGGCACAAAGGAGTTTGGTCTGCTATTCCCGAATGGAAGCAAAGGTGAAAGAAGTGAACTCATTGGCTACTCAGATAATGATTGGTGTGGAGACATCACAAATAGAATGAGTACATCTGGCTATGTCTTTAAGTTCAATGAAGCAGTCATATCATGGTGTACGAAGAAGCAACCAGTGACTGCACTATCATCGTGTGAGGCAGTATATATTGCAGGAATACTTGAAACCTGTCAAGCAGTATGGCTGGATGCAGTAATGAAGGAACTAAGGTGTGAAGTGATGAAGCCTTTGATACTCAGAATTGATAACAAGTCAGCCATTAGCCATGCAAAGAACCCAATCTCACATGGCAGAAGTAAACATATCGATACAAGGTTCCATTTCATTAGGGAGCAGGTGAACAATGGAATGATTGAAGCACAATATTGCCCAACTGAAGTGCAATTAGCATGTGGTTTTACAAAGGCTTTAAAATTTGACCGATTTGAGTTTTTGAGAAAGAAGCTTGGCGTTATAAATGTTCAACAACTATGAATTAAGAGGAAGTGTTGAAATTTAATTCATAAACTGTTATGTTACAAACTAATTGAAAGTTAGTTACAAATTAGTTAGTTAGTTATAGTTATAGATAACTTGCTTCAAAAGTAATTAAAATTTTATCTCAATTCTTTCTTCCTCTGCCTTCCTGTTTTACTGCGCTTGGACTGTGCTTATTATAGTTCCAACAATACCAACCCACTTCCTAATCCTTGGTCCTCTACAAGAAGTAAGACATTTTATTAATAATGATTTTTATGTTTTGAGAATTAATGTGACTAATGTTGTAATTGATGGGGAACAAGAACAATGCAGCTGGAGTTCCCCAAAATAACACAAGAAGATTACCATTGGAGGGCTTGGCCTTGCAGGAATCGTTCTTTATGAATCTTTGTGACATATCAAACAATATATATAGCTTAATGTTTTTAATAAATAATTTTTTTTTCTTTAATATCTTAATCGCGTTGTATTGAAAAAATGAAATAAAAAATTAGTTAATAATTTCATACTTCTTCTTTAATGTCTCGACGGTTTGTCTTACTCTTGTGTGATGCACTTCTACATGCATCAAATCAAATCTATATTCAAACATTAAGTATATAAAATTTACACATTTTAGTATTGATTTCTTTTAATTTTATTTCATTTATTTATGTCTTTTTTTTTTCTTGGCAACTTAACTGAGTTTTAAAGTGATAATTATTTTTAAAATTGAAGAGATTAATTAACATAACAACGTCAACCCAATAGTACAAACAAAATACTTGTTTTTCATAATTAGAAGTAAAAGCTGTAATTATTAATTTAACAGCATTATTTCAATAAATAATTTCCTATGAAACATTTTTTAAAAAAATATTTCAAATCAAAAGAACATAATTCAATTATTATTGTATTATTTATAAGCAATGCTCAACAAACCTGATTTATTTTAACCAAGTTCAACCCTATATTATTTAATCAAACTTAATATAATATAAATAATTAAATATATTTTTATTCTTTATAAAATTACGACAATTTTATTAAAATTTGTACGGACACTAAAAACTTATAAACGATAAGTCTCTAGAGGTAACCTTGGCTTTGCAAATGCCACAAGTGAGTTAGCTTTGGTGGTTCCTCCATGAGATTCAGAGAGGTCAATGCAAGATTGATTGGGTGGCACTCTCCAAGTGAATCCATGGAGCAACCTTGCAAATAGCATAATAGTCATTGAAGTTCCAAGCATAATTCCTGGACACCCACGTCTTCCAGTACTAAATATTATCGAGTTCAAATTCATATCTTCCAAACTCAAATTAGAGCCATCTTTCTTAAGATGTCGTTCAGGTATGAACTTGAATGGTTCATTCCAAACTCTAGGGTTTAGTCCAAGTCCTTGTCTCCTTAATATCACATGACTACCTTTTGGGATAAAGAAATTAGAAACAACGGTGTCTTTCATTGAGACATGGGGAGCATTGAAATCATTAATCGGGTGACGGCGAAAAGCTTCTCTTGCACAAGCCTTCACATAGTTGAGTTTGGGAATATCGTATTCTTCTACCAATCTTTCTTTTCCAACTACACTGTCTAATTCTTCTATGGCTTTTTTAAGTAGCTCAGGTTGATTCATCATTTCAGCAAGTCCCCATTCGACTGCATTTGATGGATTATCAACTGCAGCAAGCACCAATTCCTAAAAAATATATCTACAAAATCATTGTCGAGACAATAATGCTAATATCAAATTTTTAATTTATAAATATTCAAGTTGAAATTTTAATTTACGTTATAAACCCACACTAGACTTTAATTTTTAGGTTAAGGATAAAAATATATTTGATCAACTGACTAAGGATTATAGCTTGACCTTCGACAAGCTAACCCACACTAGACTTTTTTTAAATAAACAATTATATATTCTTTTTAGAAGTCTAATTAATTAAAAAGATAAAGTAACAAGTCATTGCATTTTATGCCTATCAGCCAATCAATTTAAATGTATTATTATAAAATTTAGTTAAATTATGATGTCATATAAAGTTAAAATAGCTAACATAATATGTAAGTTCTTTAGTTGTATAATATTAAATTATACGCAAGATTTAGGTTTTGCATGTAAAATTTATCTGGTTCTACTTTATTTTCTCTGTTACTCTAATGCAATGTTGCCTAAAATTAATTTAATAAAAACATTAATTAGTAAACGATCTAATATATAAATGCCTAGCAAACTAAAAGGAGATTGCAAGAAGAGATGATACATACCAAAACACAAGACTTAATTTCTTGCTCAGTTAAAAGGGATTTATTGTGAGCATCTTTGGATGAAATGAGAACATCAAGAAGGTCTTCTTCCTCTGTCTTTTTTCCTTTCTTCCATTGTTGAATTCTTTCCTCAATGATGGGATCATGATATTTCCTTATGATGTGACAAGCTTTCTTAATTTTGTTTTCATGACCATCAAAGTTAAAACCCCTCAAACCTGGCATAAAATCAGAAACAGAGAAAGCAAAAACGTGCTCTAACACAGTGAAAATCGCTTCTACATATTCTACTTCCTCAAAGCCAGGTCCACCATCTTCACTACCATTTCCAAAGTACCTTGTATTGAAAATCAACCTCCTAATCACATTCCCTGAATACTGTCGTGAAACTTCTCTCACATTAACAAGACCACCATTTTTATTGCATTGATTGTAAACATGACGTACAAGGTTATCAGCTTCTTCAACCCTCTTTCCATGAAGCCATTGATGCCTAAGAGGTGAAACTAATTCTTTGACAATTAATTTCTTCATTTTCTTCCATTGTTTTCCAAAAGGGGTGAATATTGTGGCTAGATATCCACTACTAATGTATGCAGTGGACCAAATATTAGCTCTTGAAGCGAAAATTGCATCTTGTTTTATAAATACTTCACGTGCAATTTCAGGGCTGCTCACGAAAATGACATGAACTTTACCTAAACGAATGCATGTAATTTCTGTGTTTAGGTCATCCATTATCTTTTGTATCCATCTAAATGTAGGCCTATTTGCCAGCAATTCAGGGATATTACCAAATATAGGCCAAGGTTTCGGACCTGGAGGTAGTGTGAATTTTCTAGATGTATGGATGTTTTTTTTATTTAATTTAAGGAAGAGTTTGATTAGGGGTGTAAACACGAGTGATATGAGTACGAGACACCAAAATAATGTTGGTGACAATTGGTGAGAGATGATAGAAAGTTTCATCATGAAATTAATTAATTTAGTTATGGAGTTCAAAATGTTGGGGAAGAGGTAAAGGATGAGTTTAGTGCATTCTTTATTTTATACTAGCGTGTAGATTACATTGATGTATCTGTTTGTCCACTTTTCTCTCTCAACTAAGGATAAAGTTAGATGAAAAAATATTAAACTAAAGTTAATGTCATTTTATATATAGGTATTATATATATTTTTTTAAATAGTTTATTTAATTGAAGGGCGTGTTTAACATGGACCTCTCAAAAAAAATATCAAGGAGAAGCATTTATTCTTTCTAGCAAAAAATAAATTTTATAATACATATATAATATTCTATTAAAATTTACTAAAAATAGTAAAATTCACCTTTAGACTATCATATATATATTACACAAGCCCTTAATTGAATAATAAAAGATAAAATTGAAAGTAAAAATGACACTAAAATCCATATTAAACATATGTTTGATAAACGTTGGATAAAAGATTCTCACATTTGGATGTGTTGAAAATGTGACTTTTACGGATCTAAATTTGTTAGCTTCAAGTGAGACATGTGTTCGATGGATGTTCCACCTTGATCCCAAATAGGTGCTAAATCTAGACATTGGATATTTTGAGTTGCGTGTGTTGATTTTTAGGGTTGTTATGGTTGTGGTCCAAACTTCTATATTTTAATTTTTTTTAATTGTAATTTTGGTTCTTTTATTTTAGTAGAATTATAAAATAGTTTTTTTATTTTATATTTCTCTATTTTTGGTCTTTAAAATAGGATTTTGGTCCAAAACTTGACGAAATGTCATTTTTTTTAACCACACCACACTATTTATGTTTTGGAGATTAAAACTAGAGAGAAATAAAATAGAGGGACTATTTTCGCAATTCAACTAAAATAAGAGGATTAAAACAATAATTATGTCTAATTTTTTTCAATGAGGTTTAGTTTAACATCCCAAGGACTAGGAATAATTTGATTTTTGAAAATAAAATTAGGATAATACATAATTCATAAAACATAGAGGTGGTTAGATGTTCCTAAACTAGCCTATTTGATGATGTAAAAAGTAAAACTAGTCTAAATGATAAGTTTATGGTTGTTGTGGCACACCCTAAACACTACGATGGTTTATTTTTTTCTCAAAAAATGTGTCTTTTTTCGGATATTTTACAAAGTAAAAGATAACATATCTCATCACAATTCATATAGGAAAAATCGAGAAATCGAAAAATAAAAATACAAGATTATAATTTAAAAACTCTAATGCTGGAGAATAAATATTAAAAATTACGACATTTGTTAAATGACAATTAGCTAATAATATTATGTGAAAATCATTACAATATGAATATTTATCTCAAAATATCTCATGACCCTTAATACACTCAAACAAATACTTAAATTAAATCTCACAATATTTTAACATAAGATCAATATAAGATAAGTAAAAAGAATAAGATATAAATTTAAAATATTTCTGACTGATGTAATTTGTAATAAAAAGCTAACGTT
>JBBPBT010000623.1:170620-183015 GCA_037974875.1 Cicer bijugum
ATTTATAAAATTACAATGAAATCTACTAAAAAATATAATTTTAATTTATAAAATTATCGATATTTATAATTTAATTAATAATACATAAATAATTATTAAATATATTGCTTATAAAAAATATAAATAATTAATTCATTTATATGATTTTATATCATTATATATTATATTATTAAAAATATTTCAAACTATTATTTTTTTAGTTAAATAATAAAATAAAATAAAAAACAATCAAAAATATCAAATTTTAAAATTAAAAAACTAATATTGTAAGTCGATAAAAATAAGAGATCAATCTGCAATTAAACACAAAAATATTTCTGATACTTATAGCATTGTTGGGCAAAGACTTGTAAGATTGACATATAAAGGTGCATTACAGGCACAAATTTTGTTTTCCTAGGATTTCCTTAAAAGTGACGGAGTATATTTCATTAGTTGATATCTTTTATATGTAGAAATTATTATTTTTTAATTTGTACTAACATTGAAGTCCATACTTTCATCCTCCACATTCTTGTTCATTCTAGGAAAGTATGTGGAATAATCTCTTGTAACAAGGTGGTGAAAACGGCATGAGCTTCATATTTTGTCAACAAAAACAAAGTAATATTACATGGAAAATGAAATCGTTGATTTTTTTCTCATTTTCCTATATCATTGTAATTATCATTGCGAAATAATTAAAATCATTTGTATGATTGTTTATAGTTTTTCTGTTTCATTTTAAATATTTTATTTAAGCTGTAAATAATTTTAAAATTATTAGTTTGATCGTTTTAATAATATAAGAGTTTAATTTACTCAAATATATTTACTAATTATAGTTAATAAAATAAATTTAATAAATTAAAATATAATAAATAAGAATAATGAAAAATTATTATTATTATAGTAAAATGTTAAATAAAATAATGGACACTAGTAATTATGATATTTTGATTGTATAAAATATTTAATCATAATAGACACTAATGATTATGATGTCGGCAAATTGATAAATTAATAATTATGATCTCTCACCCGTTCACTAATTGATAAATTAAATTAATTGTGGTTGATTTTATGGTCAACTGAGCGAGAGATGTCGGCAAAACTTGGATCTCACACCACAATCATGAACCTCATTGCTAGCTGAACACCTATTCTTTCTAGTCCTAGTTTTTCTGACAACATTTTTTATTTGAATTTTTAAACAACATCACTATACATTACGAACAGTATTTCAACGAAATGCAAACTATTTTAATGTTACTTTCTACCGCTGTATGGTTAATCTATTGTTTTGTTTTTATGGTATTAAACAGTTGCACGTTTCATAATTACACTCAATCGATTAACTATTGTACTCATTATCACCCATCCCAATCCTAATTGGCTGGAAATTTTGTTTATAATTTGTTATTCTAGGTAAATTTTGTCACGTATAGGTAGGTATAACAAGCAAATGTGTAGCAAAAATATATTTATTTAATATGGATCTTGCAAAAATAAAATGATAAATATTGAAACAGAATGATAAGATTACTTAATTTTTATATGATCTTTATTGTTATTAGTTAATTGTAATTCTTGAGATTAGTTGTTTTGTATTGGTTAATTTGTTAACTGTCTATATATCAGAAAAGTTTGTTAGCTGGTATATATATACTTAATTTTGTACTGTTTACACAATACATATCAGAATTATAATAAAAATATAATGGCAAGTTCAGTAAATAACATGGTATCAGTTGTCAAAAACCAATTTTAGCCCTATCTTTCCATTCTTTCTTTCCTTTCTTTCTCTTCATCGTTCTTTTAGGGTTACTGTTTTATGTTTTCCTTTCCATGGATGCCATAACTTCATCGCCGCCGCCACCTCTTTCTTCTTCCGATCCTCCTCATCCAAATCGAGATCCCAACAGTTCCTTTTACATTCATCCCAATGAGAATCCGTCTCTTGTCTTGGTGTCTCCTATTTTGGATGCTTCAAACTATCATGCTTGGGCTCGCGCGATGTATATTTCTCTTGAAATGAAAAACAAATATGGCTTTATTGATGGTTCAATCAAGAAACCAGATCTTACTGCTTCAGATTTCTCGGCCTGGAAACATTGCAATATAATTGTTCTTTCGTGGCTCTATCACTCTATTTCCCCCGATATTGTTGGTAGCATTCTTTGGATTGACAATGCATCCGCTGTTTGGCAAGAACTCAAGAACCGATTTTCTCAAGGTGATTTCGTCCGAATTTCGCAAATAACTTCATATCTGTCCACCGTTAAGCAAGGGGATTCCACGATCACGGCTTATTTTACAACTCTCAAGAAGCTCTCTGATGAACTCTTCAATTTCAGACCCATTCCTTCTTGCACTTCTTCTTCTACTGGTTGTTGCAACACATTCAAGACGGTAACTCAGTATAAGGATCATGACTTGATTCTTTATTTTTTACAAGGTCTTAATGATAATTACTCAAGTGTTCGTTCCCAGATTCTTCTTCTTGATCCTCTCCCTCCCTTTACTAAAGTTTACTCGATGATTCTTCAACAAGAACGTCAATTACACATTGGTCTTTTGCCCGAACCAAAGATTTTAGCTATTGATTCTCGAAATTCTTCTAATAAACCTTCAAATGATAAACCTAAATTCACTTTCAAACCAAATTCTGGAAAACCTCAAAACCCTAGATTGTGCACTAATTGCAAGAAAACTAATCATATTGTTGACAAATGCTTCTTTCTCCATGGTTTCCCCCTAGGTATCAAACCAAGAAAATCGTTCATAATGTTGAATCTTTTCCTCATGACTCTACTGAATCTACTCACCCTTTCACCAAGGACCAAATTCAAGGGTTGTTAGCTCTCCTACCATCATCTACTTCCACCAGCACTCCTCAAGTTTCGAATCTGATTAGCAATCATCAAGTTCATTCTGCATCTTCTAATACAGGTAAACAACAAGGTAATCTTTCTACTGTGTGGATTTTGGATTCGGGTGCAACAGATCATTTTACTAATTCTTTATCTTTTTATTCAACATACAAATCTGTAACACCAATTTTTGTTAAACTTCCTAATGGACATTTTAATCAAGCTTCAATCAGTGGCACTGTTCTTTTAAATGAATCCTTAATCTTACACAATATTTTTTATATTCCCTTGTTTTCCTTCAATATTATTGTTGTTAGTAAACTTATTGAGTTTAATCCATGTACTTTAACATTTTCTCACGATTCTTGTATGATTCAGGATTTGAACACTTTGAAGAGGATTGGTAGTGCTATCCTTAGGAATGGACTTTATGAATTTGTTCACCCTATATCTCCATCTAACGTTGTAGCCAACCATATTCCTTTGAGCAATGTTGTAGATACTATTTCCACAGTTTTTCCTTTAGACCATGTTTGGCATTATAGGCTTGGTCATCCTTCTTCTACTTGTTATAACAATGTAGTTAAACAACATTCTTTTATATCTCCTATTGATATGAAACATTGTGATGTTTGTCATTATTCAAAACAAAAGAAATTACCTTTTTTCTAATAGTGCATCTGTTTCTTCTTCTATCTTTGATATTGTGCATATTGATATATGGGGTCCTACTTCTATTGGTTCTTTACATGGTCATAAATATTTTTTAACAATTGTGGATGATAAATCTAGGTTCACTTGGATTAGATTGATGAATGCTAAGCATGAAACCAGAACTCATCTAATTAATTTCATTCATTATGTTGAAACTCAATTTAATAAAAAAGTCAAAATTATTCGTTCGGATAACGACCCTGAATTTTCCATGGTTTCTTTTTTCAACAGTAAAGGCATTATTCATCATACTTCTTGTGTTTAGACACCTCAACAAAATGGGGTGGTTGAGAGAAACATCAACACATTTTAAATATTGCTAGGAGTCTTTTATTTCAATCTCATTTACCTCTTTCTTTTTGGTGTTATTATGTTACTCATGCTGTCCACATTTTAAATTTACTTCCCTCTATCAAATTACATAATGTATCTCCTTATTTTTTTATTGTATAATAAAGAACCTATTCTTTCTCATTTAAGAGTTTTTGGTTCTCTATGTTTTGCCTCCACTATTTTTGCTAATAGAACAAAATTTCAACCTCGTGCTAGAAAATGCATTGTACTAGGACATAGAGATGGAGTAAAGGGCTATGTTTTATTTGACTTGCATACTAAACATATTTTTCTTTCAAGAAATGTGGTGTTTTATGAAAACGTTTTTCCTTTTCATACACACCATTCTACTCAGTCACATACTCCTAACTCTCAACTTCCTTTTCCTGTCAATCATAATAATTCTGACTTACCTCGTGATATTGAAGATATTTATCCTTTATCTTGTCCTCCACAATTGGCTGATAATGAGCATTCCCATGTTTTTCCTAATTTTGATATGCATTTTGATATACCTGCTGCTACTTTAAATGATATTCCGCCTGTTATGCATGAATCTGGTTTTGATATTGCCCCTGCCCCTCAATCTGTTGTCCGTACTTCTACTAGGGTAAGAAATGCTCCCAATTACTTACAAGATTATGAATGTAATATTGTTCCTTCCTCTAGATCTTCCACTACTACTATATCAGGTAATCTTCATTCTTTAAATCTTTTTTTATCTTATGACAATGTCTCCACTGCTTGTAAATCTTATTTATTTGCTTTATCTTCTATTCTTGAATTGCGTTCTTATACACAAGCAATTAAATTTGATTGCTGGAAGCATGCTATGGACCAAGAAATTCAGGCTCTTGAGCATAATAAAACTTGGGTATTAACTGATTTACCTGATGATAAAACTCTTATTGGTTGTAAATGGGTTTTCAAAACCAAACTCAATTCTGATGGTAGTATTGAAAGGCACAAGGCTAGACTTGTTGCTAAAGGATATACTCAATTGGAAGGCGTAGATTATTTAGAAACATTTTCTCCTGTAATTAAAATGACTATTGTTAGACTTGTTTTATTCATTGTTTGTTAAATCCCATGATGCTCATTTCACTTTTTTGTTGATTTTTGTAGATGATATCATTCTCACCCGCAATGATTCACAAGAAATACAATCTGTTAAGTCTTTTCTCCTTTCTCAATTTCGAATCAAAGACTTGGGCTCTCTCAAATATTTCCTTGGGCTGGAGGTTGTTCAATCATCAAAGGGTATTTCTCTTAACCAACACAATATGCTTTGGACCTCTTGGATGATATGGGACTTCTCAACTGCAAATCAGTTTCAACTCCTATGCTGCCAAATCTGCAGTTATCTAAGGATGATGGCAATCCTTTCCCCGACAACAAATTGTATCGAAGATTGATTGGCCGCTTGCTCTACTGAACCAAAACTAGGCCTGACATTTCCTTCCCTGTTCACAAGCTCAGCCAATATGTTTCCAACCCAATGCAGTCTCATTATCTTGTTGCAACCACAATTCTGCACTACATTAAAGGTTCCCCTGGAAAGGGCTTATATTTTTCTTCTTCTTCTCCTCTCCAGTTATCAGCTTTCAGTGATAGCGATTGGGATGCCTGCCCTGATTCCAGTAAATCAACCACTAGTTTGCTTGTCTTTCTCGGGTCTTCACTTATCTCATGGAAATAAAAAAAACAAACGGTTATTTCTCGTTCTTCTTCCGAAGCGGAATATCGCGCTTTGGCACACACCACTTGTGAAATCCAATGGCTCCTATATCTTCTTAAAGACCTTCATCTTCCTGTGAAACTCCCTGTTTCAATTTTCTGTGACAACAATTCTGCAATACAAATTGCTCAAAATCCCATTTTTCATGAACGTACAAAACACATAGAGCTCGATTGTCATCTGGTTCGTGAGAAAATTCAAAATGGCACAGTCCATCTTATGTCTGCCCCTTCTGCTGCCCAGCTTGCAGATATCCATACCAAAGCATTGCCTCCCTCTTCCTTTCACTATATTGTTTCCAAGCTCAACCTTATCGACATCTACGGTTCGAGCTTGCACGGGCCTGATAAGATTACTTAATTTTTATATGATCTTTATTGTTATTAGTTAGTTGTAGTTCTTGAGATTAGTTGTTTTGTATTGGTTAATTTGTTAATTGTCCATATACCAGAAAAGTTTGTTAGCTGGTATATATATATATATATATATATATATATATATATATATATATATATATATATATATATATATATATATATATATATTTAGTTTTGTACTGTTTACACAATACATATCAGAATTATAATAAAAATATAATGGCAAGTTCAATAAATAACACAGAACACAAACTTTGACTTGATTAACACCATGTGGAGTTGATCTGAGTGTTTTAGACTTAATGTGTTGATTAAATGTCAAAACTAAATTAACTTACAAGGATAATTTATTATCTCTTCATGATAAAAAATATAAAAATATAGTTTTAAATTCAATTATTTTCATATCATTAACTATTTAAAAGCATTCCTTTGAAAATACAATTTTTAACAAAAAAAAAAAATAACTCAAATAATTTGAATTATACTTAGTGTAATTTAGATTACATATTCTTAAACAACGAGATTTTAATTATGCAATGTAAAATTTGAATTACGCTTAAAATCGACTTTTCATTTTCTCTCTGTGAGGTATAATTCAAATTGCACATTTAAACTATTTGAATTACCTGTTAAGAACGTGCATTTAATTAACTCTTTGTGAAGTGTTATTCTAATTGTACGGTAAAAAAATTTATAGTCCTAATTTTATCATGGTTGTTTTCACACGCTTTTTTTTAGCTTTCATATATAAATCATTTTACCTCTTTTTGCAAATAGAGAGAACACCATTAGGCTCTTCTCTCCTTGTCTCTATCATAAAAGAATATATTTTTGAAAGCTCTTACAATTTTTCATGGAGAAAGGTTCTTTAGTGATACAAGTGTTACGAAAATATTATAAGCAGAGTTGAATGTTCAATTGATTGTGCTATTGACTGATTGGGTTTATCATCATCTACAATGAAGGTAAAAGGAAAAAAAATGATTTATTTTCACCCCATTTGCAAGCATAGCTGAGGAAACACAAGAGAAGGGTTCATGAATACCGACCAAAGGTTTCACACCATTTGCTCTCAGCATATACAGAAAACATCAATTTGAATACCTTTGTGTCATATAACAGATTTTGTAGGAATGAAGTTGTGATAGATTTTCCCTAAGAAAAATTGGACACTAGTAGAGAGTGGCAACTTTTATATCCTACTCCAATTATCTTCATGTACCCAGTGTCGGGTGTGTATCTTCCATTCAGACTTGAGTCTCAAACCAAAGTATCTTCAATGGAATTCAAATGAAAAACCTCATGAGACAATGGAGTAATCAAATCTAAGACATCTCTTACCTTGTGCCCTGTTTATGAGAGAGCAATTTTCAGGACCATATCAGAAAACGGTTTCATGGATAACCAAGGTTTGATCTTATATATTTGTATCGCCATCTCCCACAGGTGAACATTTCGTCTTAATATTATTGTATTCTCTTAATTAGATTCAACCTCAAAACTTCTGGTTAAGCTGAAACATACCTAAATTGTCTTATTTAAAAGCTCTATTGTTCTAAGTTCAGTTTTATAGTTTGTCATTTAGAAATCATCTCATTTAAGTACTCTTGCGGTGGCCACCTTCGTAATAAGCAAGGTCAATTTATATGTGCGATATGGCCTTATTTGGAACTAAGTTGATTTTATAATTTGAGTTTTGAAGTTAAGAAAAGTATTTTATAACAACAATATATTTGACTTCATAGAGTATGAAAAAAGATTCATATTTTCGAAGACAATCTAAAATAAGATTTGATTCAAATTTATAATGAAAAAAAAAATTTGACCAAATTTAGAACGAAGCTATGGTTAAGATTTGAAGATGATGTGATCAACATCTTATCAACAAGAAGACATAAATTATTTACAATAAGATTTTATCAATATTTATTACAAGAAGATATAAATTATTTATAAAAAAAATTTATCAAGATTTATCTACAAGAAGATATGAATTATTTACAAGAATATTTGATCAAGATTTATCACAAGAAGATATGAATTATTCACAAGAAGATTTGATCAATATTTATGACAACAATATATGAATTATTTAGAAGAAAATTTGATCAATATTTATCTACAAAAATATATGAATTATTTACAATAAGATTTGTTTAAGATTTATCATAAGAATATATGAATTATTACAAGAACATATGATCAAAAATTGTTTATAAGAAGAAACATTCACAAGAAGATACATTTATCATTGCAAAAATACAATTCAAATTTTGACAAATGACAAAAGCTTGAATTCGACTTAGTCGTATTTCTATCTGTGAAAGTTCAAGAATCAGTCAAATACTATGTTCTCGCGCATATCAAAGCAAGAAATAGAAAGGAAGTTTCATTTGAAGAATTTGCAAAAATAATCTTAACAAAATACGAACAGTTTCAATCTGAACAATATTCAAACTAAATAGGAAACAAAATATGAATAGTACCAATATGAAGAATTTATAAACTCAATCTAAACAAAATATAAATAGAATCAATCTAAAGATTTACAAACTCAATATGAACAAAATCAATCTAGAAGAATTGCTCAGATTGAATTCAGAAATAAAGAATTGGCTAAAAAACATATTATCAAAAAAACATCTTGTTTAGAATTATTTTTGAATAAGATCATTATTGATCAAACTATGAATGAAGATACAATTCATAATTAAATAATGATTAAATTGAAGTCCTAATTTATATATAAATAGATATTCAAGGATGTTGAAGAAGTTTCATCGAAAAATCAAAAATGAGTAGAAGAAATCAGACTCAAAATTTCAAATTCATCTTTGAGTTCAAAGAGCGTAACACACGTTCGAAAGAGAAATATTTACTGAATATTTTTCTTAGAGTGTGATAATCATTGTTATAATCAGCTTCTTAGAAGCAACTACTCAAGTGTCAAACCTTTATATTCAAACCCGATAGTGGTGTTAGTGTGCCTTCAACAATCTGGGGTAGCTAGATTATGTGGAGAAGACTTGATTGGTAGAGTCAATGTGTGTATTCCTCAAAAGTCTGGGTTGTCAAACTATTTAAGAATACTAGTTTGGAGGGTCAGGTTCTTTGTAATTCAATGTATTGAATTAGTGGATTAAATCTGTAACATCCCGCTTTTTTGAGACATTAACTACCCAAATTCTAAACGTAAAATTACAAATTCATTTTTATTTATTTATGATTATCTTAAATACTCATTTACTTTGAAATCATTTAATAACTATTTTAATTATATTTTAAAAAAATAATAAATTAGAGTATTTGCAATTACTAAAAGTAAATTTAATACATTAAACAAAAGAAACCCCTAGAGTCAAAACTCTCGACGTTTTACTACCCAAACATAAATCCTAGTTGGTCATAAACTTTGGACTTGTGGAAAACTCACCAAACAAGTCTAACACCGACACAAAAGTATCTCGGAACCTCCAATTGCATGCTATTGTACTTCCTCGCATTTCTCTTATTGGGTTGACCGTGACATTATTCACTCAAGTAGCACTATATGTGACATCATGTCAAATGTAAGGGTCCTCTCTAAATAACAAACACAGAGCAAATATGCATGCATATATAGTTGTTATAGCAAAAATATAAATAAATTATATATTTCATTTAAAAGTTAAAAATCACAATGCACCAAATATACAAATCAACCAAAATGCACAATCTATTTGTTAGACTATATGTCAATGCACGATTCTGGAATATCACCTCCCCCGCCAGGGCTTCGTGGACTCCAACCAATTATGAATGCACCACACGACTTTGGGCTCCAACCAATTATGAATGCACCACACAACTATGAATGCATAAATGTAGACACTTTTGTTAGTAACAACGTAGATCACTCAACCAAAGCGGCCAAAATCATTCAACTTTGTCCTAAACCAAACTAGTTTAGACACAAAGTAATTACCTTTAATAACCACAACATGTCACGCACAACCATTATAACAACGTGTCATATACCATACGTTTTCCACAATTTGAACATGTTAAACACATTCAATATTAATATTCATTTTAAAGATAACACACAAATAAAACTAATATATAACATCATAATACATTTATAACACATATAATTCTAGTAAGAAAGCGGATGAAGTGATGCCCTTACCGTTACCAAAGTTGTCTCACTCGTTTCACACCTTCTATTGTGCAAGCACAACTTCTCCCTCTCTGAATGTCGTTTCACCGATCTGACAGTTGAAAACAAAGACCTAAATGTTACGAATCTGTTGTCCAAAACTATGCCCGATCCAATGGTTAACGAATGCGCAATCAATATTTTTCTGAGACTGGTTTAACAAAACCGAGAATAGGGTTACTCATCTCTTTTCTCTTTTGGTGGTTGCCTTTTCTATCAAATTAGTCTCTTTGTTTTTCTCTCCTAAACCTTTTTTTTCCTAGATCATTCGCAGAGCGTTTTTGAATGGAAGACATCAGTTTTTGTTTTATTCCTTTTTATCATTAGAAGTGGGTAACATGTGGTATTAAATGGGAAAGTGATAATAAGTGGAGAGAGTGATAACGTGACATTAAGTGGGAAACGTGATATTAAGTTGGGAAGGTAGAGAACGTGGTATTATGTGGTAACGTAGTTTTTGAACCTAGTATTAAATGGGGAACGTGGTATTTCAACCAACGGTTACCGATTCATGATTTATGCTTTTATTATTATTATTATTACCAAAAATTAAAATAACAATAACTATCACCAACAATTATCTCAACTCCTAATAAAGGAAAATATAAAAATAAAATAAAATATGATATTACAAAATGCTTCTAAGTGAATGGACTAAATGTAGCCAATTTTACTAGTGAATCAAGATAAACTACTTGTATCACTTTATTACTGCATTATTTAATTCTGTTATTACTTCTACTTTAAATAAATCATCAAATTTGAACCAGTTTAATTAAATAAAAAAAATTATCAACTTCATCAAACACAATTCAATTTTTCTTCTCGTGTTTGTTCCTCCATTGGATTTTGCTAAATCACAATCTATAGTGACTAAAAGAGCTAATTGAGTCTACTTGGAGGATGATTGTTCCATTACTCATTAATCATTTGCTCTTGTGGAAGATATCCTCCGTATCATTCAAACATTAATCAGTGTAGTAGATGATTTTGTCTTGAGTATGGTCTTGAGTTAGATAGATTCATTAGAGTTTTCGATTTTCCTTCTATTTTTATTTCTAATGTCTTAAGGGCATATGTTTCTTGTGTTTTTTACTCTATGATTTTTAGTTTCTTTTTGGGGGTTATCCCCTTTTGATGGCTAAAAAATTTATATATAACAAAAGTAAGCAAATTTGTATCAGGTGTTCCTTTATTTCCTTGATTAATGTTTTTTTTTTCTTTCTAATATGGTGATTTAACAAGATTTTTACACTTCAAACACATTATTATTATAGAATAAAAAATTGTACACTTTCATATTATGTATATCACAAATATGTTCTCATTCAATAAAAATGTAAATAATTTAACAAAAGTAAAAAGTTATAGAATAATATTCGACATGTGTGGAATAGAATTACTTCAAATAGAAGAAATTTATAGAAAAAATTGAGAAAATAATCAACCATCCACATCCAACAAGAAAGTGAAAAATATTACTTTTTAATAAATAAAAATTACTTGTATTAAGTGGCTGATCCAGCCTATATTTGCTAATCAATCAATAAAAAAAAATTAGTGAATTAAATCTTTCGCAGTAAATAAACTAGATGTAGCCAAGTTAGTAGTGAATTGGGATAAACTATTTGTGTCACTTTATTACTGCATTCTTTAGTTTTATTATTGTTTCTACTTCAAGTAAATCATCAAATTTGAACCAGTTTAATCAAATAATGAAAAAATTATCAACTTAATCAAACACAATTCAATCTTTTTTTTCGTGTTTGTCCATTCATAAGATTTTACCAAATCACATTCTATAATGATTAAAAGAGCACATTGAGTCTCTTTGGAGGATGATTGTTTGATTACTCATTAATCATTTGCTCTTGTGGATGTTATCCTCCATATCAATCAATCATTAATCAGTGTAGTAGATGATTTTGTCGAGTATGGTCTTGAGTTAGATAGATTCATTTGAGTTTCTGATTTTCCTTCTATTTTTATTTCTAATGTCTTAAGGGCATGTGTTTCTTGTTATATGATTTTTAGTTCTTTTGATGGCCAAAATATATATATATATATATATATATATATATATATAACAAAAGTAAACAAATTTGTATTAGGTGTTCTCTTATTTCATTGATTAATGTTGTTTTTCTAATACTGTGATTTAACAAGATTGTTACACTTCT
>JBBPBT010000623.1:186981-198318 GCA_037974875.1 Cicer bijugum
TATAATAATTTTAAAAATATAAACCCTCAAACAGTTTTTAAAAAATTAATTAAACAAAAGAGAATTTGAGTGAAATATATATTATAATTTTTAAAATTAAATATAAAATTTTCAAAATTCAAAATATAAAATTACATAAATTATATATAATAAAATTTTAAAAATTTCTAATTAAAAACGATTAAAATAAGGTTAGAACTAAATACATCTCAATATTATAATATTTACAAACATAAAATACTAATTTATTACAAAAATAAAATTAAAGCACCAATATAATATTTTCGGGTAACTTAACAACCACCCAATGTGATGTAATTTGGCATTATTTATCCTACAACAGTGTTGACCAAATTAGAGATTAACTCAATAAAAAAAATAAAAAATAAAAAAAAAAAACAAAAAAAACTTAGAGTTGAAATTAAACTCGCCTGCCATTCTTGAAATCCTTGAGTGCTTTCAGAATTCAATTTTTTGATGGCAACCATCATTCCAGAGCCAGGTTTAGCAGGAGTAAGATTTTTCTCATCCAACCAACCTTTATAAACTCTTCCAAAACCACCTTCACCAAGTAATGTATCAGGTCTGAAATTTCTTGTAGCAGATTTCAAGTCAACAAAACTAAAAACCTTCAAATTTGGCCTTTCAAGAATTTCACCATTTGGAGAATGAAAAGAAAGAGACCCTTCAGTTGTATCCTCAATACTTCCACTTGTTATCTCAGAAAATTGACTCCTTCCAGCACTGCTTGTAGTTGCAGAAAATCCAACAGTGCTTGTTGAACCTGAAAAAACAGACAAAGTGTTATATACGGAGAGACACTGACATGTCGACACCAATAATATTTTAAGAAAATAAATTAATTGAATATAATTAATATGTCTTAGTGTAAACACTCCTTTGATCAGAAGAGTACCAAAGTTATTCATCATAAATAAAATAAAATTAAAAAAATTATCGAAAATTGGGAAAAGGGGAATGACCCATGTGGTGATTTGGAGTGAAATTTGAAAATTGTGAAGATGGGTGTTTGAGATAGTGGAAAAGTTGAAGACTTGCCTGAAGAGAGAGGTTTGTTGAAGGAGGAAGAGGATTGAGGTATAGAGGAGGGAAAGAGAGAGGAAAAGCAGAGACCCATGTGGAGAGATCTCTCTCTCACTTTTTGGAGGTGTTTGCACTTGGACAATGAATTTGGACAAGAGAGATATAATGGGTTTTGTTGATGTTGAAGGAAATGGTGTTCTTGTTGGAGAGAGAAGACTTTTGAGACTTGATAATTTAGAGAGAGAGAGAGATAGAGTGGAATGCGGCTATTTTTCTAATTGTGTGCTCAACAAGTTTGTTTCCCTTCTCACTTGAATGGATCAATTTAGTCTTATCTAATTGAGTCTTATCAAGTTTGTTCTATTTTTTTTTAATTTATTTAATAAAAATTTAAATAAAATTAGAACATAAAAATTAGCTTACTCACCACTCCCATGATTTACATAATAAAATAAAGATAAAATTATTTTTATAATCCTTTAAATTTAAGTTATTATCCGTTTAGATCTTTTAAATTTGTTTCTTTTAAATTTGATCATTTAAATTATATTATATTTAAAATATAAGTTCTTTATTTTAATTTTGATAAAAATTAATTCAGTTGAAAGTTTTTTATCACTTGAAACTCTATCATATGCCGAATAATATCTCTCATATTAATCTTTTAGAAAATATTACTCAAATCTTATAAATATATTATATTTTTTTTATTTTATGAACAATAATTTAAACATGTATAACCTTAAAAATAAAGTATTAAAAGTCTATCAATATAATCAATATATTTAATTTTCTTCACATGTAAAATTGTTTGGACAGTCAATATGTTGCAATATTTCGATTAGATCTTAACATTTTATAATAGTAACTCGAGAAAATTTTCAAACTTAAATGACTATACGTGTTATTTAGTATATTTTAAAGACTAATAGTATAAACGAATGTAACTTAAATAATTGAATTGAGAAAAAATAAACTTAAAGCATCTAAACGAAAATTGAGTTAAATTTAAAAAATTAAAAGTGTATGTTTGTCTAAAATAAAATTATGATACATAAGTGAAGTAAAAGTGAATGTCACGAGAAGAGAAGGTGAATTGTGATACTTTTTAAAATTTAGTTCATGCACTAATATTGTCCTCTCAAGTTGTTTTTAGAGTGAAGATGGTTAGATAAAAAATAATCCTCCTCTTATTGGAGATGATCAAAAGAAAAATAATAAGAGTTTGAAATATATGTGATAATTGTACTAATAGTGTGAATAAAACAAATATAAAAAGACTAGATTTTAAGAAAATTCACACACAGAATTTATATTGGTTCACTTAATATTGGCTACTCAAGTCCTAACAACTTTGTAAGAGTTTTACTAGTGCTTAGAAACTCGTCCTCTAATCTGCAACTTTTCAACTATGCATTTTCTTAGCCTCACAAGAATTACAACACTGTATTTTTACTAGTCTCAACAGACTTACAAAACAACTCAAGTATATATCAACTTGAGGATATATAATTAGTAATGTGTTTGATTTGTTTTGGGGATCAAAGTACAGTTTTCTAAGATACAATAGTGATGTGAAGTTGTATATAACACACTCAATAAAAATGATCCTCATATTTGTTTAAGTTTGAAAGAGTGTGTAGAATGAAGAGAATGGTGATAAGCTTGAATAACTTCGATAGTTTCTTGTAGATGATTCTTTTGATGTTTGAATATTAATATTTCTCTATTTATAATTGTCTTTGGAGCTTCAATCATATGAGTTAGCAAAATATAGTTGTTGGAGACTTTGCTAAGTTTCCTTGGACTTGTCTTTATTTGTAAAAGTGTCATTTAACCTTTATCCTCTTGTTAAGTATGCCGAGAGGATAAGTGTTGCAGTCTATGCTCGGATCCAGTTTGAAGGAGGATGAGACTTTCATTAATTATGATGTGACTTGTATTTTTTGGCTTTTTCTTTTTCCAACACCTATAATGTTGTGCATCATAAGTCAAGGACAATATTTTTTGTGCTTTGGGACTTTTACTCATTTTTTCATGTGAGGATAAATAGATAACATAAATTCATCATCTCTTCTGCATAGTTTATCCTCTGACGGGGATTCATTCTCTCTTCGTGATTGTTTATCATCTGACATAGATTCATTCTCTCTTTCTTTATTGTTTTATTCTCTAACATAGATTCATCTTCTTTTTCATTATTGTTTATCCTCTAACATAGAGGTTATAATTTCATCCTCTCTTAAGTGTTGTTTATCCTTTGTGTTTGTCCTTGGATCTAATTTAAGTACAAGGATGGAGTTTCTATTTTATTGACTCTTGATGTGATTGTTGCATTCTTTTTTTCAACCATTTTGACCAGTGTGTCATTCACGTCAAGTACTTCACATTGTTGAACCCTTGTATTTTTTTTTATGTGTCAAATTTTTTATGAGGATATCCTCATCCTAAGACTATATTCATCCTCTAATGTAATTGATTATAAGGATATTTATGGATGATCATAAGTCTTTGAGAGATAATTGTAGGTTTTTCTTTCCAATATGTGACTATTGGAATTTGGTGTAAACATGTTGACAATTTGTTTACTTGTTAGGAAACCTTCTTGAATATGATTTATAAAAGAGATTCTTATTATTCTCTTGGTCTATTATTGATGAGAATATTCTTTGTTCCTAATACCTTGAAAATCATGATTTATGTGTTTGTCTTACTTCAAACGCTTTTGTATAAATTTGAACAATGTTAACCTAGTGTTTTTGCATTGTTCACATCAGATTTCATTTTTATATATGAGAGGATGATTTTTCTAGAGTTCATCTATAGGTGCGATGATGAAAGTTCTTATCTTCTACATAAGAGTACCTGATTGATGTTATATCACTTCTATATTTACTTTTGGTAAATCTTGAATAGTGTGAACAACTTGTCAACTTTTGTCCTTTTTTACTTTTCTGAAAATTGTTTTTTTTTAATATTTGTGAGATAAAAATTTTGATAAATATTTATCCTCTGATGTGAAATTGGGAAAAATATTCATCCTCAGATTTGGACTCTTCATCCTCAGATCTGGATTTTTCATCCTCTAATTTTCATATAGACACATATTGACCCATAGTTTTTTCTTAACTTCTTCCAAGAGATTTTATGTGTGATTGAGATGCAACATATTGTCATGATCATCCTCGACTTGAGGATAATCATATTTAATGAATTAGGCTCCTCAATTCTTTCATTGTTGAGTTGATACAACACACTTATTTTTGTGAGTGACTTCAAGCTTGACTACTTATGTTCTTTCAACAAAAATTCAAATGCAAATATCAGTTGATAACTATTTAGAAAACTTAACATTTGTTTCATAAGATTTGTTGTCATTAAAACACATATCAAAAATGTTTTTACTTCGACAATAAGATCACATAGGTGAAGTAACAAATGTCTCGTTTAGTTTAAACGTCATTTTAGACATACCAAAAAGATATTTTGGAGTACCAATCCAATAATAATAAATACAAAAAAGCAGTCATTATTTCAACCCCTCCAAATTTACTCTAATCATCTTTTAAATTACCTCTATTTTTTAGTTGTAGTGGACAAACCAATAGTCTACTGAATCGGACCGATTCAATTTTAAACATAGACAAAATTGTTCAAGGCAAAAAAACTTTTTCGATTTTAGATTATTTTTTAAGATCGGATCTATACTAAAATTGAATCAAAATGTGTGATCCATTTTAACAATCATAATTGTATGTATATGTAGATGTATATACTTCTTCCCCTCTGGAACAACAACATCAATAAAAACTCATATCAAGTAGTTTCAAATATAAGTAAAATTTAACTAATTATATCATATTAATGTTGCAATTCTTAAAATATTCTTTAAAACGAGTTAGATCTAAGGATAAAGTCACCAAAAATAAAAAAATAATCATTATTTAATAAAAATATCTAATATTCTATTATTTTTTTAAAATAAAATTAGTAAAAATAAATTTAAAATTAATATTATTTCAATAAAAAAATTTACTTTAGTATTGAGTTAAAAAGAAACATTAAACTGAATTTACTGTTGAATTAAAAAAACATTAAATGAAACTGATTATATTAATTTAATAAGTAATTTTTATTTTAAAATATCTAGAAAATTAAATTTAAACAAAAAGTTATTAAGGTTACTAAATTTCTATGACGAGTTTTAAAAATTGCTCGTCTAGCATAATCATCTTTTAGATCACAATAATAGTTGGATCAGTCCTAATTTAAAGGCAAACATAGTTTGACTAACAGGGTTCATGACTACGCCAAACATAAAGTCAAAGTCCATTTAGCTATAGAAAATGATAAAGCACATATAATTGTACTCTTTTATAAAAGTTTCAATTGCTTTTTATTCTTCTTTACGATTAGGGCCAACAAGAGTACCTTTAACACACAAATCACCACCTCTCGTGTGTTTAGTTAAATGCATTCGAAGAAAGATAAATTTGATAGACATTTTATTAAGTCAAAGACTATATTTAAAATATTCATATTTTAAAAGATCAAATTAATAGGGTCCTATAAAGTATGTGATCATTTTTGTTGCCACCAATACACTTAACATATATGTTCAATGACATTTAGAAATGAACATTAATAGAAGGATATATTTCAGCATTAACACCCTTTTGTACCCAAAAAATAACATTAACATAAGGATAAAATAGATTGAACTGAGCTAGACTTGAGTCTAACCTGTAAAAAAATTCAGGGTATAAGTATGGCATGTGGTCTGTTGTAGGCTTACTTTTAGGTCTTGATAGAAATCTAGTATGACATGTTAGTTTATTTAAAAGTCTATTTCATTTTAACATTTTTGAATAAGTAATCAAATATATCTTTAAATAGATAAACAAGTTAATACGTTAATGAAATTAAATTCTATTTTGATATTTAACATTATATTTTGAAGAATGTGACTTTATATACAGTATATTTAAATTATATTTTATAATAACACATTTAGATATATCAAAAACTTAATGAAATTAATATGCATAAATTACTAAAAGTTGAATATATAACAAAAAACAATCAAAATTTAAGATAATAATTATAAAGGTAAAAAAAATATTATTTATATTTAATTAAATAGGTAGACCTAAAAGGCTTATTATGTGACATATAATTTCATATTTTTAATTAAATAATTTTTTTTAGAAGCCTTTATATTATCTATTTAAGAAGAAAAAAAAAAATATAGTGTGCTCTAGTCTGAGCTTGATATAGGCTATATCGTAAGTCCCGGCCTAACCTATTTTCATCATCATTTATTCTCAAAATAATTAAAGACAACTCTAATATATATATATATATATATATATATATATATTATTTTTTTTAATTAATAATTATATTGGACCGAGTTCATCAAGTTAAAACTAGTTTTAGCTCATGGCCCAATCTAAAACTTATAGTTGGTAACATTTAACATTTAAAATTATAGTTAATTATGTTTAGTAGATCTTAATGAGTTGAGATATTGTAAATATATTCATTAATCATTCACTTAGTTTGTAAAAAAAAATTAATTATCCATTTAATGTAATTAACTAAGAATTTGATAATTATCTAATTAGCTACCGATTAATTTGTTGTCAAATTTGTATCAAAATAACACAATTCAGATTTTTTACCTACAATTTTTCCTTTGACTATATATAGGGCTCTACACCGTGTTGTATATATTTGCAACTTTAAATCCTATTATTTTTACATCCAAGCTCACCAAATTGTATTCTTTTGCAATTTTTTTATTCTTTGTGTTAATAGTATACATGTATGATAAATAATGAGCGAAAGATATCAATTAACCCATACAAATGAGTTAATTTAGATAACAAATATTTTATGTAAAAAAGCATAAAAATAGGTTTCTCACATTACTGCATGGCAAAACTATGTCAACTGAAACAGAAAGTGGAAGAACGTGTTTGGTATCTCTCTGGCTGTTAATCTATAAATAAAAAATAAATAAATCAATCAAAACTGGTAAAGTAACTGACCAAAAATTGACTGCAACGTTATGTAATGTGTGCAATTAAATTTGTCAAAGGCAGCTAGTGGACTAGGACATATCAAATGCAGCGTTCAACTACTAGTTACGTTTTTTTATTATTGAAAAACTCAACTCGACTCATTAATGCACATTAAATTAATTGTAGTGAAGAAGTGTTGATTTCACACGCCACCTAACGCAAATAAATGATAAAAGACCTTCACAAAATGTTTTACATTAAAGAGAAGGCTAACATGTGTCTTAGAACACTTATTAATATACAAAAAATATTAATTTTATTTTAAAAAATGTGCATTTTCATTTCTAAATTGTAACACCAATTAGTTGTTTATGACTATCATTTATTAATTATTACTTATGATCCACGTTGGGTGTACATAATTTTCTCCGGATCAATACAAACTTAAGTCCAGTTTGAAAGCATAAGACGAGAAGGATTAAGCTATTGAATTCTAATATATGTAACAAATTAAAAGGCTAGTTTGACCATTAGACAAATAAGCATAGCTGTATTGATTTTCAGTATCAAATCATATCACATATTTCTCCATGTTTGAATTTCAGTCGGATGCTGAATTTAAAAGATAGAACCAAATATTTAATGTATTGGGTACGACAATTAAGTCCATCCTAATGAGAAAAAAAATTAACTCCATCCTAGGTATCTCCTATTCATCTAATGACTTGCCTTCTTCTAATTGCCTATAATCCTAATTTTTCTTTTTTTATAATATATAATTCGAATTTCCTCATTTAGTTGCTTCAACGCCGAAACAAATAATGTGCATTCACTCTAAATGGTCATTTGGTATGGGAAGTTCCTAATACAAACAATCGCACTTAGTTGGTGTCAACTTAAATTGGCAAAAACAATGTGGCCAGTTAATTATACATGTTTCAAGGTTGTTAAGAGCGCAAATTAACTTGCAGAATCGACTTGGTGGTAAATGGTAAACTCGAATTTGAGGTAACCAAGTTCCTGCGAGTTGGCTCGTGGTTAAATTGTGGAATCATATTGTTTGCGAGTTTGGAGCAAAATGGAATGAAGGACTTTGATAATAAAGGATGAGCAAAGAGAATGGAGGGGAGGAAACTCTATACTTTAATGGATAGAAGTTTATTTGACTGTATATATATAAACACTACTCCTGCAAAATTATTCATTCAAACAAATAAATAATATCCAAATACCACACATAAATATTGAAGTTTAGAAAAGCCTACCATGACAGAAGAGAACTTGCAGGGTCTACACAAATTTTACCTTCCACATACTAAGCCACATATTTGAAGGCTCTTTCTATTAATAATCAATTAATGCCATCTATTACAGACATTCAAATATAAACACCACCAAGTTTTGAGCTAGTATTCTTCTAAAACTAAGAACATTGTAATAAAATAATGCAGAACAAAAAGGTTGAAAACCTAAAATAAGATGCACAATCCCTGACAAAATATCTCATTTACTGCCTTGATCTTGACTCAGCTCGTCTAGCTTCATCAGGAGTAGAAGGAAACAGTTCCACATACCTGGATCCAATGGTCATTTTATCCTTGCACATTGCTCTCTTAGCCTCGTCTGGCGATACGAACTCTACATATGCCTCTCCAGTAGCTTTACCATCTGGGCGACATGCAATGTGTACCCTATCATCTATCAGCTTGTAATCTTTAAAAAACTCAATAATTTGAGATTTGGTCACCACGAATGGAAGTCCACGCATCTTCAATATCTCAGTATATTCCATTTGGTCTTTATCACTGAACCTCTTGGACCGGGAGGGAGGAGGGCTTCCATGATAATCATTGTCATATATTCCTTCGTAATTTACCTCAGCAGCAACAGCATTGTAATAATCCTGCTTCTTACACCTAAAGACTTCCACATATCTTCGACCCATGTTCTGCCGATCCCTCTGTAAAGCAAACTCAACCTGCATTGCTCCTGCAAAGACTACAAAGGCCTCTCCAGAGAACCGCCCGTTCTTGTTGACCAACAACACATCGACAATGGTCAGTCCAGCAAAGAATTTCAAAATGTCAATGTCTGTGCAGTTAAACGGAAGCCCCCTGAGACGAACGACAGGAAAAGGAGGAGGGGGCTGGAAGCCACCAGCATATCCATAAGGTTGAAAGCTGCCTGTTCCGCTGCTCACTGCGAAGTATGGATTGGATTCCATCATTCTTTGTCTCTTTGAGCCAACCTCGTACCCGTCCGAAACCCCCCCGCTTCCCAACATTGCCCTTCAAATTTCCATACCCAAAAAAAAAATCCCCCACTCAACATGTTAATAAAGCCAATCCCAACCCATGTTTCCCTGATACTTAATTTCAATTCCTAACGTCATAAATTTTATCATATTCATCACAGCTCCAAAAACAAAACATCATTTTTTTTAAAAGTAACAAGACAACGACCAGCTAAACCAATAGAATGTACAGAGGATGAACACAATCACATGATTTTCTTTGAAAAAAATTTGATCAGTTAACATCCATAGACACAGACCATTAGTTGGATATAACATTGAACATAGCACATACGCAAAACAACATCAAAAATAAAAGAAAAGAAAAGGTCATACAAAGGAAGCAGCTCAAGGTTAATATAATAGCAGAACAATATACCTAGCGCTAGACTAACAAAGCTAGTAAGGTTAATTAATTAAAGAAAATTATGAAAAAGCAACACAAACAAAAAGTAAGAAACCTATCATATTATATATTCCATATTTTCAGGATTAAAAGAAAGTTATCTATATGTGTGTGGCAACATGTGTGACAATACAGTACCTACTGACCCTAATCACATGGTTGAAAGAAGACCAAGAAAAGTGTATATGCCCACAGATTTTTCACATTTTCACAGCAAAATTCATTAGCAGAGAAAGCTTTTAACAAAATAAAATGATAAAACCCTCATATCATGGTATAGAATATAAATTATTTAAAATACATAGCTATACACACGAAATTGAAGACAAAATCTGAAACTCTGAAAGAATTTTCCTAGCATAGACCTTATCAATATTTCTATATTTTTTATCTTAACTAAAACTTTATCATCCACCAATGAATCACAATACCAAAAAAATAAAAATCTCGAATAACTTCAATTCCCACACACGAATACGATTCCTAATCATAAAGATCACCGCAGAAAAATCAAACCCCAAAAAGGTAACAAAAAACCACATTCGAAGGAAACTATAAGAAACGATAAAAAAGAATTAGAGGAAGATGAAGTTTAGGAGACATACCCCCTCGGTCCGTACATGTTTCCACGATCGCCGAAGGATCGGGCGAACGGGGAATCGGCCGACGGAGGAAAACGATACGGATCCAGCGGTGCGATTCTGAGAACGAAACGTGGTTGAATTGAAAATCGTAATGTGAGAAGAAAACCCTAACTAGGGTTGCGAAATCGGGTTCCACGAGCTTCTTCGCGGAACGGAGCACCGTGCACCCTTTTCAAGTTTTGAGTGTCTTATTTATTATATCTTTTTTCTACGTCAAAAAAAAATTATTTATTCTTAGATTTAAAAGTGGTGTAAAATTATTTTACAAAACAAACAATAATTAAATATCTCAACATCAATAAAAAATTTAAATAATTTTGTTCGATTTATAAATCATAAAATGTAATGTGACATATTTGATGATATTTAATTATTATAATTGAATCAATATTGTAAAAGTATTTTACAATCCTAAACCTTGAAACTTTACATTTGTTTACGTTTATTTTATAAGTATTTTAGCCCTTTTACTCTTTCATTAAAATTGATTACTTTTTAAAATTTAAATTTAATTGTATTTTTTGTTGTCGTATTTTGTTTCATATAAAATCTTGCTTTTCTTATTTTTGTAATGTGTTCTCTAGTTTTCGAAAAATATTTATAGGAATGTTTATATTTGTATATTGTATTTTTAATAGGAGATACTTTTCTATTTCACATTAGAATGTTGTAAAATGACACTTTTACATATAATTATCAAACATGTATTAGTTTAACACACCTTTATATTTTTTTTAATTTAAAACTATATCTTATATTTATATTAATTATTTATTTTTAAATAGAGATCATAAAATAGAGTTACAACTTTTTTTACTCGTTCCAATATAAAATTGCATCTATTATCATTTAGTTATTTATTTATTGATATTTACAATAAATAATTAATTATTAATTATCTGATATTAAAATAAATGTGTATAT
>JBBPBT010000623.1:198332-227717 GCA_037974875.1 Cicer bijugum
AATGTGTATATTAACTCATCGATAAATTAATAATTTTATTTTATTAATAATTTTCCTATTTTTTCTTTTAATTTTTCTTCATGCAATATAAAAGGATAAATTAAAAGAAAACACTTATTAATAAAATATAATTAAATTTTAATTTATCATAAAATAGAGGAGAGATTTATTAAAATAATATATGACATTTGTTTCGTCGCTACTCAATATTAATAAATTAATGTATTTTTTTCATATTTTATTTGATTTTATACATAAAATTTAGTTATTTTAATTTTTCTTTATTAATTAAATTAATAGTTAATTATTTATTATAAAAAAATATTAAAATATACAGCAATAGATGGTTGCAACTAGGGCTGTCAATTTGACAAGCCCCTAATTATTGGCCCTAGCCCACAATTTGAAGGGGCAAAAAAAAATTAATAATTTAAAAGGCCTTAAAAAATAAGACCCATAAACTAAAAGCCCCCTAAAAATTTGTGGGCCTAAGAGGCCCATAGGCCCATTTTTTTAAAAAAGAATCGATTTTCTTTTTTAAGAAATAAAGTTTTTCAATTTTTACACCGATAATTTTTTTTTCTATAAAATTTTCCAATTTTTTTTTTGATAAAAAATGTTTGATTTTTTTTTTCGATAAAAATTTCTAATTTTCTTTTGATAAAAAATTCTGATTTTTTTCGATAAAAAATTCCTGATTGTTTTTCGATAAAAAATGTCCGATTTTTTGTTTCGATAAAAAATTTCCAATTTTTTTCGATAAAAAGTGTCCGACTTTTTATGGATAAAAAATGTTCGATTTTTTTTCGATAAAAAATTTCCCAAAAAAAAATTGTTTGATTTAATTTTTCGATAAAAAAATTTTAAAACTAACAAAATATTGGGGGTCTATGGGCCCCTAGATTCCCTCTCTAGGCCGCATGAAATAATGAACCAAAATTAAGAGTCCCCTTAAAAAATTATTTTGATAGGGGGCCTAATAATAAAATAAAAAAAGTAAAGGAATCTTGTAGTTTGGGGGCTTTTTTGACGGCTTTAGTTGCAACTTGAGCTGTCAAAAAAGTCTCCAAGTATAAGGCCCCTTAAATTGTTTTTTATTAAACCTCTATTATTAAGCCTCTATCAAAATAATTTTTTTTAAAATTTCGGCCCATTATTTTAAGGGGCTTTGGAGGCTTTAGGCCCCAATGTTTTGTTAATTTTAAGTTTTTTTTTAAAAAAACATTTTATTCAAAAATAAATAAATTTCTTTTATCGAAAAAAAAAATCAGACATTTTTTATCAAAAAAAAATCATACAATTTTTATCAAAAAATAGTCAGAAATTTTTTATCAAAAAAAAAAATCAGAGAGTTTTTTATTGAAAAAAATCAGAAATTTCTTATCGAAAAAAATCAGACATTTTTTATCAAAAAAAATTTATCGGTAAAAAAAATTGAAAAACTTTATTTTTCAAAAAAAAATCGAATCTTTTTTAAAAAAGTGGGTGTATGGGCCCACTAAACCCACAAAGGTTTTTAGTTTGGGGATCTTATTTTTTGAGGCCTTTTAAATTATTAAATTTTTAAACCACTCCAAAATGTAATTTGGGACCAATAATTAAGATACTTGTGAAATTGACGGTTCTAGTTGCAACCTATTATTAGAAAAAAAACTACTTTAAGTGATCACCTCGAAGATCGAAAACAAATATAGAATATTTTTTTATATAAATTTCAATGTAGCCTATAATAAATAATTTTGAATGAAAATATCTCCATGATAAAAATATTTTTATTTGTAGAGAAATGATAACAAATATAGTAAGGATTGTTAAAAAACTAAATGACAAAATGTTTATTTTAAAAATAGTACATTCAACACTTTAAAAAAAATTAAAAATGATTTTTTAACATAGATTTGTTTTTGTTTTTTTTTTACTCATTTAACATAGATTTGTTAACTAAATAATAAAGTTACAAATTAATCAAAACAATTTGCCGTTCTACATTTTATTCACTTTGAATAGTGAAGGAAATTATGTATACTACTGTTGGTTTAAATAAGTTTGTATCCTATGAATTATTATATCGTGCCAGTACATATAGAAGTAACCTCGTGATACTTGCTATACAACACTAAATTGAAAATGAAATTAGAACTACTTCCCCCTTTTTGGATGCAATAGAACCAAATCCCAATCCTTCGTAACGATTTCACATAAACCCTAATAAATAAGAACAAAAAACACCAAATAAAATTACAAACCTATTAACTAAACACCACACAATAAATAAATAAATAAATAAATAAATAAGACTGATCCAAAGGCACTAAAAGACAAATCTCCTTAGTTAAAGACAAATTTTCTATCTAAAAACACAATAATTTCAAGAAAAAGTAAAAGAAAGCACATCCCCCAGAAGAAATGCACGATCATATAACAAGCAGGGGGAACAAATTTCAGGATGTACAAACCTAGTAACGTCCTGTTCTTCCCATTTTAAATCCAGGATACCAGTCCAAGCAGCTACCAATCAGTCATTCTAGATGAAGATCATGAGAATCTATTTGCTATACGTGAGTTTACAAATAAATCTGCTAACACGGGAAGATACTGCTAGCCAAGGTATAATGCCAACCTGCAAATGATATATATCAGTTTGAATGACATTCACAAACTAATGGACACTTTCATATATGACCTCTTACTGAAATCATGAAAAGCAATTATATGTAGTACTTCCATAGAGAGTTTTTGCCAAACAAAATAGAAAGAAGGGGGGAAAAAGACATTATTTCCACATGACTAAGCTTAAAGAATCCCGCCAATACTTCACTTAACCTCTCAAAAACCAAACCTGGGGATGTTATTTCAAGCCATATGGGAATCATCTGATCGGCAAACCTTCCCAGTTCCGACACTCTATTTGCTCCATACAGACTTCCTTATTGTAGATCACAATGGAAAAGGTATTTTTGGCATAAATTTGTACAGCCCAATGATGATATGCAGGCAACAAGATGAACAAACTAACAAAACCCAACTTAGAGCTAAGTGAGAAGGTTTTAGAGTAGATGACGTTGTATGTCTAAGAAAAACCTCTTGACAATTAGCTAAGCCTCAAAGACATGAAATTGATGCATCTAGTTTGACTAGAAGGCCACCCTTGGTGGTCAAGATAAGAAAGATAGAATATGATATGTTATCATACATCTTTACAATTCAATGTTAGTTGAGCCAATAAGATATGAAAAGCTTATCCTAGTGGCATGCCTTATTCTATTCATTAGTCACTACCACTTCGACCATTGAGCACCCTCTGCCATTGTAGCCACTATTAGACATGCTCGATATTGTCACCACTCAGTGCCACCGCCATCGTCTCCTAGCACCCTCCACCACCATGAGGCCCCTATCATCATTGTCTTGTCGTTTGCATATCCATATAGTTTACATCGTACCATGTCTTTATTAGTCCACCTCAAACATAGCATAAGATAACATTATACAATCTTGAGGATTATTTGATCCACATCAAGCATTGGATAGGATAAGATCTTATCGTACTTGTATCTTACCCTAATTTTACAAACTCTCTTGTCCAATCTATCCTCATCCTATACTGGTCACCAAATGAGACCTAGTGGTGTTCACTCAGTACCAACAACCAGTATTTTACCAGATGGAAGACAAAAATATCCAGACAATGATATGTTACAATTCCAACACTTTCTCTTTCATGGCATGTTACCATCATCACTAGCCAAAGCCTCAAAAGTAATCTTAGGAACTTTCACAACATCAAGGGAAGCGACGGAGGATGGGAATGAAGGATGATGATGCATACAATGATTAAAAAAAACAATATAGAATGACAAGCTACCCTAGAACATGCATCTTTTCTTAATATAATGGAAATGTCTGATATCCGATTTTGGGGTAGAGATAGACAAGAGTGCAACAATAGAAGAACAAGCTTATCCCCTTGAGCCTCTTCTGAAGCAGATGGTGGAGTTGGAGGGTGACATACATATACCTAGTGAATGGATGGCCAGGGAGGAAGGTATCACCAAGCTCCAACTTCCAATACACTAACAACTCAATGGTCAACCTTATCTGTATCAGAAAGTGGATGGTTCAATCAAAGGTCTTATATTAGTCAAACCTACATGCAGAGAAGCATGTCCTCCCATATCCACAAGTCTAAACTTGCTATTGAACCACATTAAGCAAGGTGATGTTCCTTACCATGGCTATATATATCAGTATATCCCATATGTCTTACTCCAGTAAGTTAGTTTTCTTACCATAACCATCCAACTTCCATGTGGCATTAGATAGAATCAATACTACCAGTACTATAGAAGAGTCAGCATCAGAAGTCTAGTACTTCGTCCTTTCTCCTAGATTATCAGTCACTTATGAATCATCACCACCCAATGTGTGTCGGAAAGAGTCGGTGTGAAAAAATTGAAAATGGAGATATTTGGAAAACAATACCCAAGTGGATGCAAGTCTCTATTTATGATGTGTATTAGGTAAAGTACATACAGTGTAGTACATGTAATAATACAATGACCAAAAATACTTTCTGCACATTAACCACGTGCAATAACACTTTTGCTCTCATCAGTTGCTAGAAAAATATAACTCACTACAATATCATCCATGCCATCTTACTGTATAGCTCCAAGTCTTAATTTGACACCAATGAATTTTTTTAAATCCAAAGACATTTGGGATATTCATTAATATACATGTGCCAGGAGAGTGTCACAAGCTAAATCAAATCCTCACTCAAAAGAAAATGCATGTGTTTTTATACAAGTAAAAGCTCAGATCATTCAATGATTAGGACCTAAATAAGCATCATTTGCTTTGAAGAATGCTTCTTTTTCATACAAATATTTCAAATTTAAAATATAATAATGACAGATACTAGCAACTACTCACCATAATATTGTTATTTTGAACTCCTCCAGTCCTCCAAGATAATAATCTTCCTGAAGAAGAGCATAAAGTAGTTCAGCATACACACACACAAAAACATTGTTTTCTTCTTTCAACAATAAAAGGGAATGAGTCATCCCATTTGTCTGCTAGGTCTTTATTAAGACAGAATCCCAAAAAAAAAAAAAACAGACAAACTTTTGTGTAGCAATCTAATCAACCCAACACGTCTTATACAAATGGGGGACAAAGTTTATAATGTAACCTAGTAGAATTGAAGTTTCGATCATAATTGCCATACCAAACGGTTGCACGAGTTGTTGAGATATGCTAGCCACAGGAGAACTCCAAAACCAGATAAGCAGAATTAAATATGTTAAAACCTACAAGGCATAACCACATATGTATCTATCACTTATCAGCATCTGCAAAGAAAAAATGTAAACTGAAAATCAAATTTAACATCAGGAAATACCTTTAAGGTGAACAGAACTTGTGAATACAAAGCTGTATCTTTGGCGTGTAAATGTTGACCTGGATATTAAATGTAACTATAATTTTTCATAAATGCTAGATTTGTAAAGCAGGAAAAGGCAGAGAAACTAGAGTAGTGCTACAATTACAGTATTATTTTAAGAACTATTATGTAATTTGATTTGTAGTAAGAATTGATGTTGAGATTATTTTAGTTCTATTAACTAAGTTTTACTCTCGTCTATTCCCTCCCTTGTGCAGTATTGAAGAGATGAGAATGTTGCGATAGGTAAGTGGTTACACAGTATAGCAGTGAAGAGAATGTTACAATAGATAAGTGGATACACAACACAAGATAGGATTAATCAAATTATTAGAAAGAAAGTTGGGATAGCTCCTATTGTAGAAAATATGGTAGAGTCTCGTACTTATCTAGTTTGGGCATGTGTTAAGACCTATAAAAGCAATAGTAAGGAAGGTAGACTAGATGAAAGATAGTATGATAGTTAAAGGGAGACTAAGGAAAACTACAGCGTTTCATTTAGGTATAGCAACAAATTTATCATCATAGAAGACTCAAAATTGTAGCCATTAACATGTCAATCCACATTTATACAGAATGCAGCATCTAAAATGACTTGCAACAGGAAATAACTCACACTTTGCAAATTCCTTCTCCTTTGCAGCTGCCTGTCTTTTGATTTTTGCTGCTTGTGCAAAGGTGGATGGCCTGAGAGGACAAAAAATGATTCATGTATAGTATCTCACACAAACATATAGAGAAGAAAATAAATGGTGTTTTAAGTTTCACCAAATAACTTGGTTGAATCTTTACAACATGAGTCAACCACATCCAATAAGAAAAATTATTTTGTTGTTGTATGTTTGATTCTGTACTCTGAACTATGGTTCATGATTTCAATTTATTCTTGTTGTTGTATGGCCAGATTGTCACTAATCCCCTTCAATATTTCATACTCAATAGGGCATAGTGCGCATTTGGACAAAACCATAGGTTTACCCTCTAACTTTTAATTCCCAGTTGACCACACATTAACCTTTTATCATTCTCGTGCAAGCTCTAGTATTAAGACCAATAGAAATCATAATTAACCCCTATCAACTTGCAAAATACACACACATAAACTTAGTCATCTCATGGGGAAAAGTCCAAACAAGATTGTATCCATAACAGCTGCGTATTTGGATTGCGGTATTTTCATTGGGGAATGGGGGGGGCTCTATCATTTGATACATATATACTAGAGTTTTATATAGATATATCAACTAAGTGACTAACAAATGCAAGGTAATGGAATTTAGGGATGGAATACAATTACCATAAACCATCATTAAGATATTTTATGAAGATATGAGGAAAATCTCCATTCCATTGTTTGGGAAGTAAATGAAATGACAACAAAATATTGTTAAGTAATAAGTTGGTTTCATCCCAAAACACCAAGCTAAGGGGGAAGAAAAATAAGGTAAGAAAAATAAGGTATTGGATGGATGGAATGAAATATATTATAACTTATAACAACTTTCACTTCATTCTACCATGTTTCAAACAATGGAAACTAATGTAATTCCATTCCATCGCTTCCACGTAATCTAAACAGCCCAAATGCTTGGCATTTGAGCCTCTTAAGTCCAGAGGTAGCATTTGCTTAAAATAAAGCGGAAGACAGTTGGTCTTTTCACCTTTTGAATTAAAAGCTCGACACAAACAACAATTATACAAAAATATCAAAACCAATTGAATTTTGAATCCAAGGAAAACCGGTTCCTTTTCTTTGCAGAAGATAGTGTTTGCTAAAGCATGGATTACATACTGCGACAGGGAGTTTGCCTCCTTCAAAAGTTGTTTTATTTCTGCACGCAACTGAATTTCTTTTTCCTTCTCAGATCCACCCTGTAGCAAAAGCATATGGCTAAAACAAATTAGTAACATAATCACCAGTCCGTGTCTTAGAGAATCTATCCTGCCAAGCACGAGAAAGCAAATAAGCACATAAAATATTAGGGTAGAAACGGAGTAGATAAGACAATCACTGGAACATTATGCAAAGGTTGAACTTTGTCTCATTAAAATACCACAATATTTTCATGGATAATCAATAAGTGGCATTTGTCCCCAACTGTGAGTTTGGCAAAATCACGGTTCAAAGAGTAGCTTTTGTAAATGGTGGCACAATGTGATTCAGCCAAAGTTACCGCCAATCCAAACAAGCACCAAGTTTTGAACACAAAAAGCTAAAAACTACACTATAAAGCTTGGTCTGATGTCGACTCATCATGCTTCGATAACTCTATGAAACACAAACACCAGACACGACACAAATCCAAACACACTGACACTACTAATGTAAAAAATGTAGGACACTGTATATAACTAAAATCCAATAAATAGGAATTCAAAACCCAGATACCCACACTATCCTATATCATTCAAAGAAACATCATCATAAATAAGATAAAATTAAACAAGTTTTGAAATGTGAAAACTATTGTCCTACAACAAATAAACATATTGTTTTCCAATACCCTATAATAAACTTGAAAAATACTCTACGTGTCTTTACCAAGTGAAGACCAAAGTTGCAATTGAGCAACACAGACAGATACACACAGTATAAGAATTTAGAGAATAAGTTAAAAACTGAAGATGATAACGAACCTTCTTGAAATGATCAATCCAATGGGAAGCGAAGTGAAAAGCGAGAACAATGAAAAATATGAGAGGAGCTGATAGCGATCTTTGCTGTTCTTCACTTGCTGCTTCGTCTCCCATCATCGATTCAATTCGAAAAGAGCTAATTAAGGGGGGAATTCAATGTTATAAAAGCTAAATCGAACAACGAATCAGTAAAGTTTTTTCAACCTAAAAGAACCAAACAGAGACAGATTCGAAAATCTAAATCTGGAAGATAATAATTAGGTAATAGAAAACTGGAATACAAAAATCAAAAACTGGAAATGAAAAGCTCAATGGAGAAATCTAACCAGGGAAATGCGGTTCAGACAATAAAATGCTCAATATTAATAAATATCATCGAAATTTTTTATTTTATTTTATAAAATCTCATCGTAAATATTTATATTTTTACATAAATAAATAAATAACATCATAAATATTAAGCTTGAGCATTGGTTGTGAATAGGTAAATTCGGATTCAATTTTCCCAAATCATCTAATATTTAAGATTTGTAAGTTTAATTTTGATTATTTTTACATCGGTTTAGGTAAATTTTGGTCACTGCGGATTATACAGATGAGATTGTTTGGATAATAAGCTTTTTTTTTATTGAAATGTTTATTTTCTTTGATTTTTTTTTATTATTTTATTTTTAAATTCATTTTAAAAAAGAGTATAATTTTTTTTTAATATTTTAGCAATGTTTAGCTAAGTTTTTATAAAACATCTTATTTATCATATGACAATAGTGTAATAATTAAGTGGGGCTTAGTGACTTAACCTAAAATAAAAAGGATTTTTATATCTAGAATTTTAAATGATGAGATTATAATAATTGTTTGTTTATTTTTTCTCAATCATATTCAAACACTCAAATTCGTATAAACACACAATTTTAAACTTATGGGATTTACGATTTATTATAACTCGTTTGTATATCAAATTGACTCATTCGATGACTTGAATTCAGTCGAGTCACCTAATTTTATTCAATTCTAATAAATATTAATTTAAATTATAATTTTAGTAGTTTAAATTATTTTTAAATTTCACTTTAATTTTTTAAAATTTTTCCGTGCTATTTAATTTCTTAAGATAATTTTAGCTTTACTTTTATCCATTAAGTTTTTTCATTTATAAAAGTGGGACAATTTAGTCATTTATGTCAAATTTTTTTGCCTGTGTGAATTGTTTCTTACTTGGTTATTATTTGTTTGACTCACAAAGAATAATAGGATCAATATGTGCACAAAGAATATACATGCGATTAATAATTAATTAACACTCAAATGTAACGAGTTACGTTTATTAAATATATTGATTGACAAATTATTATATTTAGTTTGGTTCAATTATCATATTTCGTTGTCTCCAAAGTGATTTAATCATGTATTCAATTATGGTTATGCAACCCATAGAGATCATGGGATTTCATATTTAAATTAAATACTCCATTTACTTATTATTACACTAAAAAGTCAAATTCGCTATGTATCTTAATTAGTAAAATATGGGAATACTAATAAACAAATTGGATTGAAATTACTTCTAGCTGGTTGGAAATATCCATAATAATTAAAACAAATAAAAATCAAGGATAATAATAATCTTATTGTTTCAATGGTTCTATAGCAATAAATAGATTCGTAATCCATCGAAAAATGAGAGAGTTACAATATTTCGAATTTAACGGTTCAATTTCAAGAAATTGAAATTAGGGTATGAACAAATTGTCCAATTGATTAGCTCATGTAAATTAGGGTGTATAGCAATCCTGAATCGACGTGTAAGCCCCCATACATCAAACAAATAGCACATGTGGTCAAAAATATATTTATTTCTTAAAATTCAAGTGTTACAAAGCTAATGAGTGCACTTTTTTTGAAATTTTTTATATAATGTAACATTCATGACTTAGTAAGCATTTGACTTATCTATTTAAGCTTCAATGTTATTCATGCAATTTTCTATGCATTTTCGATAAGCAAGCATTGCTTCTAATTGTCGTACTTGAAGGTGTTGGAAACCACAAGAAATGAGTGGTTTGAATTGTGTTTTGGCATTTATGAAAATTATATGAATTATATAACTAAAAGATATGTTATTTATCAAATCATTCAACTTACAATTATAAAACAAGTTTAGTAAAATAAAGTTGAATCATAAAGAACATAGACTAAAATAACAAAGAGTGAAGATACACGAGGATTCTTATACTAGTTCACAACAAACTGCTGCTACATCTAGTCATCCCTTTATAGAGATTTTATCTCAGTACAATCAAATACTTAATCCACTACTTATACAATAGCATACAACTATTATTTACTCTACCTCTTCATACTTTGAGTAGTCTTTTGTAGTCTCTTCAGACTGTCACTATTAGAACCCTTCTCAACTTTCTAGCAGGATGTTGTTAAATTTCATGATTATTTTTATACCTCTTCAAGTGCCTCTTATGGATAGAATAATTGTTGTCATTATTAGACTAATTTACATCAGTTCTAGTTTATGTCTGAATTGACACAAATTTTTGTTTATAGGACTTTAACTTTCATTGAGAAAACATTACATTTAAAATCCTCTATCAACTCAAGTGTATCAAACAACTTGATTATTTTATATCAATTCTAACAACTCTCTACTAAAAGAAATTTTCATTCATTTTTATTTTATTTTGATGTGTTATAGGCTTTTACAAAAATTACTCTTAACACGTTGCCTTTTCCTTTCTCTCATTTGTACTTTCATGTTGATCAATTTCTACTTAAATAGTAAGAAATGTATTCGTTGAGAATGTTATCGTTGAAGATCTTGAATCATCGTTTAAGGTAAATCAGTCTTATAAGACATATTCATATATATCTTCATAATTAATTTAGGGTATCTTCAATTAAGAAGACATATCTCTTAAGATGTCATTATCAAATAATTTCACGAGCTTCTTCAACTAGAGGTTAAGTTCATATTTGACGAGTAGAGGATGTTGGAATATTGATTTCTTGTCAGAGTGTTGATTGTCTTAGAGTGTTGAGTTGAAACGTTGACCAAATGGTCAATTGGTTTACCATGATTATCAAACATAGAGTCATCGGAGTTAATTTGTATTAACAAATTCGTCGGAGGTGCATAAAATGCACATTTATCACAATTAGTCACAAGTCTAAGAGATTATTTAGAGTCAATGTGAACTTGTTTAATAGATTATTTTATTTGTTAATCAGATGATCTCACTTATACCAAAATATTGATTGTATTAAGACCTTATTTTGAGCTTTCTTCTTTTGATATTTGAGTTAAATGATCAATAGAGGTCTTTAGTCAAATGCATATAATCATTGTAATGTTATTTTTCTTTGTCTTTATAGGGTGAATCTTTAACTTGTATTTCTTTTTAACGCTTTGACTTGGACTGTAGATTATGAGATGCTTATTACAATGTTTTTTATTGTTATATTATAACTCATTCTATTAGTAAATATAATTATTTGTTTATTAGGTGATAGTATTATTTGTGTTGAAAACACTTAGTTTATTATATTTAATTCACCCATAATTTATGCTACCTTAAAATAGATTATCCTTAATATAATCTTTCGTCTTCTAACTTAATTTACACACTTAGCAAATACAACTAAAACATAATTATTCTTATTTGTTAAAACTATTTTTGCACTAACAATAATTTATTTACAAACAACTTACCAACTTATAATAGGTATATTGGACCAAAGTGGTGATCAAAATATTATTTGCGCGGTTAAACATTGAGTTAATTCACTGAACAATGTTGATTATCATATAACTCCATTTTCAATTTTCCATATTGTCAACTTTGATTATATGTCTAAGTCAATTTTTCTCATAAGATACTGTGAGCCCACCTAAGGTTTATTATGTAGTTTTACTTTAGTAATTATTCAATGACCATGGCTCACTCAATGAATATTTTAAATAGATAAAAGTAAGCAACTCTCAAATATATTATGAAATTGAGCCCACCTCAAGGTTTATTATGTAGTTTTACTTTAGTAATTATTGAATGACTATGGCTCACTCAATGAATTTTTTAAATAGATAAAAATAAAAAATTGTCAAATATATTATGAAAAAAAAGTGAATTTATATATAAAAGAAATAATTATCCATATTTACAATATTTTTTCCGAAATTCTTTAAACTCGAACTCCCTCATAAAAATATGTGCAATGTGTTAAATGTAGTATACATGATAGAGCATGATAGAGGATCTAGGTACACATTACTTAGATGATTATAGACAGTGCTACTGAATTTGTATAAATCAAAATATGTTGGTTTGTGATGTCATATGACTTATCGAATTTTATAAAATAAAAATCATAACTCTTTGTCTCACCTTCCACTAATGTAAAGGCAATGGAAAATATATTGTTCTTCTCATATTGTACAAGACTCAACAATAAAATCTATCAATACTTGTCATTCAAAGGTCCATCAACTTAAACAATCAATCGTAGAATGCAACTTAGGAGGAAAGCCCATAGAATTTATGGAAGATCCTCAAATTACTTACCAAATTGTTTTCATCTCATGTTAAATGTTTTCATTTTCACTGAAGTTGTTAGAATAAAGATTTGCATGATCACAATCTATTTCAGCAAGTCATTGTAAAATGTCTCCAAATTGTCGTAAATCTGTGTTTGATATCCTTATTTATTTGCTTTCCAACCCTTCACATATAATATTGTATAGTTAAACATTTATTAAGTGTACATAATTAACATTACCACTTCAAATTATAGATTGATTTTCAACTATGAATCGATGACTTCACATATTAAATTAATATATCACATTGCACGACATCATAATCTCTTGAGTGCTCTCGGTGGAAGTACTTGATTGCATGAACGACATCCTATTTACTATAAAACTCCATCCTTATAGTGAAAGTTGCAAAAATCATTTACATTAAATGTTTATCTACATCTGACCCAAAAGGGTGTAAAAGATTGATTATAAGAAGAGAAAATAATAGAAAAAATTGCAAGAAGAGAGAAAGATGTAAAAATAGGAGAAGTTTAATGTAATTTTAGTATAAACGAATATGAGAAGAAATAAAAAGAGAAAAATGCTATATTGACGGTAAGTCTAGAAAATAATAGAAAAAGATGTAAAAATAGAAGAAGTTTCATGTTTGATATAATTTTTGTACCTTTGATTTAAAAGTTTCTTTTTGATAATATATTTGGAGTTTGCATCGTGAAAATGTACTGTTGTAATTTTTATTGGATTTTGACTTTTTATTTTAAACTAAAAAAAGAAAAAGTAAAAAAAAAAACTATTTTTTAATATTCACAAATACTCTCATCTACATCATCTATCTTTTGAAAACAAGGATAAAAGTTGAAAATAGAGTTAAACTTAGGGAGATTGCCAACACTTTCTTCTCATTCATGGAGATAATTTTTTATGGACTTCATACCTTTTAAATCTCAATCACTTTCTCTTATCAAACAATCTCTCCAATTCCTCTTTGCCCAACTTCTTTCAAACATACTTTTCATCTTCATACCCCCATCTAAAATAAAGGACATGGATTTGACTTGTACTCTATTACTTGACTTTATATATTTTTATTTCATCTAAAATTATTTAGATTATTAAAGTCTCTATTTTTAAAATTTAAAATAAGTAAAAAATAGATCATTCAACTGTAAGATTTTTCCCCTTTAACGAGAATTTGGTCCCGATTGAAAAGCAAGTTTAAAAAACATTTTTTAAATCAATCATACATTAAGAGTTTTGTTTTGGATTTAGAAACAAATATTCTTTACATAATATTAAATAATTTGAATGAAATTCAACCCAAGAAAAAGACTTAAAGACCTCTCTAAAAAAAACCTAACAAGATAATTATTTTGTTATTAATTTATAGAAAAAAGTGCCCTATCAATATAAACTAACTTTATATTGCATTTAATATAAAAAAAATAATATTTAGCAATTATTTTTAAAATACAGTTACAAAATAAAAGTAAAATTGTGTTTCAATATGATATATTATTCTATTATCCCTTTAACTTACATTTTTTTCATTAAAAAAATGATAGATTTTTATGTGATTTTATTTTATTTTTATCTAAGAATCTTATATGATGCTGGTTTTAAACAACACATCTCATTAGAGAAAAATAATATGTATTATTAATGTAAATCAATTTTATAATTATGGTTAATAATAATTATTAATTTTGTCATATAATAACAAGATCATAAATATTATCATAAAATAATTATATAATTAAAAATAATACGAGCAACATACTCTATTTAAATTTAGTTAAAATTCACATATAGAATCTATTAAATTACACCGTATAAATTTAGTGGACTATATAAATTTTAATTGATAAAAAAAGTTAAATAGTACAGTGTGTTGCTAACATATGACCAATAACATATATTGACTATAGTGCAAAAATGTTTACATTGCGTATACTTATTAAACTTTAAAATTAAACTTAGTTAATGGACTCCACGTGAATTCAAGCCCATTAGCCCAATACAATTAGAAAACTGACGTCCGCCAAACAATCCACGTTTTCAACAAAAGACCAAAATTACAAAAGCAACCCTACAGCCCTCAAAATATCTCTTCGAAAGATTCGCGTGGCGCGTTGGTCATAGCGCCGGGGCATAAAAGTAAAACGCTCCGAACCCAAAAGGCTAAGACTGTCATCCCACTAAACCAATAACACGTATGAAACACATCAAAACTAGGAAGCGCAGTTTCAATCCTTCAAAACACAGAGACAAAGGAAACACAAGGGAACCAAAGAGCCAATCAAATAACATCACACGGATCGATGACGTGGCAAAATATAAACGAAATCCCGCGTAAACCCCAAACTTCAATTTTTTAGCGATTCGATTTTTATTAGCGTTTTCTCTCCTATACCCTTCGCTTCTAACCCTTCTTATCCCCTCTCGCGCCCAAAACCTCATAACATCACAACACAAGCCACGTTTCCTAACTCGGTTACTTTGACTCGGAACGATTCTCTAAATTTGAGTAACTCGGAGCGATTTTCTCTTTTTTTTCCTTTCGATTTTCTCCTTCTTCGTTCGTCATGCCGAAGGCTAAAGCTGATTCCAAACCCGCTGATAACAGGTAAATTGTTTCTAACGCTTCGTTATTCTATTTTCCGAATCTCTGTTTAGATTATTTTATTTTATTTTGACGTTTATATTTTAGATCTGAATCTTTGATCTAGTTTTTTTTTTCCTTTTATGTTGATTTTTTTGTTTTTTTTTTGTTGATTTTTGTGTTTTAGGTTAAAGCGTAAAGGCGCTGGAACCGGAACGAAGCAGTCAAAGAAAGCTGCTAAGGATCCTAACAAGCCAAAGAGGCCTCCGAGTGCTTTCTTTGTTTTTATGTATGATTTTTTTATTTTATTTTTTATATATTTTTTTCGATTTGAATCTGTTTTCATTATGATTATAGATTTGTGATTTGTTCGTTGTGTTTAACGGCCTTTTTGATTGATTTAGGTCTGACTTCAGAGAACAATATAAGAAGGATCATCCTAACAACAAATCCGTCGCCGCTGTGAGTTATCGTATTTTGATTTCTCGTGTGAAAATTTCTAATATGTTGTTTTTTGTTTCGAATCTTATTCTTAGTTTATTGTGGAAAATTAATTAGGTCGGTAAAGCTTGCGGAGAAGAATGGAAAACGTTGTCTGATGCTGTGAGTATTTTGCCAAAATATGATTAACTTTCTCATCGTTATGAAGTGTTTGAATTGATTTAATTTAAGTTAGGTTTTTTTTTTATTCAATTTGTATTTTGATTTTATCTTTCAGGATAAGGCTCCCTATGTTGCTAGGGCATTGAAGAAGAAAGCAGAGTATGAGAAAAATGTTCAGGCCTACAATAGGAAACAGGTGAATACTCATTCACATTTTTTGAAACTACTATTTTGGCTTTTGTTTTGTATTGTAGTTGTTGATTGTACTTTGGTATTTGATGTGTTAGGCTGGAATAGAGGAGGAAGATGGTTCTGACAAGTCGAAATCTGAAGTTCATGATGAGGATGAAGAGGAGGTAGAGATAGATTCATCTAATCATTTTATTTGGTTTGTGTATAATTAATAATAATAATTAATTGAATTGTTTTAACTTTGTTTGTTTTAATCTTGTAGGAGGATGATGATGAAGATGATGATGAGTGAAGTTGCTGTTCCACGTGATGAATCTTAGGAGAAAATTGGGGGAAAAATATTTGTTTTGCTTACTTAGGTTGGGGTTATAATATGTTGTGATGTAACCAACCCACTTTTATTATCTGATGATAGTTTATGAATTTTTATTGTCTTGTTGTCTAGGTTTAGATAGTGAACAATCCTAATTACGGTTCAGTATCATTATCCTGTACTTAAAGTCAATGCTATGATACGTTTCAATTCTGTTCAGTCTCTTCTATTTTTTTTTTCTTTCTGTTTTGTTTCTTCACATTCACATTGAAGCCCGTTTTGTTTGAAGCGGTTAAGTTATTAGTTGTTGCTGTGTCTGTCGAGTGTTATCTTTGTAACCACCAGCTTCACCTTAATTAGGTTTCAAGCAACTAATAAACGAACGGTTAATATTAAATAATGGGATTTAATAGCAAAATAAACAAATGTTAAACAAGGGATATTAAAGTTGGCATCAATCAATTTCAACGTCGATGTACTTCCCAACTGTTTTGGTTTCGTTGTACATGTTACCACAAGTTATTGGTTCATTGTCTTAAAATAATATGAACACGTTTTTTTGTTTCTTTTGCTAGTTATTTTGCAGTGGGTTTCATTGTCTTGAAATAATATATGAACTAGTTGTTTCTTTTGCTGGTTAATTGTCATTGTATTTCTACTGTAGAAACATTGAGCACCGAAAACTGTGAATGCATCGAGTCTTTGACCTTTGGAGAAAGAAAATAACTGAATTTCATTGCTGAAAATGATGATATAAACTTTTTTAATATGGATATATGAATATGAACATATGAATGTTAATATAATAAAATGGTGGCTTCTGCTTTCCACCGTGGTCCCCATTTTTCATGATTCCCTATAATGTATTTGACAATATCTCCTACAGTTGCGAGAAGTAGGCGGTTTGGAAAGTTGAACCAAACAAGAGGGTGAAATATTAGGTTAAATCCTATTTGCATTCCAAACAATAAGTGATGGAATGGACACCACAACAACCAAATAAATTAGAGATTGAAGTTGTTGAAACATAGAGAGCGAGGGATCTTAACCTGATTGTGAAAAGAAAAGTGAAGGTACTAAAGAGAGTAAAATTGTGTGATTGATAGTGTTTGAGTTCAGTTATATTTGGGGCGGTTCATCCATATTGACCATAACGATGCAAAAGCACCACCATTTCCATTACATTCTTCTTTTGCAACTTCGCTCTCGTTGGCACAAACTGAAATGAATTATACTAGTTAGATTTTTAAAAATGGGGGTTAATCCATTTCATTCTACTCCACTCCATTCCATTGTATACCATTATATCGCTAATCTAAACATTTTTCCAAAACATTGAGAAATTGACATAATATGAAGTTAATGATTGATCAATTCGAATTAGTCCAACACAAGATGAGCTCAAGTTGAGAGTCCACTTTAAAAGGATAGCTGATTACATTAGCAATCTGATTCATGATGCACATGTAAATAAAAAAGATAATGAAGAAACCGATCTCACTCAACAAATGCCTCCACCCTCTATACGAGTACTCACTATCCATCCACAACAAAAACTACAGGAAACTTTTCAGTGTTCACATACATGTAGAAATGCTTCATCAATAAACAAATGTAATAAAAAGAAAAAAACACAGAACCACCTTAAATACATAATATAAACAAAAAGTAGCAAATCTTAGAAAATAAAATAAGGCTATAGTACAAAGAAATCAGTTATAGCAATTATCAACTTCGTTTATCTTGTTGCTGTTCAGCAGTTCGCAATACTTGATTAGCCAATGATGAAAATGATTTTGCTGTCTCTTGCATTTCTGTGGTTCGAAGGTTGATACCCTGCCAAACCAGAAAGTGTATATACATATGTAACAAACAAATTAGAAATGAGACATATTTTGCAGCACAGTTGTTTAGGCTATGAAAAATATTAACTTTTTATTATGAAAAAGAATGATAGACACCTGTAGTTTTTTCAAGTTCTCTTGCAGCTTGCTTTCTGCCAGTTTCGCAACGCTTGTTTCCTGCAGTGCCACCAGAGACATAATTGAAACACGGTTCCAACACATTTCATAACAAAATGCAGTTCTTATGGTTGTGAGCTTAATTGAAGTGTCTCTGCGAGACAACGTTAACTCTGATTAAAACGTTCAATTCAGCAGATAATGATAGTAGATTTTAGCTTCTTGATGATGAACAATCTTAATGCTAAAACAACACTGAAATAACAAATACTCTGGATAAAAGAAGTAAAGTTTTGTCCTAGGTGATTTCTTTCATTTGTAAAGAAGCGTTGATCATTCCATGCTTGTGAAATGTTGTATAATGGCATGTAAGTCAAGCATAATTGAGGTTGCATACTATGGCTATATACTTACGTTGGAGGAAGAAGAAAACCCATATCTCTTCTTAATTTGATCGACTGTACCAGGTTGCTCTTCTTGTTGTTCTTCTTTAACTGATGTTTTCTGGATGTTTCCCTTCATCTCTTTTAATCTTCCTACATATAGGATACTTAACTATTTACTAGCACTAAGGGAATAAACAAATTTTAAAATGCAAAGTTTCATGTTTCTATTTTCTCATAAGTTTTATTTCCTTCATAATGAAATATAAACAAAAAAAGTATTTGAAAAATTGAAATCTGGTCTAAATTTTAAATACCCCTTTTGCTTACATTTTATTCCAGAGGGAGTAGTTCACTAAATTGTCACTAACCTTTTAGAGCCTGAAATTTTCCAGTCAATTTCTTCTTATTAAGTGCTCCCAATATACCATGATCTTTGCGCTTTTCTACATGATCATCTAAGTCAATGTCATCTGTAAAAGAGAAAGGAGCACAAATCATACTGATTATCTCAAACTTCATTCTCCATTTGATAGAAAATTCAACATATATACTACAGATACATGCTTACATAAGATTTGAAAACCAGAACAACAGACCATAAGTTTAGTAAGAGTTAAGACAAACAACAGTTTTTGTGTTTTCCTTGAAGGCTAAGTAATATTAGTAGCACATTTATAAGGTACTTTCCTACCTATGTTTAATTCGACCTCATCTTCATCAACTGTCAGGTTATCATTATTATCAACATCACAAGGAAAATTTTCATTTGAAAAGATCACTGAGAGTTCCTTGATACTTTCTCTAGAATCTTCTGTTTCCATGGGGGGCACATGCTTTTCTTTACTGCCAGAGAAGTCTTTGATAACAGAGCTGAATATACCCTGGAAAGCCAAAAAAACAAGATCGAACACCTTTTTGTCACAAAGTCGATAGATCCGTCACTTTTTAAAAGCACTTTTGACACTTTTCATATATATTAAGAAAAATAGTTATGTACATTTTATGTATGAATATTCATAAAATGCTCTTTTTGCATGTGAATGTATTCAACTTTGACTATTTATCTCTTAAGACACTTAGTAGGATTAATTAGGGGTTGATTTGGAAAAAAATAATAAATGTATCTAGTAGTTTGAAATGAGACTTATATTGAGTGACATTTTTTTCCTTCAAAAAGAGTTTATACTTAGGACAAAAGTATTGTAGTTTAAAAAGTTAATAAAACTACTGCATACCTTTTTCTTTTCCTTATGAATAACTTGGCTAGGGACAAGCTCTTCTTGTGACAGCATCATTTCTTTCCTGTAGATGCAGCTGACAGAATCCAAAATCCTAAAATGAAGTCAAGCAAAATGTAAAAGTTAGGCTACTAGTCTGGAAAGTTGCTATCTAAAGCAGGAAGTTCAAGAAGCACAACATAAAAAGAAGGCACTGAGGAATTTTATTTCCAATTGTCAAATAGATTTCTTTTCTTTGTAGTAGCAAGAGATTGATTATAAGATTCTAAGTACCATTCTATAGCCATATATTTTATATTGTTAGTATATACCTGAAAATATTCCTTTGGACCAACAATGAGACAGCAAAAATTTCTTGGTTTCCATTCACCTGTAAATGGAAGTTGGGCTCGTTAAAAATCAAATAAAGAACTTCTTTTTTTGCTAGAAAAAACTATGTTCATACCAAAACAAGATCTCCTTTGGATGAACAACATATTTGCCAGTCAGAATATGACTTTGATTTTGGAGGTGAATACATGAATCCTCTAATTGTTGTCTCCACAATCATGGATAACTCTGGCAAAGACCTATCATTTGAAATAGATGTCTACACATTAAATCTCTAAGACGAACACATCCCCACGAAAATGCTTGACATTTGGATAAATTAAACATATAATCAACAACTGCTGATTATATGAGAGCTTATGTATAAGTTGTTTCTACAATTAAAGATATTTCTATGAAAATTTATGAAAATAACTGAAAACAACTTATGAGTACTTGATAAGATATTTCTAGAAGCTCTTTCAAACTCAAACACTTACATAAGTATTTATGTCATAAGATAATCTTAAAGAAGCTATTTCAAACGCTCCTTTGATATGAAGTGAATTTTGAATATTTGACATGCAAAGCATACTACTATTATGCTCTGCCAACAAATAGAAGGAGATTAACTTAACATGTCCAACAATTATATATTTTTTCTTCTTTGATAAGTATTCTCATATGCAAATCAAGTTTACTCATGTTACTACCATCAAATTATGTTTTCATGATATGCACATAGTAAGAAAAAAGTACCACCTTAATTCTACTCTTCCGTCAGTGAAAAGGAGTACAAGGCCAACACCGAAGGGACCGTAAAATGTCGATGCCCAACAACAGGAAGAGGAATGAAACTTCTTCTTGTGAAGCACCTTTTTAACACCCTAAAACATAATTACAAAAAAGCCATTGCAACCATAAGCTAATATTGTTGTTATTCATGACTCTAAATTATGACTGAAGTAAATCATGCATTACCTGAATAGCATGCGTTAATGAATAGACATATAAAGCTTTCTCAGAGCAAAGAAGAATGTACAATTGCTTTGTCGTTGCATTCTCAATATGATTCCCTTCACTCAAGACTAATCCATCTTTTGTAATTGATCCTGTTAATTGTTCACCTTGTCCATCTGTGTACCAAAATATATTTATTTATTACTCTTTTCAATAATATGCTTTACATCCATCAAGACAGTATAGAACTATTGATCCGTAATAACAGCATAAGCATGCCGATTATTATCGATAAGTTTATGAAAATAAATCGTTGTGCCAAACTTTGCTAACACTTACCAAACACCTGCATAAATAGAGCTTTAGATGGCTTCTTAGGATGAACAGTTCCTGTGCTCAGCATATTACCAGTTTCCTTATCAAGTGCCAGGACAGAAGAATCTTTTGTTCCAACCGCTAAAATGTTTTTATCAAAACCATGCAAACTGCACGTTAGGAACTGCAGAGAGATGACACCAGAAGAAATTTCACTTGCAATATGTTTCTGATATAACAAAGTTAGGCCATCCATGTTAAAAACTGAAACCTGTAACATATTGAATTAGCATATATTAGTGCACAGATTAGCTTAGCAGATTAAAGACAACAAACATTTATAATCTCAAAGTACAAGAACATAAACTATTGTCACTTTAATTAATAATAATAGAAAAACTGAGCTAAATCATTTTTGGATTTTTTTATGAAAAGAAAATTATCTCACATGCCCTTGATCAGAACCAACAGCAAGACGGGTTGAGCTATGATCTATGTTGACACAAATTATGGCACCATTAATCTTTACAGTTTTCACACTTTGGATAATATGGTCAGTCCCTTTCTTTGTACCACCTGCGAAAATGGAAGTCAGTATTAATTCAAATATGAATTATGCTAGCTTTTTGATAACTAAGCAAAAGTTATATGCAATGTGAGACATACTAAAGATGTTGGTGACATATGGTTCAAGTTTGAATCTAAAGACGCGAACCTGCAAATCATGGTTATGTTATACATACATACATACTATAAATAAAGAGAATATAAGGAAATTAACAGATTTATGGAATAAAAAATTGAAGGAACCACACCATTCCACTCTGGTCACCAGAAACAAGAAGTGGAGAGTTGATATCAAAGTACAGTGACGTCAAGGGTATACCACTTAATGAAAAATCATTTTCATTCTGCATTAAGGAAACAAACAAGAAAAATAATTAAATGAAAAGAAAGTAACGGTAACTAAATTTTTTAAATACATGGAAAAGAAAATCACAGCCTTTAATTCAGATGCAGCTTACTTGAGCTTAAAGTAAATGATGAACTAAACCTAGAATGGTTTTTTAAAATCTATTTTGCATTATGCACTTCTAACCACATTTATAAATTTCTTTATCAACGGACTCCTTGCTTGAATAAACACCTAACTTGAGAGCTGGAGACAATATTACCTGTTGTTTTAGTTGCAAAATTGGGGTGAAGAGAGGGCATGAAGCATCCCAAAAGTTTACAGCTCCATTGCTGTGTCCAGTTATATACAGGTTTTGGACTTTTGAAAATCCAGAAAATTTGGCAGAACTTTGATTTGTCTCAGCAGGAACAAAAAGTGGATGATTTTTCACCAGCTGCCTGTAGTACTAAGCGACCAAACAAAGAAAAAAACCAAATCAATACATTTAAATAGCAGAAGTAGATTGAAAAAGAAGGAACAGAGTATAGTGAAATTACAGTTTCATAACATTATTACCTCATCTTCAGAATAAAATACATTAGGATTGTTGGAGATGAATTTTGCTGTTGTGATGCTTGAATCTGTCAGTGGTAACTTCACAATCACATTCTTTGGAAGTGAAGGTGTGGACTTAGATTGGCATTGTAGAAGATACCTTTCAATCAAAGTATCATCATATAGATATACATGGCCTGACTTTCCAAGCAAAAGGAAAGAATCTTGTTTATATTTTCCTTGCTCAGTTGAAGTTGATATGATCTCCATGTCAACACAACATTCAGACAAAAGAAATCCCAACTTAATCGTGCGCGATTCCGTATGCTCATTCCACAACACTACCTGCTTCACATATAATCTGATAAGTGAGCATGAAGCAGGTTAATGAGAAAAAGACAAGGCGACAGCTATTGTACATTTCATTTAGCTTAATGAGAAAGCTGTTAGAGTGAAAAATAGTGCATACTAATTAAAAGTAGGTTATTTTCACCCAGCGCAAGGTCACTAAACCAAGTAAGATCACATAAAACCTTCTGAAAGTCACAAGTATATGTAAGTAGTAGTAGGTGAACTTGAATTCTTACTTACTTTCTTTCAGAAAAAGACTATCATTCAAGAATAGGTCATTATACATTACATGTATGTTAGAACAGAAACTCCGAGCTCAAAAGAAAATACATTACAACTTGTGTTTAAATACTACGGTTTAGTTTACAAGATTACTCCTGAACCATACCCATTTATCAATAAATTATGAGTCATACCTAACAATGTAGATATTGATAGAGAAATGTTTGGATGAATTTAGACTAAAAAAAGATACTTTGTTAAATGATTTGAGTCAAACATTCAAATACCTGTAACAAGTTTGAACTAGCATAGTCAGAAGCTCCCATGACATACAGTCGACTCGCCTTTCCTCCAGCATAAAGCCATTTTATTGATCCTATGGAAATTTTTTCTGCCTTGTATCCTAAGTTAAGTTTGAGCAAAGGAGTGTTTTGACTATTATAATCAGAAGATGCAGAACCATTTCCTATATTTAGAGAAGGGATGCTCCAAATGAAGAGTTCTCCATTGTTGTAACCAACAGCTGCTTTACTTCCAAAAGGACATGTCCAACATGCGGCAGTCACTTTCTTTGTTTCATTATGTAGTGATGATTGCAACATATTTCCACCAGTTCTGAATGTAGTTCTGCTTTCATGAATATCCCATAATATTATTTGGCCATTTCGGAAGATTATGAGAACCCTGCAAAGGAAAACAAAGAGAACACAAGTTTGTATGCAAAAAATAAATGATCAAGCAAAAAAAGGAACCAAATTAGTAATATCTAAGTATAAAAAAAAGTGGCTGTGTTTATGGAAATTACCTCTTACTTTCAGCTGCTGGTTGAGGCAGTATATGCATCACAGTAGTATCATCAGACACTTCAGAATTCCCTAAACAAAGATTATTATGGAACTTCAAAAATGATAAGAAGGTACTTTAAAGGTCATGCCTACAAATAGAATTTACTTGCCACAAGCAATTCTCAAGTATGAAATCTACCACAAAGCAGAAATAAAGTAATGGAAAAAGGATAATTTGTTTTGAACATTGCTGATGAATTTTACAATTGCTACTCTGATAATATTAAACATCAACATAAAGTATAATCATCATTGCATATTTTTTTCGAAATCCAGAAGTGTGTTCAGATTGATAAAGAAAAGGGAAAAAAAAGTTTAATAAATAATGCAACTCACCATAGGAAGCAGAGAGAGGTATGGTGTATTTCATCTGAACCATATGCCATGGATTTTGGTCAAGCTTCAAAACTGATATATTACCATTAAAATGTCCAATATACCTATCAAGACAGATACATGTTCGTAGCTTTAGAAGGTGTTCAAAAATTGATTGCTTGTTAACTTGTTCCAAATTTGATATATTACTTACACATAGAGGCTATGTTGAATGACTGCAAAACTAGTGATTTCTTCTTTAGAAATATATACATCAGACAACAGTTTCTTCTCTATGTCCCAAACCTAAATAATGTGCAATTTCTTCAGGACACCAATAAATAAATAAAAACATAATAACATAGTGAATCTCAGTAATGGAATAAAATTTTATAAATGTGAGCAACTCCATAAGTACACTTGCCTCAACATGATTATTGGAAGTGACATTTAAAAGAATGCCTTGGTTCTGGATGAACTGCATACATAAAACAACATAGTATTATAAGTATTTATGCACACTTTATTATATTCCTAAGCATAGGAACATTATCCATAACAGAAAGAGGGAAACTAGCCTATTTGGACATGAAAAGGAAAGTAACACATAACCTGTAAGAACTTGCTAGAAAAAGGCTCACTAGATTCAAGCATGGCTTGGGAATTATCTTTTCCATATAGTTTAATCCAGCCATCCCTTTTTAAAAAGACAACTGAATTAGTTTCAAGATTTGTAGCACAGACACTTCTGATTGAAGGTGTTTCAATGTCTTACACCAATACTTGTGAATACATTTAATTAATTAATTTTCTCAAATTATTACTAGTGTCAACGTATTAGAGTCGTGTGTGTCAATGTTTCATAGATTTCAAGCATATAAAAACACATCCAATTCAATGATCCCAACATCATGAAAATCCAAATTTGATAAGTTACAACTAGTGAGTAGTGAGAGTAGTATATTACATCATCATACTATAATGGCAATTTATCTGACTTATTGCACAATTTAGCATAGTATAGTTTAATCAAAGACTGAAGCAAGACATGGCAAAGGGACACATACTTTGTAGAAAGAGCAAGTATCTTCTGAATAGTGTCATAGGCAAACTTGGCACCACCTGATGGTATACCTTGATGAAATACAACTCGTGGATTTACATCACTAGCTTTTAATCCATCAAATGAACTTCCACCAGGCTGCATGAAAAATCACTTATTCAATTTTATTTGCACATCTTTTTAAGTTTTATCATAAGAGATACTAACAGGTACAAAATTTGAATTATTTTAATTGTTCGTGGAGATCACGAGTTCAAATCTTAGAAACGCTTTCTTTGCTTGTTGAGGTAAGACTACATACATCTACCCTGTCCAAACCACACCTGGTAGAAGCCTCGTGTATTGGCCGCAATTTGTGGCATTTTTTTTGGCAAAGTGCCATGCAAAGCTCTTAGGCCTGATTTTAATTTTATGAAATATTTTTATTAAACACAAGTATTCGTAAAGGAGTCAAGTTTTAATATATGGGACATTCAAATACAAACTAAGAAGAAACAACATCAGTCTTTAAGTGTACAATACCTGGAAAACGTCTCACCTTTCAATATATTTCAACTCTGACAGTTTATTTAGATGCCGTTGTTTTTATGAAAACTGGTTTCATAATCACAAGTATCATTGAATTAAGACTTAATTATAGATTTTGTCAGCTTTAACCTCCTAACGAAATTGATTCATCTATTTTAAAATAGCTCACTTTCGGTCTCTCACTTAAATTTCTAGACTAAAAAATGGTAATGTGTCGTAGAATGAAATATTTATGATATTGTAAGAAAACTCTTAAAAACTTCATTCTCAATTTTAAAAATGACTCATTTTTGTAATCTAATTAATAAAATTTAAATAATTGATCCATCTTTGCATCATGAGATCATATGACAAATTGTGAGTGACCTCACTTTACATGACTCAGGCGAGGGACATTTGTGAACTTAAACAGCAATTAAGCTTTGAAATAAACTTAACTTTAATTTACACGATTCTTTAAAATTGATCAGCTTACCTTCACTTTTTTTACATTGGTGGCAAAGTGGTTACAAATTTATGACATTATGCATACAATCTAAATTCCTAACCACTTGACCAATTCGAGCGGCTCAGTTAGTCTTCACTTTTCATCAGTAAACAAACACGAATATATTCATTTTCAATATAAGTTCAAATATAAAAATTAAAAAAAACATATGTTTTAGCAGAAGACAACAGTTGCAGCTCCACCGAACCTTGTGATGTGTCTTAGGGTATTGGATTCTAGTGATAGTGCCGTAGTGGGCTAACTAACATTAACGTCTAACCTGGACCCACATTAACATATTCTGACCTTGACTGGGTCCACCCACCCATCATAGAATAGGGGCAATTAAACACTTTCTCATTAAAATCTCACTGACCACATCACACCATTCAAATTCAAACAAGACTGACTAGAAAATACAATAATCTTTCATTCCCCTTTTCTCAGGTCATCAGTCACCACTACGGTTCCTTTGTTCTTCACTTAGCCTTATCCACTTTTCCAATTAAGCTTCATTAGACAAATACTTGTTGGGAGAACAAATATAGCTATACGCCTCATTTTTAGTTGTTGTAATAGCCACAAAATTAGCAGGTTAAATTCTAAATCTAGCACAACAATGTACATAACTAAATATACACAAAAAGTGATGTGGCATATATTTACTAAAATTATTACTTTATATCATTATACTGTAATTAGCAATAACTTACAAACGAGGACACAATATTTTGAGGCAGAATTTCTTTTTGGGTACTATTCTAAATGAACTTAATATTTTAAGTATGATATATAATTTTGAATTATTATGTAAATAAATCAACCGACCAAAACCTTTTCTTTTCTTTTTTTAAAGGATTCTGCATTATAAAATTCGCTAAACACCGTGAACAAATCAAAACTATTTATAATTATTAATTTTGATAAAAATTAAATATTTCATAATCTAGGATTAATATAAAAAGTTTTTAATTGTATAAATAAATTAAATCATAAAGCCAGAAATGGAACCTCATCCAACTTATATATTAAATTGAGCCATAGAACTTCACTAAGAAGTAAAGTCAATCGATACGTTTAAGTAAAACAAGAAATTAAGCAGCGAGATCCATGAATTTTTGTGATTTCAATTGCAATGCTAAAATCGAAGTACCGTTTTTTTTTTTATTAATTAAATAATTTTTTGGCAGAAACGAAAACCGAAAATCTGAAAGTTGAGAAATATGAAGAAATTAAAGGGAGAGGAAAGGGAAATCGAGATTCATGAAAAGCAAAGGAAAATCGACGATGCGTTTGAATATTGATGGAAGCAAATCAAGCAATGAAAAAGAAGAAGATTCGTGAAATTAAAGAAAAAGGAAATAGAGTTACCTTGTTGTATATGGAAGCTTTCTCAACGAGCTTCTTCACGAACATTTTGAGATGATCTTACTGAGATGAAATGTGTTTATGTATGCTTAATAATATGATTTATTGATAAAAAATAATAAGTGATAAAAATTAAGAGTTGTTGTTTTAGTAGAAGAAGAAGTTGATTGCAGTTTCTTCTTATAAATATATGAGTGATGGTTTGAAATGTTAGAAGAGGCAACAAGAGTAAGTAAAAGTAAGTACTGACTGCTTTTATTTATTGGTAAATGCTTTCTTAATTCTTATACCACATCATTGTCTTCCACAAATGGTTTTATTATTTGATTGAGTTTCAATCTCTTGTTTATACTTATGGAAAAATATTGATCGGGAGATATTCATTCTTTAAATGGATTTCAATTATTTTGATAGATTCATTTTTACAATTATGTGTAGAAAATTATTTATTTCTATTTATAAGTAAAAGTGAATATATTTAATTTAAAATAAAAACAGATAAGTACTTTATATTTATTTTAACTAAAAATACAATAAAGGGAAATTTTTAAATTATTTTAAATTGACAAAAAAATAATCATACTAACAATTGGTCAAAAGAAATACAATACATACAAATTAAATCATTTATTTTGTAATTAAGATTGATAATGTAAGTGAGAAAAAACCAGTAATAAGCATTTTATTGTAGGAGTCACAAATAAACATAAACAATACTAATCATGGGTTACTTAAATAAATAAAATATTTTGTTGATGAAAATAAAATATTTATTTGTTATCAACTAATCTTTAAGTATCACATCTCCTCGTAACAATCATAACATATGATAAGATTTCGAGCGAAGAGGTACACATGGCAAGATTTTAAACTAGATAATTAAGAATAATATTATTAATATACTTTTTAGTAAATATTTTCTAATGCATGTCACATAGTCTCAAAAAAATTCATACGGAAATCCACGTGATTTTGTGAAATTGAACTTTAACCAAATGATAATGTATTAAAAAGTATGTGATAGCACTCTTTAATAATTAATGATAATAAGTAATAGTTCTATTCTCCAGTCTTATTTATAAATAAAATTTTATATAACTTATTTAAAATATAGATTAAATAGATTAACTTTTGTTCATAAATTTTTACTTATAAACAAAGTAAGAGGGAATAATTTTTTAACACCTAATTTCAACCATTCTATTTTTTTTTTATACAGAATCTCATCCCTTCTTCTAATTA
>JBBPBT010000623.1:237416-262993 GCA_037974875.1 Cicer bijugum
TATATATATATATATATATATATATAATGGAGATATCATATTACATTCAAAGAATTATAATTATTCAATAACATCATATTAGATAATTTTTTTTAAAATCAACAGTTGAATTCAAAGTTAAGATCTCGTTTAGAGTGTATACGTGCAAATGCATAACATCAAGGTCTGATTTTCAAGTATTTACTGTTTGTTTACAAGTATTTCAAGATCTAAAATTAAATTAAATGATTGGCACTTGGTGTTGACAATATAAGTATACATTGATTTCATTCCTTCTGAATATGTCATATTGTTCCTACTTCCTCACATAGGTCCTAATTCCATGTCTTCTGTATATAGCCTTACATGGACACTATTAAATGGAATCACAATCCGAAAGATGAGTAGAATAAAATAGAGCTGATACATGAATTACAAAAATTAAATAAATAAAAGAAGAGTATTTTTTGTTAAAAAAGTAAGAGGAAGAGAAAAAAAAAAATACAAGAAATGACGCCAATCATTGGGATCGGAGAGTATGAGGGAGAAGAAACACCAAGTAAGGGGGACAATTTAAGGCCATATTATTCCATTAACTACAAAAAGAAGCAAGTGAATATATGTATAATTTTTTTTAAGGAACATATTGTTCCTATAATATAAGAATTGGTTTAGGGACCTATATCTATAATTTTTCATATTCAATAGGTGGACATATGTGTGACAGTTGGAGTGCCATATACACGCGTATCACACTTCAAAAAGAAAAAAAAAATAAAAAGAAATTAAACAGTTGGATGAAATTGACAAAAGGACTAATAAGTCCTCCTTTATTTTTGTAAATTACAAAAAAAAAAATTGTTAAGGACTAATTTGTTTTTGGTATTTATTGGACCAAAATGGAATCTTTATTTTTTAAAGAATTATGGATATTTGATTATTAATGTATGTCTTGAATATATTTTGAATAAAAATATATATATAAAAAAGAGTTAGAATACACTAAGTATATTATAAACTATACACTGTATAAATGTTTCTCGGTGATGTGTAAAATGATATTTTTGTACTACATCATACTAAATGTGTTAAATGAACTTTAAAGAATGTTTAATGTTAAATAAAGTTGAATTTTTATGAACTAATATCTTTACGAGAATGAATTAAATTACATTAAAAGAGTTATACCAATTGTTACATTATTTTAATAACATTATATTGAATAAATATTTTTTAAAATCAATTGTTAAATTGAAAGTTTTATTATAATATAAATCTTATTTATAAATTTTGATATTAATATATAATTAACGATAATAATATGCCTCATATTAATTAAATATTCGGAAAAAAAAATCCACAAATAGATAGGTGAAAACCACATTATATATACGGATGTAGAAATAGGTAATTCCCTCACGAAAATAAATAGACACAAGTGCGGCGAGTAAAGACATCTTAATATCCACCATGTTTCGCAGCCGCATAACATATATTATTATTATTATTATTATTATTATTATTATTATTATTATTATTATTATTTGTACACACAAAAATATAAATCTTATTATGACTAGTAATACTTAAACTACTATTATTAAATTAAATTATAACAAAAGTTAATCAAATTCTTAATTCTTTTCGGGTGCAATAAAATATTCCATATGTTTATTTAAGACATAAATAAACTTAACAATTAATTTCATACGAGATCATAATGAGTTTCTAAAATTTATTTTATTTTTAAATTTTATTTTGTTTTTATTAATATAGTAAAAAAATATTTACATGACTCAATATAGTTTTTGATAATTTAAACACTTTATCATATTATTTTCATGATTTAGTGAAATTTTTTTAATTGTGTTAAAATTATATGAAATTTAGTGATTTATTAATTAATTTTAATTCAAACACGAGTAAAAAATACAAGTATATAGGTACTTAGGTGTCTAAATGGTACGATACAAGGATTGAGATTAATAATCATAAGGGTATATGTCCTGATTATTTTTTTCATATTGTGGGGACATGTACTATTCTACCCTACTTAATGTTAACTATATAAATAATTATTTATCATGCTAACAAAATATGTTAAAATTAACGTTGCATATTGTTGGGAAAAACCAGAGATAATTAGCGATAACTATCTCAATAATGTGGAATGTTTTTCCCCCACCTGTGCAGATAAATGGCCAAACAGAAAATACAATTCCAAGAGCAATAATAATTGACAGAAAATTAAATATGAGACAAACACAATTTTTAATGTGGAAAACTTCCCTCAAATTTAGAGAATAAAAACCACGGGACCTAGTCCAGTAAAATCTTCCACTATAATAATTAATGGGTACACCAAGAGTCTTCCTAATAACAATAGGGAATATCAATCAACAATAACAACCTTATAACAACCTTCCACTAAAGTGGGTATGCCAAAGTAACTATCAGAGAAGATAAAATTACTCAAATTATATATTAAAGTAACAAACTCAGTGGTAGGAATAACATACTAAATTTGTAGATCAAACGGAGCAAGTTTGCTACACACCTGTTACCACCACTAGAACCAAACCCTTATTTTTCTTCTCTGACAACCGTTCTTCTTCCGTTGTCTTTTTGTGTTTTTCTTTCTGTATGTCCTTAGGATTTCTAAATCTTTTTTTTTTCTTTTTCTTTTTATTTCAATAATAATAATAATAATACTATTAATAAAATTGGTGGGTTCCATTTGGGGAGTGAGCCCACCCAACAAATCTCCCCTCACGACTCAAGTGGGAAGGTACTGCTCAACCATGCCAGCTTTCTTTCTGCAACATATCATCTTCGACACAGGCAATGTCTTTGTCATCATATCTGAACCATTCTCGTCAGTATGAATCTTCTCAATTAAAAATGACTTCATTTCCAGTGCATCTCGTATCCAATGATACCGCACTTCAATATGCTTCGACTTTGCATGAAAAGTCGGATTCTTGCTGAGATGAATCGCACTCTGACTGTCACAGAATAACACAAACTTGTCTTGCTTGAGGCCTAACTCATGTAGGAATTTCTTCATCTACAAGAGTTCTTTGGAAGCTTCAGTTGCTGCAATATACTCAGCTTCAGTAGTAGATAAGGCAACACACTTTTGTAGTCTTGATTGCCAAGACACAGCTCCCCCTGCAAATGTCATCATATAACCAGAAGTAGATTTTCTAGAATCAAGATCACCTGCCATATCTGCATCTGTGTAGCCATCCAACACAGGTTCACCACCTCCATAGCATAAACACACTTTGGAAGTGCCTCTGAGGTATCTGAGAATCCACTTCACTGCTTGCCAATGATCTTTACCAGGATTAGAGAGAAACCGACTAACAACTCCAACTGCATGAGCAATATCTGGCCTTGTGCATACCATAGCATACATCAAACTACCAACTGCGGATGCATAAGGAACCTTCTTCATCTCTTCTTTGTCTTTCTCACTTGTAGGACATTTATCAGAATTCAATTTAAAATGAGTAGCAAGTGGAATACTAACAGATTTGCAATTGCTCATGTTAAACCTCTCTAACACCTTCTCAATATAATTATGTTGAGACAACCATAATTTATTATTCTTCCTATCACGAGTAATTCTCATGCCCAGAATTTGCTTTGCAGGACCCAAGTCTTTCATTGCAAAGGACTTGTTCAAATCTTTCTTTAAAGACTGAATCTTGTTAGTATCATGACCAACAATCAACATGTCATCCACATATAACAAGAGAATAATATAATCACCATCAGAGAATTTCTTGACAAACACACAATGGTCAGAAGTAGTTTTACCATACCCATGTTTCTCCATGAAAGAATCAAATTTCTTGTACCATTGTCGAGGTGCTTGCTTGAGCCCATACAAACTTTTCTTCAATTTACACACAAGTTGCTCTTTACCTTTGACTTCGAAACCCTCTGGTTGCTCCATATAGATCTCTTCCTCCAAATCACCATGAAGGAATGCAGTTTTCACATCAAGTTGTTCAACTTCTAGGTTCAAACTAGCTGCTAACCCAAGCACAACTCGAATAGAGGACATCTTCACCACAGGTGAAAAAATTTCATCAAAGTCAATATCTTTTCTCTGATTAAAACCTTTCACAACCAATCTTGCTTTGCATCTTGGTTGAGAATTATTCTCTTCTGTCTTTATCTTATATACCCATTTGTTCTTGAGTGCTTTTCTACCATTAGGCAACTTTACCAAATCAAATGTGTGATTCTCATGCAAGGAATTCATCTCTTCTTGCATGGCCTTCAACCACTTTTCTTTATCAGCATTTGTAATAGCTTCTTGATAGTACTCTGGCTCTCAACTATCAGTGATCATCACATACTCATGTGGAGGATATCTTTGAGAAGGTTGACGTTCTCTAGTAGATCTTCTCAAATCAAACTCGACTTGTGGCTCAATTGGAACCTGCTCATCATGGTGAGGCACATGATCATCAGTTACATTCTCATCATCTACCTGTATATCTCCCCCATCAACAAGAGTTTCCGTAGGAGGCTTAGGCGCAACATCAATGTAACTTCTGAGATTTGGTTTCTGTTTTTCAGCTTTATCAAAATCTTCAACAGTCTGGTCTTCAAGAAATATCACATCTCGACTTCTAATAATTTTCTTGTCAACCGGATCCCACAATCTATAACCAAATTCTTCATCACCATAGCCGACGAATATACACTGTTTGGATTTACTATCAAGCTTAGACCTCTCATCTCTTGGAACGTGAACAAAACATCTACAGCCAAAAACTCTCAAATGACGGTAGGAGACATCTTTCCCTGTCCACACTCTATTTGGAACATCACCATCAAGTGGAATAGAAGGAGAAAGATTGATCAAATCCACTGCAGTTTTCATTGCTTCACCCCAAAAGGATTTCGATAATTTTGCATGAGAGAGCATACATCTGATTCTGTCATTAATCGTGCGATTCATTCTCTCTGCAACACCATTATGTTGAGGTGTCTTTGGAACTGTTTTCTCAAACCTAATTCCATGTTCTCTGCAATACTCTTCAAATGGACCTCTGTATTCACCACCATTATCTGATCGAACACATTTCAATTTTCTTCCTTTTTCTCTTTCAACACTTGCATGAAAGTGCTTGAAGACTTCAAATACCTGGTCTTTAGATTTCAAAGGAAAAGCCCACACTTTTCTAGAGTGGTCGTCAATAAAAGTAACAAAATATGATGCACCACCAAGAGATTTACTATCCATCATACAAACATCAGTATGAACTAAATCAAGAATATTTTGCCTCCTATGAGGACCAGTGTTATGAAAAGATACTCTATGTTGTTTTCCAGCAAAACAATGAGTGCAAGTTTTTAGAGACGTACCTTTCACAGGAAGAAAATTTTTGAGTCCTTTCTCACTCAAGTCACCAAGGCGCATATGCCATAAATCAGAAGATGCATCTTCAATTGCATTCACTTCTTCCTTGCATAGCTTCGTAGGCATCCTATAGAGAGAAGTAGAACTTTGCTCCTTTGCAACCACTAGGGACCCTTTAGTGATTTTACATATACCACCACCACCACCAAAGAAAGTGTGATAACCATCGATATCCAAAGCTTTCACCGAAATCAAATTGAGACGAATATCAGGAACATGTCTAACATTCTTCAATTGAAGCTTGCAACCAATCCCAGTTTCAACCCAAACATCTCCCATACCGATAATTTTACATACTCCTTCATCTCCCATTTTTACCATGCCAAAATCACCAGCACTGTAAGATGAGAAGAAATCACGCCTAGGAGTAACATGATATGAGGCACCCGAATCAATAATCCAAGTTGAATCCTGACATGCAAGGTTTATGGAATTATCATCACAAACAATGTAGACATTATTAATTGATACAACTGCTGTTGTATCTTTATCATTTTTCTTCTCTTTGTCTTCATCTCTTTCCCTTGATTGATCTCTCTTAAGGAACCTGCAATTTCTTTTTATGTGACCCGCTTTTCCACAATGATAGCATATCACTTCTTTTCTAGTCCTTGACTTGCTTCTTGACTTGCTACGACTTTCAGAGTTGTCGCGTCTATGAAAGTTTCTAGATTGACTTCTTCCCCGTGACTCTGTAACTAGTGCTTCTGACTTTGAGGAAGAACCAACCAAACCACGTTCCTTTCTTCGAGCTTCTTCATTCAACATGCTCTCTTTAACTGTTGACATTTTCAACTTTCCACTTGGAGCTGAATTGGTCAACGTCACAACAAGGATTTCCCAATTATCAGGCAAGGAACTTAACAATAACAGCGCTTGCAACTCATCATCTAATTTAATTTCTGCGGTTGTCAACTGATTCACTGTATTCTGAAAAATACTCATATGCTCTGCCATTGAATCCCCATCTTTATATTTCATATTCACCAGCTTCCGAATTAAGAATGCTTTATTTTGCACATTTTTTCGTTCATACAACTCTTTTAATTTTTCCCACATCTTGTTAGCATCTATTTCAATTTCAACATGTGGATATACACTAAGATCCAACCACTGCCTGATCAACGCCACTGCCTTTCTATTCATCTTCTTCCAATCAGCGTCAGATTTATCTGCGGGTTTAGCAGTGTTACCCTCAATAGGATCATACAAATCTTTACTGTATAACATGTCTTCCATGAGAGCCTTCCAAAGTGTGTAATTAGAAGAGTTGAGTTTAATCATATTGGAACCTTTATTTTCCTCCTCCATTTAAATGCACAAATCAAATAACCGAGCTCTTGATACCACTTTGTTGGAAAAAACCAGAGATAATTAGCGATAACTATCTCAATAATGCGGAATGTTTTTCCCCCACCTGTGCAGATAAATGGCCAAACAGAAAATACAATTCCAAGAGCAATAATAATTGGCAGAAAATTAAATATGAGACAAACACAATTTTTAATGTGGAAAACTTCCCTCAAATTGAGAGAATAAAAACCACGGGACCTAGTCCAGTAAAATCTTCCACTATAATAATTAATGGGTACACCAAGAGTCTTCCTAATAACAATAGGGAATATCAATCAACAATAACAACCTTATAACAACCTTCCACTAAAGTGGGTATGCCAAAGTAACTCTCAGAGAAGATAAAATTACTCAAATTATATATTAAAGTAACAAACTCAGTGGTAGGAATAACATACTAAATTTGTAGATCAAACGGAGCAAGTTTGCTACACACCTGTTACCACTACTAGAACCAAACCCTTATTTTTCTTCTCTGGCAACCGTTCTTCTTCCGTTGTCTTTTTGTGTTTTTCTTTCTGTATGTCCTTAGGATTTCTAAATCCTTTTTTTTTTCTTTTTCTTTTTATTTCAATAATAATAATAATACTATTAATAAAATTGGTGGGTTCCATTTGGGGAGTGAGCCCACCCAACAATACTATATAGGTCCCAATAATACTATATAGGTACTTAGGTGTCTAAATGGTACAATACATGGATTGAGATTAATAATCATAAGGGTATATGTCCTGATTATTTTTTTTCATATTGTGGGGACATGTACTATTCTACCCTACTTAATGTTATCTATATAAATAATTATTTATCATGCTAACAAAATGTGTTAAAATTAACGTTGCATATAATTATATTGTTGATAATCTTGATATATTTTTATTTACATAGGAAATGATTACATATAAATGTCAAAATTTATAAATATAATTTATATGATAGTATCTTTTAATTTAATATTGGTTTCGAAAAATATTTATTCAATATTTAGTTAATTTTGATTCATACTAGCTCTATCTTTTTATATGTCTATATATATACACACACATATTAGTTAATATATATTCATCATGTTGTACACTTTAACAAAATAATATATATGTTAATCTTGAATCGTAATTTTTATTTTAAATATTATTCTTTAATTCTCTCATTTTTTGTCTCTTGTTAATAAGTGGTTATTTTTTGCTTCAATGATTATTACTATATTATATGAGAAGTTAGAAAAAACTTTTAGAAGAAAAGTAGAATAATTTTTTTTTGCCAATAAAGAAAAATACATATTTAAAATGAAAGAAAATATTATATTTGAATAGTTTTACGATTAAAGTTATATTACATAACCCAACAATAGCTATCGTACCAATCCATGTGAAAATTGTAAGATTTATGAGTCACATATGTAATTAATTAATAAAGTGTGTTATGGTCATTATATAATTAGCCAATAAACTAGGGGTCAAATAATATATAATAGTTTATGGCTAAAGAGCATAATAATTATGAAAGTTAATAGTGTAGATACCAGGCGGTTTCTAATTTAATGAGGGACTGAATTAGTAATACTGCAATTTGGGATATAACTAATAATAGTTATATATAGGGGTAGTGGTCCCCAAGGCAAACACAACAAGACTATTCAGTTTCACAAACCCTAAGGAGAAAACTCTTTGGTTCTCTGGTTCTCTCTATCCCCATCAAGAGAGCAAGGTCTTCAGGGTGTTTTGCTGAGGAAGATCACCAAACCCATTGACTTTATCATCATCATCTCTGGATTTCATCAATGGCAATTCCCACAGGTACGCTTCCGCCTTTGGTTATTCATCATGTAATTGGCATGGATTATTTAGCATAAGGTTGTAGGATTTGTATCCATCAATTGGTATCAGAGCCTACCATGTTTAATTCATGAGGAAATTCGGTTATTGTCTTTGTTTTAGGATTCAATTTGGGAATTTTGACATGATTGAAAAATTAGGGTTTATAATTTGGGAATTTTGACATGATTGAAAAAATTAGGGTTTGTAATTTGGAAATTTTGACATGATTGAAAAATTAGGGTTTGTAATTTGGAAATTTGGATATATATATTATTTGGAATCCTTTGCCATGAACTTGCTTTAGAATAGATTTCTATTCTTTGGTCTCAAAATCAGTGGTAAAAGGTGTGTAGCAAACTTGCTCCGTTTGATCTACAAATTTAGTATGTTATTCCTACCACTGAGTTTATTACTTTAATATATAATTTGAGTAGTTTTATCTTCTCTGAGAGTTACTTTGACATACCCACTTTAGTGGAAGGTTGTTATAAGGTTGTTATATGGTTGTTATTGTTGATTGATATTCCCTATTGTTATTAGGAAGACATATCAAAAGAAAAACTTTAGAAAATCACTAATAACATTATGTTCATAAAATCACAATTTTTTATTTTTTGATAAAATAATAATTATCAAATACTAATGAAACACAGTTTATATTAGTGAACAATATTTTTTTTAAATATTGTTTTATTTGGATATAATAAATATATGTTCAAGTCAAGTTTGACATTTTGAATGAGTTAATTGAAACTTGACGTCGCCAAAGTGACCTCTCTTGTCTAAATTGCTCGTGAAGAGTGTCAAATGGCTGTGTATATGTTTATTCATGCGGGTATTGACCGACCCAAAGGAAGGTTAATATTTGACAGAATTACATATAAACCTGCGATGATAAATGTGTGACAATTATTTGGTATACATGTGAGCAGTAAATCGGCCCAAAGGAAGGTTTATTGTTTGACATGTCTTATTGTCAATATTTGATCGTTGCAACAAGAGTACCACTAGCAGTTGGTGTTACTGTCCAAAGACTTGACACCAATGGTGCACTGGGTATCTTGAGATGGGTTAAATTCCATGATTTGAACATATGTGTTTATTTATTTTTTGATTTATTTTCCTATAATGTGAGTTTCTAAGTTTTGTTCTTTATTTAATTTACATCATCTATTGCTTCCTGATGACTCTTCATCATATGCATAATTTCTATTGATTTTAGTCTTATTTATCTTTAATCATTAATTAATTTAATGAGTTATTTAATATAGTTTATTGATTTTAGTTATTTGATTTAATGAAATGTTTTTGTTCTTATTTGCTTAATTAAGTAGAGATTTTTCGTAGTTTTGCGTTGTTACTTTGTTTTAGTGCGGTGCTAAATTTTGGTGAGAAATCAACATGACCTATATGGAGTATTTCAGCCATATCTGGAGTTCTAGATGTCCAATTGGAGTCAATCCAAGATCTAATGAAAGCTAAGATCCATATCTGCAACTTTCATGAAGACACCGGGACCAAATACAGACTCGAAAGATGAGAAAAATGCAAAATACGTCAGACAGCAGATGCTGTGGGCCTGGAGCGCGCCCTGCGCGCCTGGAGCGCATTTCCCGCTGTTTAGTACTGCCAACGCGCGCCTGGAGCGCGTGACGCGCATCAGCAAACATAAAAACGCAATTTTTTACTGTTTTTTGGATCTTTTTGACTCTGGGGAAGTTGGGAGACTTGTGCCCTAGCATAGAAACTCAAAGACGGCCGTTTCTAACGCCATTGAAGCAGTTTTATCAAGAATCATCCATGAATCATTCTTGTAATTCTTCTTTAATCCCTATCTTTTGTATCTCTGTCATGAGTAACTAAACCCAATTTGTTAGGGATTAGTGTAACCAGATGAAACCCTTATTTTTCTGATTTGATTTCTAGTTATATGAATGAGTTTATTGAATTATTTTTTTCATCTCTGTGCTTAATGCTTTTTATTGCTTAATCAACATTAAAATGTTCTACGATTTGTATTTTGAAACGGAAGTGGACTTTACGAATGCTTGAGATGAGAAATTCATGAATTTGTAGTCTAGGGATAGATGCAGGTCATGAAACCAATTAAATTAGTTGCAAAGCAATAATTTACAAGAGAATTTCTATACGGTAATGCTTAATTCTAATCTTAAATCTACTAAGGAATTAGGGGTTACTTTGGAATTAAAGGTTCTGTCACTAAGACATTAGGGCAAGAATAATAAAGAGAATTCGGTAATAATTCAATAAAGGAATTCAGTAACTATAATCAAATTAGACACCAAGGTTGGATTCGAAGTGAAACTCATCCCTGACATTTTTCTCATTATAAAAGATCAATTTTATTATTGTTATTAATTTCAAACATTATTTCAATCAATTTGGGAACCTTTTTGTTCAATTTTAGTAATTAAATATAATTCAATAGTAAAACGCAATCCTTGAGTTCGACACTCGGTACTACCGTTTTATTATTACTTGCAACGATTCAGTACACTTGCTGAAACGCTATCACTTCCATATCTGCAAATTTGAGTTCTATTCCTGTCCTTAATGGGATAAATTTTAAGGAATGGGAAGAGAACATTCTGATTGTTCTTGGCTGCATGGATCTAGACCTTGCATTAAGAATTGATCGACCCCCTACTCCTAAGGACTCTAGTTCTTCTGAGGAAAAATTAGAGTATGAGAAATGGGATCGCTCAAATCGCATAAGTCTTATGATCATAAAGCGTGGTATTCCTGAGGTCTTTAGAGGTGCTGTCTCGGATGAGATAGTTACAGCTAAAAATTTCCTTGCTGAGATGGAAAAACGCTTTGAAAAAAGTGATAAGGCTGAAACAAGTTCTTTGCTTCAGAATTTAATTTCCATGAAGTATCAAGGCAAGGGAAATATAAGAGAGCACATTATGATGATGTCCAACATTGCTTCTAAACTTAAAGGACTAAAGCTTGAGTTGTCAGATGACTTACTCATTCATTTAGTATTGTTGTCTCTTCCTTTGCAATTCAGTCAGTTTAAGATGACTTATAACTGTCAAAAGGAGAAATGGACTCTTAATGAGCTCATTTCATTATGTGTGCAAAAAGAGGATAGGCTGAAGCAAGATAGGACTGAAAGCGCTCACTTTACTAGCATCTCTAAAGACAAGGGCAAAAGGAAAATAATTGAGGAGCCCAAGAACAAAGTTGCTGCTAAGGGTCTAGAACAAAAGAAGCAGACTGAGGATAACAACTGCTTCTTCTGCAAGAGTCCTGGACACGTGAAGAAGGATTATGCCAAATATCACGCTTGGCGTGTTAAGAAAGGTATGATTCTGTCTTTGGTCTGTTCTGAGGTTAATTTAGCTTCAGTACCTGGAAACACTTAGTGGTTAGACTCTGGTGCAACTACTAACATCAGTGTTTCAATGCAGGGTTGCCTGAACTTCCGAAAGCCTAATGATACTGAAAGATGCATCTATGTAGGAGATGGGAAGAAGGCAAAAGTTGAAGCCATAAGAAAATTTAGATTATTATTAAGTTCCGGTCATTATTTGGATTTACAAGACACTTTTGTTGTACCGTCATTTAGACGGAATTTGGTCTCTATGTCTTATTTGGACAAATCAGGATATTATTGTTCATTCGGGAATAAAGAATTTACTTTGTCTTTAAATTCGAATGTTGTTGAAACCGATTTTCTTTCTGGTTATGATAATCTTTATTTGTTGGAAACTATGGCTAACTATAATGAAACCCTGAGTGTGGAATCACGTGGTACTAAGCAAAAAATTGACAATTTCAATTCAGGAGTGCTTTGGCACAAGCGTCTAGGTCACATCTCTAAAAATAGAGTTGAACGACTTGTGTCAGATGGAATTTTAGATTCCATTGACTTCACAGACTTTAACGTTTGTGTAGCATGCATTAAAGGAAAACAGACTAAAGATAAGAAATTAGGCGCATATAGAGCTACAGACGTCTTATAATTGATACATACGGACATCTGTGGGCCATTTCCAACTCCTTCTTGGAATGGTCAACAATATTTTATATCATTCATAGACGATTATTTTAGATATGCCTACCTTTAACTAATTCACGAAAAGTCTCAATCAATAGACGTGTTCAAATCCTTTAAGGCAGAAGTTGAGAATCAACTTAATAAGAGAATTAAAAAGGTCAAATCTGATCGTGGTAGTGAATACTACGGCAGATATGACGGTTCAGGTGAACAAAGTCCGGGACCATTTGCCAAATACCTAGAGGAATGTGGAATCGTCCCACAATACACTATGTCGGGGTCACCCAACATGAATGGTGTAGCTGAAAGACGAAACAGGACTCTTAAGGATATGGTAAGGAGTATGATTTGTCATTCCACCTTGCCAGAGTCACTCTGGGGAGAGGCATTAAAAACAGCAGCATACATTCTTAATAGAGTACCAACTAAGGTAGCGACTAAAACACCTTATGAGCTTTGGATTGGGCGTAAGCCTAGTCTGAAGCACCTTCATGTTTGGGGATGTTCAGCTGAGGCAAGGCCTTATAGGCCGAATGAAAAGAAATTTGAGCCCCGAACAATTAGCAGCTATTTTATAGGGTACTCAGAAAAATCAAGGGGCTATAAATTTTATGATTCAAAATTGAGAACAATTTTTTGGGGGGAAGATTAAGGTAACGACAACGTTCTTTGAGGATATTGAGTTTGGGGGGAAGATTAAGGTTAAAGATTTTGTCTTTGAGAAAGAATCAGTAACAATTCCAGAACTGATTCTTCCACCAGTTGACTTTCCCATTATTGAACAAACTCAAGATGATCTAGTTGTTCAGGAAGAACAAAATCCAGACCAAATTCAAGATCCTCAAGAACAAGTGCCTCAAGAGCCAGCTCCATTGCGAAGATCCACTAGAGAGAGGAAAAAACTACATACTCACATATAGGAGGTCAGACCAGTTAGAGATCACTGGGTACTCTGACTCGGATTTTGCGGGATGCCAAGACAGCTTAAGATCAACTTCAGGCTATGTCTTTCTGTTAGCTGATGGAGCAGTTTCTTGGCGTAGTGCCAAGCAAGGTCTTACTGCTTCGTCAACCATGGCAGCAGAATTCGTAGCAATTCATGAGGCATCTGACCAGGGCATTTGGCTGAGAAATTTTGTCACGGGGCTGCAATTAGTTGAAGGGATTGAAAGACCACTCAAGTTGTATTGTGACAATAGATCAGCAGTCCTGTATTCTAACAATAATAGGAGCTCAACCAAGTCAAAACACATTGACATTAAGTTCTTAGTTGTTAAAGAGAAGGTACAAAGTGGACAGATATCCATAGAACACTTAAGGACAAACTCCATGATTGCGGATCCGCTCACTAAAGATCTACCACCCAAGGTCTTTCATGAGCATACTGCTCACATGGGTGTGCTACAGTTTGAGGGATCTTGATTTTAGTGGGAGTTTCGTCCATTATGTAATTTATGTTCTATGTTTAATTATAAAATACAAATACATTGTATTTGGATTTTCTGATCAGAAATAAAGTTTAAAATATTCAGTTTTGGTTACTTTGTACATTTAAGTTATGGTTTGATCTCGTTCGGTAAAGTAGGACCAGTTGAAAATTGACATGCATTGACCAACTTCATGTAATTTTCATGCTACACTTTTCATAATGGGTCTGTCATTTAGTTGTGTCAGTACGGGTGATCATTGATGGGTTTAGTTATGCTTATTATGACGAAAGCCTCTTTGGTTCCATGTGCTGATACGATTAATGGACGGGACAATTTGGATTAGGCTCAAGGTAATTATAATGACATTTTTGACGTCATAAAGTCTAACACACTCTTAAGGATACATGTGTGACCAGTAGGAGATTGTAAGATTTATGAGTCACATATGTAATTAATTAATAAAGTGTGTTAGGGTCATTATATAATTAGCCAATAAACTAAGGGTCAAATAATATATAATAGTTTATGGCTAAAGAGCATAATAATTATGAAAGTTAATAGTGTAGATACCAGGCGGTTTCTAATTTAATGAGGGGCTGAATTAGTAATACTGCAATTTGGGATATAACTAATAATAGTTATATATAGGGGTAGTGGTCCCCAAGGCAAACACAACAAGACTATTCAGTTTCACAAACCCTAAGGAGAAAACTCTTTGGTTCTCTGGTTCTCTCTATCCCCATCAAGAGAGCAAGGTCTTCAGGGTGTTTTGCTGAGGAAGATCACCAAACCCATTGACTTTATCATCATCATCTCTGGATTTCATCAATGGCAATTCCCACAGGTACGCTTCCGCCTTTGGTTATTCATCATGTAATTGGCATAGATTATTGAGCATAAGGTTGTAGGATTTGTATCCATCAAAAATATCTTTTTGTTTTATTTATCAAAGAGAGAGAAGGGGAAGAAAAATGAGATATTTCTAATGACTTTTTGTTTGGTTATAAAAAAGAAGAATTTTTAGTGATTTTTTTAATACAACACACCTCTCTTCTTAGATGGAGAGAGTAAAATGAGTTAGAAAGATTTTGGCACTCTCTACTACTTTCTTAAAAATTAAATCAAATATAAAAATTTTAAAAATATTATTTTTCATCTCTTCACCTCCTCTCTATATACTAATAATCGAATATACTATAATTATTTAATAAAAAATGATTAAAAATAACAAATTATTTTTTCTTTCTATATGTATGAGAAAGATATATATATATATATATATATATATATATTTCATTTTCATTTTTAAAATACTTATTGTTTTAACTTAGCTTTCATAACACCTATCGAAGAAAAATGATTTTTTAGATGTGTATAGACACCGTATGTTACCATTCACATAATGTTAAATGGTTGATAACATGGGATTATTAACCACTAATTATATGATTAATTTTAATGTTTAATTTTTTATTTTATATATGTAACTTCAAAAAGATTAATAATTTTTTTAATAAAAAATAATGAGGTGGTCAATTTTTATTGATGTAATATTTGCTGACTATATTAATGAAGCTGACGATGTATTTTTTGTAACTAAAATATTAATTGCCTTTAATTAACTCTTTTAATCAATTTCCTTCAAAAAAATTTCTTTTAATCAATTAATAAAAAATTACCACTTGTTAGGTTTAGAAATAGAATCCGTTTATCTAAGATTTAAAAAAAATAATTTTAACATTATATTTTAAAAATAATTTTTATAATAACTTATTCAAAAATAATAAAAATTGTTTTAAACTGATTTATTAATAATTAAAAATTAATTTTAATATTTAATAATTTAAATATTATTATTAAATATTTTAACATGATAAAAATTATTTTTTATCCTTTTTTGTACAAAAACCTTTTCACATAAATATAAATGCGATGGATCTCAGTTCCTATACCTAAAATAAAAAGAAAAGGAGTTGTAATTTAGGGTTTAAAAGAAATCATCTCAAATTTATCCTCTGCGTTCACCATGATGGATTTAATCGATTCACCACCACCGCATTTAGATCTCAACGTGTCAAGGCGTTGAGAAAACCTACTTAACTTCCTACTGTTAAGATCTCATCATCGTCGATTTTGGATCATTCATCGCTGCAGTAACCGTCATCATCGAAATGTGTGGTGTATGTGTTTTGGGGGTTTCTAGATTTCTGAGTTGTGAAGATGATGAAGTAAAAACAAATAGCTAGTAGATTGAATATTGTGGTTGAAGATTCATTTCTGGATTTGTAGTTGAAGATACATTTTTGGTTGTTGGGTACTTTGAAGAATCATAAGTAGATGAAAAAAAAATGAAGTTTTATGGACATTATTTAACCAAAAGAAAATACTTAATAGTAAATGAATTGATAAAATAGTTTCTTAACTTTAAATATAATTTTTTTTTTTTACATTAAGATGATTTATATTTATAAAAATAAAAAATATATTTAAACTCACTTAATAATTATATACACAAATGATTAATGTAGTATCAAAGCAGCAGATATGTAAGTTGATTTACGACATTTAATAACTATATTCACAAGTGATTGATGTAGTATTAAAGTAAATATTGTAATTCATTAAACATGCATTTTTTGCCGTTGCAAAAAAATAGTGTCAAATTAACCTAATAATCATGTGATAAATTTAAATATATTTACATGTCATTAATTATGTAAATTTTAGTGATAATAAAAAAATAAAAAATAATTCCGCCAAAATTTTGCTAACTCTCATTAAACAAGTATGTAACTGAATTAATTAAATATTTACATGTTACTACGACATTAATATTTTTTTAGTGGATTGCTAACAAAAAGTGTCGACCATGACTCTCAACCACTCAATGAATTTGTTAACCAAGTATTTAAACATCATTAACCAACCATAAAGTGCCAACCATAGTGTTCTTTTATATTTGTGTCAAATTATCGTATTGATAATTAAAATATAGTATAATTGTATAAATGTACAATTAGTCTATATAATAACTTAACAAGTGACTCAAATATCTTAAGTAAATAGTGAAATGTTTAAATTCAAACTTTTTTGAAAAGTTAAAAATTAATTAATCTTATATGCCGAATAGGTTTGTGTTAGATATTAATCACTCAATATTTTATATCTATAATAATGCATCTACAAAACAATACACAATTGCAAAAAAGAAAAAGAAAAGTAATTAATGTTTATGGTCTTTGACATGTCAAACAAACTTTTATGTGCAAACACAGATTTTAAAATTAAGAGACAAAGTAAATAGCACTCCTATAAAAAGAACATTTACATAAAAAATATTTTTGAAAATACTACTACAACTCAAAATATTATTCCCAACAAGATATTAATTAATACTTATTACTTTTCTCCTTAAAAAAAGTATTTTATCATTATTATTAAATTTTTTAAAAATATTTTAGCCAAAAAGGTGAAAGTAAAAATTATGATTAGTATTTGGACGAATTATGTAGAGACGATTTATATTTCCCAAACAAAAATTACAAAAATAATATGTATATCATAGTATTCCTGAGGTCCACTACCACTTTCATTCAATACACTTCCTCCAATCTCAAGTGCAAGGAAACAGCATTACTTATACCACATGCCATCATATATACATCTACAAGTCAAATTGAAAACCTAAATTGTCAACAACAAGTACAAGTCACTCATCTTCATGTTAAATTTGTATTCGTTAATTTGTTAAGATCAACGTTAAAAATATAATTATATTTAATATTAATTTTGATAATATATTAAATAAATATTGAAATTTATAAGTATGATTTATATAATATTAGATCTCAATTCAACAATTGATTTTGTAAAATATTTATTCGATTTTACGTTGTTGATTGAATGCAATTTTTTAAGTATAATTTGATACACAAATGTAATGTTACACTACTTCATAAAGTTTTAACCGATACTAATTTTATAAAATGTACAGTTTAATTAGAAGTTTATATGATAAAGATAATCATTACAAAATTCTATAAAAATCTAAAATTATTTAATATATTATTCAAATACATCAAAATGAACATCTTAAATATTTTTATTAAACGTTGTTAATTTTTATAAATTTCAGTCATTAATAAAATGATCTTAGATTTATTTAATATTTTACGTGAATGCTTTATATGATATAAAATTTTAATTAAATAACGAATTTTGTAAAATTTATATCAGGTAAAATTAATATTATCGAATGAAGTAATATTACATATGTGTAAATTTAATTTTTTTTTCTGTATATAATATTCTATTATATTCTTAATGTCAGTTTGAACTAATGATGTTCCTTTTATCACATGTGTGATATTTTTCATGCTTGATACTTACAACTTTTTATTTTTTTTAATTCAAAATTGTATGTTTTTTTTTATGGTTCATGAATTAGTCGTTTAATCGCAAATTAACGTGGGTAGACTCAATCTAATATATTATAACTTATTATTATTATTCGGAAACGGATGAGTACAGTGTATTAATGTGTAGATTAAACGGAGCGGACCAATATACATATCCAACTCTAATATTTAATTTGTGGTCCGCAAATATTTACGTTGTAATAAACAAAAGAATGCGAGCTTCACGTGTGAAAATTTGTTTTCAACAAACAACTGTTATCGGATACTAAATACTACATTGAATACTAGATACTACAAAAGTACACATATGTTATATACAACTTATATAGTAGCGGTGCGGTAAAAATATTTGATAGGTTGGAATAGCTCGAGACTCTATATCTCTATGGTTTGTGCGTGTCATTTTATTTGTTTTAAAGATAGTTATACAAGTAAAATTAGTTGATATTTTTTTAAATAAAAAATTTATATTTTTTCTAATAATATCTTTAAACTACCTTCGTTCAATATAAGTTTTTATACATCCAATAATTCAATTTATTAGTAATTTAGACAATAAACTTAATTTCTTGTAGAATTAGATAAATTAAATATGATCAATAATATTTTTTAATATGCATAATTTAACTATTTTTTTATAATTCATTACGAATGGAATAACTTATAACTGAAATTATTGTTATTTTGGTAGAAAACTTAAATTATTATTTTATTAAGGACAAAAAATATAATTTTAAAAACAATAGCATTGATATCAAGCATATGCAATATTATTTATGAGATAAATTTTTATAATATTGTATGCACCATCAATAAAATATTGTTTTACATTAACAATTAATCATATATTAACAACACAACAAATGAAAGAAAAATTATACATATATTTTCTGCGTTTTTTTAATGCATATATTTTATGATTTGGTCAAATGATATTAGTTGTCGGTGTAAAATAATCTTACAACGATAATGTGTTTTCTTTAATTTTATACTAGACATACTTCCTCTAATTTTAATTATAAAAGAAATTTAAAAATTTTGTATTCATTAATTTTTTTAATTAAATATAATTAATTTCCTTGATTTTGTTAAAAATAACAAATTAGTGCATTACCAAAGTGTTTTTTATAGGAAGATGTTCCATAAAAATAAAATGAACATTAGAATATAAATTTTATATTAGTTAGTGAGTACTTTCTAAATTATATTATTAAATATTTGTTGGAATTTGAGTTTCAAAAACCACTTAAAAATCACAATTTATGTCACCGAAGATATTACTGGGTTGAGTCGCGGACTAGGTCGCTCTCTTTAAGACGTTTCGTGGCACTGCCCAAATTGTGCAAGACAGACTATCAACCACGAAGTCCCCAGGATAAAACAGCCCAGATCACTGTATCGGAGTTCTACTACACTGTAGAAAACCGTTCTAGAATTACACCCTCAATATGGCGCTTAAAGCCACTCTTAATATGACGGTTAATGTCACTCTCAATATGACGATTAAAGTCATTCACAATATGGTACTACGACCACTCATAACTACGGCATAACGACCGCTCTAAAAACCGAAGGGACTACGACATAACAGCCGCTCTAAAAACCGAAGGGACTGCAGCATAATAACCGCTCTAAAACCCGAAAGGGACTGCGGCATAATAGCCGCTCTAAAAACCGAAAGGGACTACGGCATAATTACCGCTCTAAACCGAAAGGGACTACAGTATAATTACCGCTCTAAACCGAAAGGGACTACGGTATAATTACCACTCTAAACCGAAAGGGACTACGGTATAATTACCGCTCTAAACCGAAAGGGACAAAAAGAAAGGGGAGAAGTGGCTCGAAATTTGGCGAGCAGAATATAAGAGGGAGAAAAGAGAAAGTTGGGAAAAGCATCCAACTTTGGTGTGCTTTTCACAATAGTTTGATGCTCTTTATATAGTGATGGAAGTAAACTCACATTTCTTTTCTAAGCAATGTGGGACTTTAGTATGTATAGATTTGAAATTACTCAAAATACTAGAGTTTTCCAATGTGGAATTTCAAAATTATTTCTTTCCAATGTGGGACTTAACAAGTTTCTTTCCACTTAAATTTACAAAAAAAAATTTCTTTCCAATGTGGAACTTCAACAATTTATTAAATTCACACTATAACATACTTTTTTCCAACAATCCCCCACTTGAATTTAAAAAAATGTTTCTAAAATAGCGTCAAACGCTTCTATAAGATCGTGCATAAACAAAGGTGTCTCTTGACTTGAACCTTTGCATAGTAAGTAAGATTCAGATTCAACAAGAGTGACTCGTAGTCTTGAACTCTATCTCTGACATCAAACCCACACACAACCTTTTCATAGGGTGTATTCTCAAAAGCCCGTGCATTAATGGCCCTGCACGTGTATCCCAATATAGTGAACGCTCTAGGAATTCTGCCTCAAAATTCCATAGGAAGCGGCCCCACTTCCACATTCACATAGGTGAGTCTATCAAGAGTACTCCTATAGCTAGGTACTCCCTCCACGTAGAGTATAGATCTCATTAAGAGTTTCTATTACCTCATCCTATCATCGCTTTAGGAATCATGCTTCTCTAATTTACAATAACATGTTCATCTCATATCACTTCACGACTTGTTATTACCCATTGAACCTAATTCTTGGGATCTCCAGTCTTTTAGGTCGGGTTACCATCATGAGTGACTCTATAGGCATTAGTCTCATCCTTTTGGATGTATTTATGACTTTCTCTGTAGCTAAATTCTTTCGTCAAAGAATTTGCTTAATTCTCATTAGTGCATACATGATCCACTATAACAACTCATTTAGTAAATAAATTTCTAACAATGTTGTGCTTACAACAATTTGTCGTCTCTTATCGTTGTAATAACGACTCTCAATCTTCACAATAGCCGCGGTACTATCGCAGTGGATCAACACATCTGTCATAGATTTTTCCCATATGGGAATCTCTGCTAGCAAGCATCTCAATCAGCTTGCTTCTTCACTAGTAGCAGCAATAGCTAGTACTATCATTTCAGACTCCATAAAGGACTGAGCCAATATCGTCTGTTCTTCGATTTCCAAGATACAACACCACTCACTATATTAAAATATAGTCATCGATTGCTTTGGAGTCATCTAATAAGACGTTCCAATTAACAATATTGTATCCTTCAAGGACTATAGGAAATCTTTGATAATGTAATCTGAGACTCGTGGTCTTTTTAAGGTATCTCATGACCCTTTAAATAGCGTGTCAATGCTCTATACTAGGTCTACTAGTAAACCTGCACAACAATCCCACAACATAGGAAATGTCGGGTCTAGTACAATCAGTGGCATACCTGAGGCTGCCAATGATGCTCGCATATTTAATTTGTCTAACACCTTCACCAAAGTTCTTGAAAAGTTTCACACTTGGATCGTATAGTGTGCAAGCAGGTTTACAGTCAAAGTAATTATATTTCTTTAGGATATTTTCAACATAGTGATATTGATCCAAAGAAATTCCCTTTTCTGACCTAGTAATCTTGATTCCCAGGATTACCTTTGTTTCTCCGAGGTCTTTCATATCCAAGTTGTTACACAACAATGATTTCAAAATGTTATAGCATAAAAGTTTGAATCAAAAATGAGTTTGTCGTCTACATAGAGACATATGATAGTGCAAATGTTATTTTCAAATTTGTAGTAAATACATTTGTCACTTTCATTCACTTTAAACTCATTCAATTTAATCAAGTTATCAAACTTTTCATGTCATTTCTTAGGAACTTATTTAAGACCATATAGAGATTTATCTAACTTACAGACCTTGTGTTCTTGTCCATGAATTACAAAACCTTTAAAAAAATTGTTTCTTATAAATTTCTTCTTCTAGATCACCATTTAAAAAAATTGTTTTAACATCCATTTGGTGTATCACCAGGTTATGAATACCCGCAAGTGATATAAGCACCCTAATGGATGTTAGTCTAGTGACTGGTAAAAAAGTGTCGAAGAAATCTATATTTTCTCTTTATCTAAAACCCTTGGCTACAAGGCGTGCCTTGTACTTATCAATAGATCCATCGGATTTTAGTTTCTTTTTCAAAATCCGTTTACAACCTATTAGTTTGTAACCAGGAGACAAGTCTACTAAATGTAAGGTCTTGTTAGACTCTAGATAATCAATTTCATCGTTTATAGCTTCTTGTCATAGATCTGCATCCAATGATGACAAAACTTCTTTAAGATTTGTAGGATTCTCTTCTAAATTATAGACCATATATTCTGGTTCATAATCTTTAGCAACTTTGACTCTCTTACTTCTTTGAGTTTCTGTTTCACCTTGTTTGCTGCTTTCAGTGTTTCTTGTAACAGGAACGTAACTTGGTTCGCTGCCCCCACTATTTCTCCATTTTACAGAGAATTTATTTTAATAGAAGTCAACATCATTTGACTCATTGATCACTTTTGCATTTAGGTCATAAAACCTATACGTTTTGTTCTTTACCGCATACCCAAATGAATTCTCATTCATAGGTTCTACTGGCGAGTTTAATTCGCTAGAGATAGGGGATTCTGACATAAGTCAGACCACCCAATGTTTGAAAATAAGACAAGTTCGATTGTCTTTTCTTCACTATCTCATAAGGAGATGTTTTGTTTTTAGATTTAAGAACTCTATTCAAAACATTACAAAATAAGCAATATATTTTCTGCACACTAATGAGATGCAACAATATAATTAAGCATACTAGCAACAACTAGTTCAATAAGAGTTATATTTTCTTTCTTTACAACTTTACCATTCACATCAAGCAATTATGGTGCAATTGTTCCAAATATAACTCTAGACAATTTATAAAACTTATTAAACAAACTAGAATCATACTTGCAACCTTTTAATCTTTCTACTAAATTGATTTTCAATTTTAGTTATAGAGATTCTTAACATGTCAAACGTTTCATTTTTGTTTTTCATTTCATGTTAATTTTCCCATAATGTTCACATATATCAAAGTGTTGTAATAAATCTAAAGACTCATATTCTCTAACTACAAATTTATGTGAATTCTTTATTATTTTAGTTTGACTACAAAAAATCACATTTTTCAAAATCATTTAGCAATAACTTTGGAATTAAATCAAAGTTACTTAATTTTGAAATCAAATGGGTTCACATCACATAATATAGCATGTCAAAAATTTAAATCACACAACATGTATGCAAAAAGATACATTTTATTGATTTCAACAATCAAACATAAAGAGACATATTAAATTTCAACACTTAATTTAAATATGTCACGAGTAACGTACCTTAATAGATGATCCCAAAAGTTATCTTCTGAATTTTACAGAAGTGTGCCTCCATGGATCTGTCGTCAGTCATCTGATACTTTGGGTAGTAGCTCACTACATACTCATTCAGAGCATCTCAAATATCTCTACCAGTATTGCTGAAACTGTAGTGGTTATCAGCAACTCCATTAAGAATATAATTCTTATCATTATTTTCCGATGGGTTAATTCTCCAGCTTTCTTATCCTTTTTTGCTTCAAAACTTAAACAGTTTATTGAAGAGGCAACATAATCAAATTCAGTAATATCTTTGGTTGACATGGCAGAATAAAACGTCTTAAAATTGTTGGAATTTGAGTTTCAAAAACCACTTAAAAATCACAATTTATGTCACCGAAGATATTACTGGGTTGAGTCGCGAACTAGGTCGCTCTCTTTAAGACGTTTCGTGGCACTGCCCAAATTGTGCAAGACAGACGATCAACCACGAAGTCCCCAGGATAAAACAGCCCAGATCACTGTATCGGAGTTCTATTGCACTGTAGAAAACCGTTCTAGAATTACACCCTCAAGATGGCGCTTAAAACCACTCTTAATATGACGGTTAATGTCACTCTCAATATGACGATTAAAGTCATTCACAATATGGTACTACGACCACTCATAACTACGGCATAACGACCGCTCTAAAAACCGAAGGGACTACGACATAACAGCCGCTCTAAAAACCGAAGGGACTGCAGCATAATAACCGCTCTAAAACCCGAAAGGGACTGCGGCATAATAGCCGCTCTAAAAACCGAAAGGGACTGCGGCATAATAGCCGCTCTAAAAACCGAAAGGGACTACGGTATAATTACCGCTCTAAACCGAAAGGGACTACGGTATAATTACCGCTCTAAACCGAAAGGGACTACGGTATAATTACCGCTCTAAACCGAAAGGGACAGAAAAAAAGGGGAGAAGTGGCTCGAAATTTGGCGAGCAGAATATAAGAGGGAGAAAAGAGAAAGTTGGGAAAAGCATCCAACTTTGGTGTGCTTTTCACAATAGTTTGATGCTCTTTATATAGTGATGGAAGTAAACTCACATTTCTTTTCTAAGCAATGTGGGACTTTAGTATGTATAGATTTGAAATTACTCAAAATACTAGAGTTTTCCAATGTGGAATTTCAAAATTATTTCTTTCCAATGTGGGACTTAACAAGTTTCTTTCCACTTAAATTTACAAAAAAAAAAATTTCTTTCCAACGTGGGACTTCAACAATTTATTAAATTCACACTATAACATACTTTTTTCCAACAATATTTAATAGAGTATTTATAAAAAAATTAAAAATAATAGAAATAATTAAATTTGTATTTAAATTTTAAAGTGACGGTTTAAGTTACCACTATTATTGATCAGATACAATTACTCGTGTCACCAATTAGCTAATATTGAATTATTATAAGTATCATTTTAGAAAAGTTGTCCCTATAGACCATTTTAAAATACTAGATAAATTAAATATATTTTACAAAAAATACTTCTTTATTAATTGACTACCTTTTAGTGTATAATGTTTAATTAAAGTATTAATTATATAAATTTTTTGGAACATAAATATATAAAATAGACAAATTTAATACACTACCTAATTTTCTTTATATGTATGTATGAAATCACTCATATATTCATTAAATTATTATCTATTAAAATTTTATTGGTTAAGATGTCTCAATTTATACTCTAAATTAAGAAATCACTTTAGTGAACACATATTTTAGGAGGTATATTTCATTTGGATGATTGAGACAAATAAGATCAATGTATTTTA
>JBBPBT010000623.1:273542-284224 GCA_037974875.1 Cicer bijugum
ATTTTAAAATAATATTATTAGATAAAGAGCATTTAGTCATGCTCTTTTATTTAGTTGTCAAATCTAAATTTATTTTCAAAATATTTTTAGAAAAATATAATATGGACAATCTTCTTTGTATTTTGAGATCAATTAAAACAGATATTTATGAGTGATTAGTCTGTTTTTTTTTATTGAATTTAATAATTAATAATATAAATTATCACCATTGGTAAATGACTAATAATATTATAAAGTAATTTATAAATTTATTATAAAATAATTTTATAAAATAATTTGATAATAATATAAATTATCAATTATTATCAAATTGTAAAATAATTTATAAATTATAAATAATTGTAAAATAATTTTATAATTTATAAATTTATTATAAAATAATATTATCAAATAAATTTTGGAGGTATTAAAGAAATTGTGGAAGAAGGAGAAAAAATAGAGTAGAATTGAAACAAATTAGATATTGAGAGCATGATTGAGAGGGGAGAAAGGAGGAGAGGTCTGCTTTATGTCTGATGTGAAAAATATTTGTATAGGTGACATTCTGGGTCTGTTTTAAATATATATAATAGATAATGTTGAGATTGAATAGAATATGCTGAGATCAAAAGGGGCACAAGCATTGTCATTACTGCTAAGAAAAAATAACTTCTTTTGCTTGGAAAAATGCAAAAATGTCACAAACATGTTTGTCACCATAACCTATATAGGAAAACTGATTATTCAAAATCTTCATACAATTGTTATAAATGTGATCTAAACGAAAATGTCATAAAGTTAATTTGGGAATATGTCAACCGTTGTAATTATTAATACTATTTATACTACAATCTACATAATTTTTCAAATATGATATTGACCCCTTGATGCAGTAAAGCCCTTCAACAATAGCAATCCTCTTCTTTATCCTCAAGTCTTAGATATAACAACCATAAGTTTTAAAAATCACACAACAATTTAATTGATTACATTATTGCGAGATAGAAATGAGATTAAAAGAAAACTTAGGTAAAAACAAAACATAATCCAATTTTAATTCTTTTGTATCAAAAGAAATTCCTGCATAGTCAACAATAGGAACAACCCAATTAGGTAACTTGATATTAATTGGTTTAATTTTGATAAACTTAGTGATGACATTAAAATCATTACAAACATGATCAATTGCTCTAGACTCTATAATCAAAACCACATCTTTGTGATGATTATTGATAGAAATTAAGGAATGTTTACCTTAGCAGGGGATAAACCAACCTGGGAAGAGGATGCAATGTGATTGACTGCACGATTAGTCCTCAAATTAGCTTGTTGTATCAGGTTTAGAATCCTTTTGATCTGATCTTGAGTAAATTGACCATGTTGGCTGCCACAATCATCCTCATTCTTGGTGCTTTCTTGTTCACAATACAGGTTATTGGTAGAACTGTCATTCTTGAATTTGAAATTTGGTGGAAACCCTTAGTTTTTGTAACAAATGTTGACAATATGGCCAAGTTTACTACAGTGAGTTCAAGTCTTGGAATTTTCTTTTCCTTTCCAAGATCATTTCTGTGTTAGCAACATTAACAAAGGGCTAAGATTATGTGTTATCATTAGACCCTCCATTATGTCTTTTTTATTGGAGAACTAAAGAGAGGACTCTATTGAGATTTGACACGGGCTTGGTGCTTTAACCACATCAGAACTTTCATTAAAATCAATTAAAAAGGTGACCACCCTACCTTCTTTTACATAGATTGTGGAGGTACAATTATGTGGTGGTATAGAGTGAAAACTATCCAATTCTTTCCACAAAACAGTTAAAACAGTAAATAAATTTGCAACATTCATGCTACCTTGTTTAATTGAGTGAATTTATTTTTACAATTATGAAACTCTAATTAGATCCACTTGTGAAAATCGTTCCTTTAAATCAATTTAGCCTTTGTTAGTACTATCTTTGAAGACAAGACTCTAAGCTATTGATGGTGAGATTGAATTAATGACCTATTTGAAGAACCAAATTGTTGAATTGCAACTGATACTTATGGGTTGGATCAAAATCAATTGGCATGGCAAAGTTCCATCAAGAAACTCCATTTTATTCTTTCCCACCATTGCTCTGGTCATCGAACAAGACCAAGAATTGTAATTGTTTCCATTAAGGATATGGGTAACAATTACAGAAAAATGACCCTTACTTGGATGAATGTCATAAAGAGTAATGGTGTCTTGTGCAGGATCAAGATTGGCATTGTTGTTGTTGTCATGGTTGAAGATGATGAAGGTCCTAAAACCAGACTCGATGATACCATATTATGAAACAAGATGAAATTTTTACTACTGGATTGGAGCTTCCAACAAACTTATCATATTGGAGCTTTCGACAAACTTATCAATGCAATTCTAAAATATACTATCATCGACAAAACCGGTGAACTTTGCACCAATAACATGGTTATAGAAAAAATCCCTTACTATATAATTATAAGATCCAATTAATTAATTTTTGTCGTATAGTCACAATTTTGAAACTGACAACATAATTAGACTTTTATTAACCACCAATTAATCGGTGGATAAAAATATTCATTTCACCTATCTTTGAAAACTCATGGAGTAGGAAAACAAAAAGACACTTGACATAGATGAATTCCATCATCACTAAAATCATGTGGATAATATACACACAAAGTTCCTGTCATATTATATCTCTTGATGAACAAAATTCTTTACTAATTTACAATATCATATAGTATAGTTAATCCAATAAAAAAATAAATCTTATTGAATTTGACCAAACCAAAAAATAAAAATCACAATCAAAAGTCAATAAAGTTTGAAGAGGGTGACTCTCAAACACCTATCTCCCCTTCACTTCCCCAACACCCACTTTTTCCACACTAGATTCATTTCTCATTTCATTAGGAACAATCCTTGTCCATTAGCCAAGGGTGTTCCAGACACTGCTGCGCTGTCGGTCGCTTCTCGGGTGCAAAATCAAGAAGAGGTATAAGAAACTCCGAAAACTCAAGAGCATCACTCTCTGAAAATTTATATCTATCAATCAACATTTTGTTAAGTGGCCAAAATTTTAGCCTTCGAATCCTTTTGAGATCCCCGTGTCTGTCGAAGAAATCCTTCGATTTTGCTCCTGCAGTAGCAACCTGCAACATTCAAGTAGTAGATTTGCCAAAGTTAGTTATTAGTTATATAAATAAATACACAGAGACAGTGTGAGAGTGTACTCACTACCTTCCGCGGCATCTTTCCGAGGAGTTCCATCATCAGGGCAAGGTGGTCCTGAAACCGACGCAATACAAAGCTTGATTATTCTAACATGCTATCTGAGGTGTAGAGATTTGTGCTCCCCCAATTTGAAGCAGGGTCGTCAATTGTAGATTGCAGAAAATAACAGTTTTTTCAAACTCTGCCAGCACTATACTGCTGCAGCAGCCGCTATTTAACAACACTTTGTATTAAATAATATATTGCATAAATATATGTCAGCTTGACATTAAGTTGTCAGTAAACAAAGATAAATTCGGTTCTTGTGTACCTTCTTGTATTGATTTCTCATTAATTTCACTCACATATTCCACAATCATGTAACAACTAATGTGAATGCATCTATTATATCTTAGTTAAAAGTTTAAAATTGTTACAGAAGCTTTCCTTCCTTATGAACATATGTGCATACAATTTCTAATGAACTTTCAAGAAGTCATTGCCCAAACTATTAAATAATAAAAGTATATACTTAGCTATGAAGCACAAATACTAACATGGACACCCGGATACGACATTGACGCTGACATATTGACACTGGTAATAATTTGAGAAAATAAATTAATTGAATGTAATCAAGATGATGGTGTTAGACACCGAGACATGCCTTCGATTAGAGGTTTCGGTGCTACATAACTTAGTTGTGACTAGCAATAATTAATGGCAGGAAAATATACGGTAAATAGTCTGTGTTTGAACAGTTATCATAAACAAGGAATATAATTTAAACCGCAATAGCATTTCAAACAAACCATCATACCTCATCCTCACTAAAACCTTGTCCAACTTTGGGCGTAAACAACATATCACCGGTGGCAAGCTCGAAAGCAATACAAGCAAACGACCACATGTCAACGGAGAAAGAATAACCGGCCTGCAATATAACTTCAGGAGCTCTGTACTGTCTTGTCTGAATTTCTTCTGCAAATTGCTTATCAGCCCAACACGCATTTCCAAAATCTACCACTTTGCATCTCACATCGATCCCATCAACGTTTCTCCCTGATTTCGGAGCTTCTCCCATTCCTCCCATTGAAGCTCTTTGTCCGGATATTTTAGCTACCGCCCTTCTTGCTCTCCTTTTCAACTTTTTCTCGATAAGACTCGTAACCGTGCCGTTTACGTTTCCCTCAGGCTTCTCTAAAATCGGGGAGATTCCAGATCGAACAGGGTCTTTGGCAGGATCAATGGTAGAAGCCAAAAGAACATTTTCGAGTTTTAGGTCTGTGTGGATAATACCATGTTCTCTATGCAAGTAATCCAAACCGATCAAAATGCATTTGCACATCTCCCTAACTTTATTCATTGGAAGGCCTTTGTAACGGTTGTATCTGACTAAACGAAGAAGGCTATCTCCGAGAAACTCGAGTACCATGCACTGGTGCTGGCCATTAGGGCCTGTGTGCTTAAAGTGGTCAATCAATTGGACAACAAATTTTGAATCTGAAATGGCACCGTCAACAATGGATGAAAGAACGTCTATCTCGTGAAGGGCGGCCTGAACAAACTGAGCCGCACTTTTCTGGATCTTGAGAGCAACATAAGCCTGAAAATCACAAACATAACATAAGACCCCTAAATCTAAACATTCCGCTGTGCCAAACAAGAATCGAAACTCAACCACAGCATTTCCAAATGCCGCTCAGGTGCTTACTATACACTGTCCAATAAAATTAACACCTATTTATAGATACACATGCAAAAGGAATCAAGTGTTACAGTTAAAAAGGAGCATCATACATGAAATTATCCGATCAGGATCAACCATATAAAAAAAAAAAAGAGCCACAAAGACACATTTATTACTACTCTAGTTGTCTGCAAACAGACATATCTTTGCAATCCAGAGATTCTGATTCCCTGCATTTTCTAAATTTTCTGCCGTTGAACATATGACGCCGTACAATCAAGATCAGACGGTCCACGTTTCAAGTTGGTAAGTTAGGTACAAAATACTGAATTAAAATATAAATTGAGATGAACAACTCTGAAATTTAGGATTTTCCAAATGAAGGAAATCCAAATCCACATTCTATATGGTCACCAATTTCGCCATTGCAAGATTGCATACATCAAATCCAAATCATATCAATTTGATCCATTCAAAATGATACCTTTAAGACACAAAAGGACAACATATGTTGAGACACATCAGATACATTAAGGGTATCATTTTGAGAGAGAGAGAGAGAGAGAGAGAGGAACCGAGAAAAATACTTAGATAATATTTAATTTTCAATTGCACATTAAAACTTAAAGTATATTAATTTTCAATTGCATATTAAAACTTTAAGTGTATATATATGTATATTCCAGAACACATTATGAAAAGAGAATCTTGTAACCTCAACAGCATTTAAAGCATACAAACTTGAATAATGAAACACAAAAAACTAGCACATAATTTCACAACTTCATTGATCCAACAAACTAAACCAGATTTCAATAATTTAGTTTTTTTTTTCACACTAAAGACAAAACTCACATACCAAATCAAATACAAAATTTCAGAAATTATTAAAAAAAAATTACAAAATTTCAAAAACATTAAAGGGTGGATTCAAAACAACCCCATTTGAAAAAGAAAAAAAAAATCATAGAGAGAAAAGTAAAGGATAAAAAAAACATACAGATGTTGTAGTATCATAAGCAAGCCAAACGGTTGAAAATTGACCCCAACCCAATTTCCTCTGAGCTATGTACCTACCACCGGCGAACTGATCTCCGACCCTGACGGCGTGGTAACCACCTTTCCGGTAAGAATCGAAGCCCTCATCGTCATCTTCCGACCCAGATGAAGAAGAACACGACATCACACTCTGATCTATTCAAAATTCAATAAAAACTTCACCTTTATTAAACAAAGTGAGTGATTCTTGTGTTTTTTTCTCTGTTTTTTCAAACCCCCCCCCCTTTTTTTTTTGATGAGAAATGGTGTGATTATAGGAAAAATCGAAGCTTTAGTTTCGGGGGTTAAAATACTATGTTGTTGTATTTGTGGTGTGGCCTTTTTTTCTATCATCGACAATGCTCCACTTTTTTCTCTCTGTTTTCTCTTTTCCTTTCAATGCTTCTTCAAATATTTTCTTTTCTTTTTTCTCACATTTTCATAGCGTTTTTATTTTTCTGATTTTGTAGAAAAAATCTAAAGACTGTCCTTTATTTGTTTACGGTTATGTCCTTGTGAATCTCGTTATTGTTAGAGCTGCCTGTACTTATTATAAATATAATCCTTAAAATTGTTGGATTGTATACTTTATTCGGTTTTTAAAAAATTATATCGAGTTAATTTATAAACTTCAATTTAATGAGATGAGTTTGATAAGTAGACGTGGGTTATAGGGCGGAGTGGAGATAGATTTTGTCTCTTTCATTCATATATTTGATTAGTTGGAAAGTTAATATATGCTTTTATTTTTTATTAGATATAAAATTTATTTATCATTTATATTCGCGATAAAGTTTGGATTTTTTTCATCTGCATTCATTCATAGGTTATAATTTTTAATGACAATAATATTATTAATGAGACGAGTTCGGGTGCGAGATAGATATCAACACCCCAAACTTGTCATTGCTCTCAACTCACATTCAATTAAAGCAGATTGGAGTCAAACTTGTCTTTACTCTCAGGTTTTAATTTTGGAGAAAATCTACACTCAATTAAAGTGGATTTGAGTGGATACGGATTTTATTGTTATCCCTATTGAACACTCGTGATCATGAAGAGAGGTCTGGAGGATACTACATTGAGCCAAGAGCAACCACATAAGTGGATTCAACATTAATTTTTACCTTAAATCTTAAGACAATAAGTTTTGTGGTTCTATCACCTATATCGTATTTAATATATATTTTTTATTTATTTAATGTGGGACTTCTATATCGCACTTAAGATACCAACATAAAAAGATTTTGGAATATATATACATATTTTATGATCAAATATTGGACATTATATGGTGAGTGAGCTTGATAAATGTATTCTATTGTTGAATGAATCTTGGATTATTGCAACTATTATATATGGTGTAGCATTGACTAGTCTTATATTTAATTTGAGTTTGATTGTATGTTTTAGATCCGCTTTAAAACTTATCAGTATTGATTAGTTTATTTGTTTGCATATTTTTCGCTACAATTTTATCAAAGAAAAAGTATAATGTGATTTATTTATCTGACTTAAAAAGTTATAATGAATATTTTTATTTTTTTTAATAATAATACAAATGTGAATTTAGTTTTTAAAATAAATTAAATTAAAAATATTTTTTAATTTAGAATAACTACGTTGATTAAAATTAAACAACTTTAAAGATTGAATTGACTTATTTAATAAAATTAAAGATTTTTAAATACTAATAATTTTGAAGTCTAAAGTAATTAAATTTTATAATTTCAATGAATAATTGAAGGATTCATTTGAATTGTTTTTTTAATGTTGGAGTTTAAATTAATTAAATTTTATAATTTCAATGATTAATTGAATGATTCATTTGAATTGTTTCTTGATGTTGGATGGGCATTTTGGGAATGGGGTGTGTTAATTTTAGGTAAGGAGATGTAGTCAAAAAGGGTAAAGAGTTGCTATTGCTACCCTTTTCCTGCCTGCGTCACCCATCTGCTTCCTTTCTTTTGCTTTTTTCCTTCTCACTTTTCTCCTTTACCACCTTCGGACAATGTTGTATGATTCTTCTTTAATATATAATATACTATTTTTTGAATTGTGGACATTTTAGTTTATGTGTTTTATTCATTTGTAAAAAATTGATTTTAAATAAATTAAAGTAAAATAATTTTTGTTTGAAAAGTAATTTAAGAATAAATTAATTTTATTTAAATATACAAATCATAACTTCAAATTATAATTAATTTTAAAATCAAAATCAATTTGATTCGAAAATATCCAAATATGTTAAAGCTAATTCTACATTTTTAAAATTATTATTTTCTCTTTGTAAATAATTTAGTAGCAAAACTCACATATACTAGACGTGAAGAAAATAGATATATCGTGTTCGAACTCGTAACTCAACATATCAAATCTCTATGTAATTATCATCTAAGTGTTATTTATAGTTTGATAATTTTATTAAATATTTTATTTAATTATTATATTTCAATATTATTAAATGGACACATATTTTTATTCAATTATATTAGCTTTCTTTTGCCATGATCCATATATTCCTAAATCTTTGTTTTTGATAAACAAACATGTTGTAAATCATAAGGTTGTCAAAATTTATGTTTGTTTTTTATGTTCGTATATATGCTTATTTGATTTTCGCACTAAAACATGATTATATTCATTTTGACCATCTTGATGAATGAATTAGTAAATTAATTCCAACAAGTGGTACTTGATGAGGGAGTAGGAGTGGTTCCTGGTGTTAGATCTTGTATTGAAGTCGTACTTGAGGAATAGATTGTTGGATTCACTTAATATGTAATTAAGTTTCACATCGATTAAAAACATAGTAAATATTAAATATATAAGAGTAGTGACCCACACATATAATGTCTTAAGATTTTGTGTAGAGATGTGATGACAAAATCTCTTGTGAATAGTGCTCCCGCGTCCTTGAACTCTTCAACAAGTAGATAAAATTCTTAACCAATTTGATATCTTGTAAGAGAATTTTCATTGAGAAAGAATTGATTTTTTTTATCTATTGTTGTTTTTTTACATTCTTTCAAAAATCAATAGATTTGAGATAACTGAAGAATATTTTGTGATAGTTTTTCTATTAATCGATGGCTTTGTATTGTTTCAAGTTGAACAATAGAGTAGATATCCTGTGTTGCGAGACTTTTCTAAGTGAAAAAATAAATATTTTCAATTAGTCTAAGAAACAAGTATTGATGCATGATATGGTGGCGTTTTCTTTGAAATTTATTTCGTATTGTTCCATAAATTGATATACTTTTTTTTTCTTTCTCATTTTATGGATTCAGACTCATTGATTTGGTTCTTCGTTAAGTTTTTAAAGTTTCTTTTATTATGATTTTGGATCAGTTTTTGGAGTTCATTGTAAATTATTGTGTTATAAACGTGATCACCAATATAAATGTCATATCGAAACATAACAAGAATTGCACCATATATTTTGTAGATGAATATTAGTTTTATTTTCAATATGTGTTCTGATTGAGTCGATTAGAGATGGTATCACCATTTTATTATAATTTAATTTTGAATTAACTTGGATGTATTGTTGAAAATTTGTGCAAATCTCTGATTATATATACCTTATATTTTGGCACGTTTATGCTTTAGCAAAATCTGTTATTATTACAATGAGCACATTAGTGATGTGCTTAATACCAATATTATTTTGTTGGCATCACGTGATGGATTATTTTGAAATTCAGATTATTGATTTTGCTATATACATGAATATGAACTCATGTCTCATTTTTGGCTTTCTGGGCGTTAAGGGTCAACCAATTTTTTTTTTTAATAAAAAAAATCATTAAATATTGTTTTGATGATTTAATTAAAATGGAAATTGATAATTAAATTTGAATAAGGCTATAGAATAATTAAATGTGTTTTGTTTACTTTATAGAAAAAAATATGGTAAAATAAAGTATTATATTTATTATCTGTTGTTTAACTTTGAAGATAAATGCTCATTTTTTTATTTTTGCGTTTTGTTTCTACGCAATATGGTTGTTTAGAGGCAAAGTGGAATACCTTTAGATTGGAAAGCATATTTTTCTTTAATCTGTGTCTTCCTGTATTCATATTTCCTGTGAATAAAATTCTTTTAGTTGAGGATACAAATTCGGATTCGAGTGATTTTGTAATTTAAAACAATTTTCATTTAATTTAATAAATTAATTTATCTATTAATTTTGATAGAGTTGATTGAAACAACAAATTGCATAAAACAATATTTATTGTGTAGATTTGACTCAATCAAAATTATAAAAGATGTAATATGAAATTATTAATGCAAGTTGTCCTTTGCATGAGGAAGACACAACTATGTTGGATAGTTGCATAATTTTCTGGAAATTTTAGTTGAATTAGTTGAAGTAACAAGTTGCACAAAACAACTTCTACTATATAGATTTGATTCAATGATAATTACAAAATATGTAATATAAAATTGTTCATGCGATTTATTATGATAGGCAAAAGACATATATAATTTGGTCGAAAAATGTCATACTTATAACGATAAATATATAGTAATTATTAAGTTTTTCTACGAAGATAATAAAGATATAAAAAAAACACTCATTATTTGAGAGTCTCCTTTGCAATTACTTCATGCAATCAAAAGATTGTGAATTAATGATGTATTTGATATCTTGTTTGACATTTTAGTTTACAAATAAAGATAAATAATGAGGCATCCTTATGATCAGTTTTTTATGTGTCTACTAATGTTGTGGTGTACTTA
>JBBPBT010000623.1:284301-296165 GCA_037974875.1 Cicer bijugum
ATAAAGATTGATGATTTAGATATTTTTTTAGATTGTCATTACTTACTTATAATATTTTAAAAACAATTTAGTTGAATCATTATTTTTTTATAAAATTTTGTTTTAGTTTCTCTTCGAACTAGTCAAACGAATTTTTAGGTTTTATTTTGATAAATGGATTCATTTCGTCTTTTAAATTAAATATTGTTAGAGTTAATTCAATTATGTAAACAGAATTTTCTTTTGGTAGTCTTGAATACTAAAAACAAAATTGAGTGAGGAAGAATAGATTATAGACCAATTCATATAGTTGTTGTTGATGTAGCAAATTTAGATTCTCATGCGAATATTATTGTTCTTTATCTCAATCAAGTTAAGAAAATTATTTATGATGATCAATTTGAACACCCTCAAAAACTAGAGTGTAACATCCAGTCATTTTATTTTATTTTTATATTTTTACCTTAGAAGTAGAAATAATTATTGATGATATTATTTTAATTTTTGAAAATAATAATAATAATAATAATAATAATAGTAAAAACATCAAATGGCAACAGTTAAAAACAAGTTTTGGCTTAGTTGAAATATCACGTCCTCATCTGATACACGTTCCCCATTTAATATCACACATTCCTCACTTTCCCACTTAATATCACTCACATTTTCTCCATTTAATATCACATTTCCCATTTAATATTGCGTTCTCCAGTTTCCCTCACTTAATACTACTTTCTCCATTTTACCCATTTAATATCACGTTCTCCACTTAATATCACGTTATCCATAAAAATGAATAAAACAAAACGGACACCTTCCATTCAAAAATGTTATGCGATATAGAGAATAGGGTTTAGGAGAGAAGAAGAGGGAGACCATTTTGATAGAAAATGCAACCACCAAAAGAGAAAAGAGATGAGTAACTCTATTCCCGAATTTGATAAATCAGCATCAATAAAACATTAATTGCGCATTCGTTAACCGTTGGATCAGACTGATTTTTAGACAAAAGGACCGCAACATTCAGATCCACGTTTTCAAGGATCGGCGAAACAATGTTCAGAGAGGGAGAAACTGTGCTCGCAATACAGCAAATGTGAAATGAGTGAGACAAAAGTTTGTGAAGCACAATTCTAAATACAACTTTAGTAATGGTAAGGGCATCACTCTATTCGCTTTCCTATTTGAATTATATGTGATATAAATGTATTGTGTATTGGTTATCTTCAAAATGAATATTAATAATGGTTGTGTTTGACATGTTCAAATTGTGGAAAATGAATGTTATGTGATACGTTATTATAATAGTTGTGCTTATTGTGGTTATTCAAAGTGATTACTTTGGGTCTAAACTAGGTTGGTTTAGAATAAGGTTGAATGATTTTGGACGCTCTGGTTGAGTGATCTATATTATTACGAACAAAAGTGTTTACATTCATGCATTCATGATTGTGTAGTGCGTACATACTTGGTTGTAGCCCAAGTTGTGTGGCGCGTCCATATTGGTTGGATCCCACAAATCCTTGCGGAGATTTTGAATTAGTGGTGTTGCTTGGAAGAACCCACGAAGCCCTTGCAGGGGAGGCGATATTCCAGAATCATTACATTGACATATAGATTAAGTAATAAGCTTTGTTTGGGTATGCATTTACGTTGGCATATAGATTAAGTAATAAGGTCTGTTTGGGTATGCATTGATTAAAGTGTGATTAGTGTTTTATAAAGGTAATTGATACAGTGTAACTCTTGATCGTTTAGTTGGAACAATGTTATTAATGATGTAGATATTATATTGATAAATTTGTATACGATTGTATCTGTTTGTTTGGATGAAACAATGTTAATAATGATGTAGATATTATAAATGTATCTCCTGCACGTTTGGGTGAAACAATGTTAGTAATGATGTAGATATTATGCTGATAAATTTGTATATAATTATACACTGGTTGTTGTGGAACAATGTTATTAATTATCCATACATTATACTGGTATCGCTATTGTACCTGCTGATAGTTTGAAGTAAATTAACATGTGATATTATACTGCTGTTATTATTTATGTACCTCTTAGTCGTTTGGGTGAATTAATGTTAGTAATGATGTAGATATCTTACTGTTATATTTTTATTATACCTTTTGGTCGTTTGTATGGATTAATTAATATTATTAATTATAAAATATCATAATATTGTATTTGTATTTTCTTACCTCTTGGTTGTCGTTTGGGTGAACTAATGTTATTAATTTCGTAAACATTATACTATTATCTTTTAATTGTTATTATATCTTTGGTGCATTGTGATTTTAACTAATGTTATTAATTTCGTAAACATTATACTATTATCTTTTAATTGTTATTATATCTTTGGTGCATTGTGATTTTAACTGCTAAATGAAGTAAATGATTTATTTATATTTTGTTATAACAACTATATATGCACGCATATTTGCTCTGTATTTGTTATTTGGAGATGACCCTTACATTTGACAGGATGTCACATATAGTGTTACTTGAGTGAATAATGTCACGGTCAACCCAATAGGAGAAATGCGATGAAGTACAATAACATGCAGATGGAGGCTCCAAATTACTTTTGTGTTGGGGTTAGACTTGTTGGGTGAGTTTTCCACAAGTTCAAAGCTTATGACCAACTAGGATTTATGTTTGAGTAGTAAAACATCAATAGTTTTGACTCTAAGAGTTTCTTTTGTTTAACATATTAAATTTACTTTTAATGATTGTAAATAATTTTATTCATTATCTGTAAAATATAACTAAAAATATTATTAATTGATTTTAAGATACATGAGTATTTAAGATAATCATAAATAAATAAAAACAAATATATATTTTTACGTTTAAAATTTTGTTAGTTAATGTCTCAAAAAAGCGGGATGTTACATAGAGCATCATGTGTCATAAATAAAAAGAAAAATTCTTTTTGGTATTCTTGAAATACTCTATTTGGATAGTCATGACAATATGTGCTCATTATTCTTTTTGGAGCTACAAAAGATGGATGTCATTATAGTGTTTCTTAATGATAATAATAATGAAACAATACATTGCAAATCACAAATATTTTATGTCAATAGAAATAAAGTAAATCATTTGTAAATTGATGTAATTCATCTATGAGCTAATGAATAAGTCGCATTAATGATATCACATAGTCTCATAAGGTAATTGTAAGATCTGCATTTTCCCATTATTAATAGTTAATAAGATGCATTTTCTTCATTTAATTTTATTAGGTAATTACTAGATTTTATATTAATTATTATTTTTGGAGTGCATATGTTGTTATTTAATTTGACTCTATATGTCGCTAATTTTGGTTAAAAATAAACTAAATAAAGAAATAAACTAAATAATGCCTCCATATGAATTAATTGAAATAATACTACTAAATTAATAATAATAGTAGTGTCATGTTTTGTTTTGTTTGGTTGTTAAAAGAATAACAATAAAAATCATAAGAAGGGAAAGGAATCATGTTAAATGGGTGTGTCCCATATGTCAATTACTAGTTACTAGCTACTGATGGGAGTATAAATTACAATTAGGTTAATAAAAAAGAAAAAATAGAGACTATTTTGATAAAAAAAAAGGCAACCACCAAAAGAGAAAAGAGATGAGTAACCTTATTCTCGATTTTGTTAAATCAGTCTCAGAAAAATATTGATTACGCATTCGTTAATCGTTGGATCGGGTTGATTTTTGGACAGTAGGTTCGCAACATTCAGGTCTTCGTATTCAACAGTCGAATCAACAAAAGGACGTTCAAAGAGGGAGAAATCGTACTCACACAACAACAAGTGTGAAACGAGTGAGACAAGAGTTTGTGAAGCATAATTCTAGAAACAATTTTGGTAATGGTGTGAAACGAGTGAGACAAGAGTTTTTTAAGCATAATTCTAGAAACAACTTTCGTAACGGTGTGAAACGAGTGAGACAAGAGTTTGTGAAGCATAATTCTAGAAACAACTTTGGTAACAGTAAGGGCATCACTCCATCCACTTTCCTACTTGAATTATATGTGATATAAATGTATTGTGATGTTATGTATTGGTTTTGTTTGTGTGTTATCTTCAAAATATATGTTATATGAATTACATATTTATGAATGTTATTATGAGATTAAATAATTTGCGTATTTTGATTAGTATTGAGTAATTATTCAATGTGATGACTTTGTGTCTAAACTATGTTGATTTAGGACAATGTTGAATGATTTTGGACGCTCTGGTTGAGTGATCTATTTTGTTACTACTTAAGTTGATGACATTCATGCATGCATTGGTGGCCTGAACTTAGTCACGAGTACGTGACGACAGTTCATCGCAAAGGCAACATGATTCAAAAGAATACTCAACGGTGGAGTACTAAACATGAAATTCTGAAGAGCATTTGTCCAACAGTGGGATATTGTCCAATGGTGGGACTCTTTGCTCGACAGGGTGGTGATATTCCGGAATCATGCATTGACATATAGTCTAACAAATAGGATTCCTGCATTTTGGTTGATCTGTATCTTTGGTCCTTTGTAATTTTTAACTGTTAAATGAAGTATATGATTATTTATATCTTACTATAACAACTACATATGCATGTCTATTTGCTCTGCGTTTGTTATTTGGAGATGACCTTTACATTTGACAGGACTTCACATATAGTGTTACTTTAGTGAATAATGTCATGTGCAACCCAATAGGAGAAATGCGAAGAAGTACAATAGCATGCAGTTGGACGCTCCGAGATACTTTTGTGCTGGAGTTAGACTTATTGGGTGAGTTTTCCACAAGTACAAAGTTCATGACCAACTAGGATTTATGTTTGGTAGTAAAACATCAAGAGTTTTGGCTCTAGGAGTTTCTTTTGTTTAACGTGTTAAATTTACTTTTAGTAATTACAGATACTTTAATTTATTATTTTTGAAAATATAACTAAAAATGTTATTAATTGATGTTAGGGTAAATGAGTATTTAAAATAATCATAAATAAATAAAAACGAATTTGTATTTTTACGTTTAAAATTTCGTTAGTTAATGTCTCAAAAAAGTGGGATGTTACAGTAATTATCTCATTTATTTTTGTTTACATTACTATTGTGGAGAATTGTGAATATTACAAGATCAGAGAAATATGTTTATATTTTCAGTATAATGCATCAACTTTATTTTACTTAGTCATCAATAATATGGACTTCCTGCTTGAAATCAATATATCTTTAAGGAATGTTTAACAATAAAAAAATTTGGGGACACTTCTTTTGTATGAGACATTGTGACACTTAGAGATTATTCTCAAAATGTCATTAAGTTATCACAAAAGAACTATATCATTAAAGTTATAAATATATTTGACACGAAAGACAATATACTAAGAGATACTCTCTTTCACTAAAGGGAGATTATTTTAGTCTCAATTTTTGTCCTATAAAAAATATAGAAATTCAGAAAATTAAATATTTCTCTATATTTTTGTGGTAAATATTATGAATGATCTTATTTATACACATTTAGAAATAACTTATATAATAAAACCATTTGACAAATACTTTGAATAATTCATATTTAAATTGCTAACAAAAGCATGAGTGTGTATATTTTAAATTAAAAGTACATCAACAAGTATTTAAAAAGTTTTTTTTATTCAACAAAAATTAATAAAATTACACATAAGAATAAAAAGTTAGTTTAGTGGTTAAGTTAAAAGAACGAAATAATAAGAGAATGGGATATTTGATTTCTCATCTTCAACATAAACCTAACAATTATTAAAAATACTAATATAATACTCGTTTAAAACAACAAAATTTGCCCAATATGAAAAATTCAGATAACTCCTAGATGACTTCATTCTTGCTTCTTTACCAAAGAATTTCAAATGTATTCCAAAATTTCATAATATAAGAATTTGAAATGTACTTTCTTCATGATCTATGCAAGAATTATTTTGATTGTATTATGTAAACAATTTTTTATTACTCTATGCTCAAGTAAGTTCAAATCATCTTTAGAAATATAAAATTGATTTGGTGGCTGAAGTGAAAAAATTAAAGAGTTGTGCGATAAAAAGATTGTAGATTCAATCTCCTATCTCGACAAAATACTAACAATATTAACATTACTAATTATTAGAATTCACAATTAAAAAAAAAAGTTCAAGTCACCTTTGAATATTCGGATTTTAGAACACTATAATTAAACAAAATTTCAATGGTTTATCTTAGGGATGACAATGGGTAGAGTTTGAGTAGGATATTATAGTACCCGTCCCATACCTGCGATTTAAAAAAATATTCATACTCGTGCTCGTATCCTCTCTTGGGTATCAATTATAATGCACGTATCCTTACCCTCTAGGTACTTAAATACCCGTACTCATATCCATTACCCATGCTTTAACTAAAAAAATTGATAAATAAAGGATATTGTTGTGATTAAATTTAAAAATTATTCAAATATCTTAAATCCAATCATTAAATATAAACCAAAATATTTTATAACTCAAACATTTCATATGAACACTCGTTACAATACATATTTAAATATCCATAATTATATTTTATGAAGTTGCAAGTCATACGACAATATTATTTGAGATAATTGATACAAAGTTGCAAGTATAATTATAAAGTCATGATTAATAAGACATAACTATTAGTTATAAAATCACAATTATTAACCTTTTTATCATAATCATATTCTTAAAAATTTGCAAATGTTTATCTTTCAATTATAAATATTGTAGTGGTCCAATGATATTAATAGATGTTAAAACATAAAAGAAAATAATTAATTAAACTAAACACTAATATAATAAATAAATAAATAAATAAATAAATAATATATTTATATAAGTGCGAGTGTAGGGCGGGTGGATACTATAGTACCCGTACCCGCAACTATACCCGCTTAATTTTGCAGGTAATTACCCGTTCCCATGCTCATATTCATTATGCGAATTTTTGCCCTAACTATTGTGGATTTTTTTTCCGGGTATCTACTGTCTGAGTCTTATTGTCATTCTTAGTTTATTTAAAATGTCAATTAGTACACATGGATTCATTATAGACAATTTATCATGGACCATTTCTCAAGGATTAAAATTCAGGTTGATAAAAATAAAATAAAATCAGGTATATCATGAATTTTTTTTCTTTATACATTTTCTCATCATCCATACTAAGAAAGTATAAGCTGCAACTGTTACAAAAACAACAGAATGCAACAACAACAAAAATCATAGATTGTTACTTTCGTTGTGGACCATCATCAATTTTAGTAAACTCTACAATTTATAATCTAATTGATAACCCAAGTAACAAATCATTTGAAGCAAGATCTCCCTCAACTGTGAACAAGTTTTTTTTTTCTTTCAAATAAGCTTTAATTTCAAGAATTGAACTCTGAATTTTTTCTGATTAATAGTCCTTCGGTATACTTGGACTCACCAATTAATCTGCCGGTTTATGACCAAGTTATGCGTACAAAACAATTAACTAACCCAATTGCTAGCTCCATCAATAAAAACCTCAACTTTATAATCTCTTAATTATTTTTTAAGTAAGCCTAAGTGGGAAAGAATATCCATTAAGGAAGACCAAGTTCCTGTGGCAGCAATAACAATCCCAAACAGCACAATTGCTCCATCAAAAACCAAACACTTCCAACCCAATTCATCTTTGAACACCAAAAAGTGAAACAAAGCAGGAAACACAAAGCTAAGAATAACACAAATGCTACTCCCAACAAGTGACAAAAAATCAGCAAAATTAGGAACCAAAAGTGCCACCAAACACACCAAAAGCACCAACAACCACCTAAGCCATAAACAATACTTGGAATCACACAATCTTCTCTCAACAACTTCATAAACAGGATTCATCATTAATGGAAAAGTAAAAAACAGATTAACACAAAGACCCAATTGAACCAAAGCACTTAACATTCCTTGTCCAAGATTAGTAGTAATAATCCCTTGAGTTTCTTCACCAAATGCAAAGTAACCTAAAGCAGCAAAAGCTCCATACAACAAAGAAATTATCACCATTCCCAAACCCAAAACACCACCAAATTTATCTTTATCTTTTGCTTCTGATTCCAAAGGTAAAACCATTCCTATTCCTTCAAAAGCATAAACAGCAACACCTAAACCATACAAAAAAACAGATAAACCACCAAAAGTTTTCAAAGGTGGCCTATTTTCCAAAAAGACAAAAATATCCTCAATCATAACAACTCCCATAGCTCCCATATCAACAACATCAGCAAATATGCTTAAAGGAGCCAAATGGGTCAAACTTGGAATTGCATTCAAACCCAATTGAAAAGGGAAACAAGCCCAAATGAACAAAACCTTTGGTGTGAAACCAAACATCGATGATGATGATGAACTTGAAAGATATACCAAAGTAGTTGATATGAAAATAAGGTAACTAACACAGAAACCACATTGTGAAAGCACAACCATGAAATCAATGCAAATTTTTCCAAAAGGGCCACTTGTTGCATAACCCAAATCACCAAAAGAATTGATTTTTGGGAACCCAATCATTGATTCAAGCTTTCTACGAGTTTGGACAAGGAGCATCATGCAGTGGTAAGTGAGAAAAGCAACAGAGAAAAGCATGGCCAAACCCATTATCCATCCTGTTTTTTTGAAACTATAAGGGAGACCAAGAACACCAGCACCAACAATTGATATGAAGATGTTTGCAAAGGTTTTGAGTTTTGAGGAAAGAGGGGGTGCATTAGAAAGAAGAGGGGTTTGTTGTTGTGATGATGAGGTGGTAGTTTCTGGATCAAACCCCATTGTTATTTGTTGTTGTTTCTTCTGCAAATTAATGGAGATTGATGAGTTGCTTGCAGAAGAAGCAACAACAATATGAAAATATGCAAAATGAGAAAATGTGTTCTATGTTATGTTTATTTAGGTAATTAGGATAGAGGATGTGGTGTTACCTTAAGTCAAGGTTTGGCAAATGCTAATATAGTAAGTAATTAAGAAAGGGTTATATATGGTCTATGAAAAAACCAAAAAAAAAAATCATTGGTTATAAGTAAATTAGAGATAACATGATGTATTCATGCAAAATGAATGATTTCTCAAACATGCGTTAAAATGAAGTGAGACGTGAAAATGCATATGTGGCAAAATTAGTTTTTTTTTAAATAAATAATTATGCTCGTACCAAAAAAAAAAGAGTAATAATCACATCTTTAATATAAATAACCACTCGTAATTTCTATGCACTTTAATCTTTATTTTTTAATTTGATTGATGTTTTTGAGTCAATTAATGGTTAGTTTGTTCATAGCATTTCATTCACGATAATGTACATAATATATGGACAACCTTGTTGTTTTATTTTCTAACAAACAATAAGAATTTTTAACTAGAGAACAATGTAAATAGACTCTTGCAATCACTAATAACAAGTCTAAATTTAGTAGTGTCATCCTTATTGTTATGAAAGTAATCAAAACTCATTTAGAGTTCAACTCAAAATCAATGAAGACGAATCTACTCCTCATTCGCTCGCCTATCTCACTTCCAAGACACCTAAAAAGAATTTTTTTTACTATATATAAAGTTTGAAATAAGAAATTCATCCACTTTTTCATTCACGAATTCGAAACTTTCAAAATCTCTAATAAAAATTTTCAACATTTTGAAACTCTGAAGTATAAGTAGGTTAATTTTTCGAACTTTTTGATGAATTTGAAACCTTCAAATAATAATTTCCAATTTTCCAAAATATATTTGAAAGTTTCGAGCAATATGAAACTTTTGAAATAGAGGATTCAATAATTTTCGAAAGTTTTGAGCAATACAAAACTTTCGAATTAGAGGATTCAACAATTTTCGAAAATTTTGAACAATACTAAACTTCTAAAACTGTCAACCATGTCAAAAGTTCGGAAATTAAAACTTTTCTAAAAAAACAAAATTTTTAAACAAAATGAAAATTTCAAAATTTTTTAAATATTTTAAATATTTTTTTTCTTCATACAATTATTGATATGTTTACTTTACGTCAATGACTATGATGAGAGGCATGAATAGATACATTATTTGCACTATCACTCACAATGTAGGTGATAAAGGCGAAAAAGTTGCATCATTGAATCTAATCCACATATGAATGAGGCTAATTGTCCACCTCGTCAACATTGTTGTAGGCACGATATCAAGTATGAGGAACTTGACGAGGATGTTCAAGAGCCTGAACAAATAGAAGCTGAGGAAGTTGAGGACCAGGAAGTCGAAGATCAGATCCAACAATTTGGATTCCCCGAAGGACCTTTGGTCACATCGATGTTGACATAATATGAACATCATGTGACTTAGAGGATATGGGAAGAAGATATATATTTTAATTAATAAAGTTTTTCTTTAATTAAGAATAAGTATATTATATTTAGTACATTGTTGTCATGAAATTTAGTACATTATTTTACTGTTATGAGAAATTGAGAAATTGCATTTTAGAAGTTTCACATTCATCTAAAATTTTGAAACGTTTTAAAACTTTTGAAAAAAATTACATTTTGAAACTTTCTCATTTGTATTTTTGAATTTAAAAAAAATGAAAAAATTGTATTTCGGAAGTTTCGCATTCATCTAAAGTTTCAAATTTTGTAAAACTTTAAAAAATATTACATTTTAAATGTTTCACATTCATTTAAAATTTCGAAATTGTTTTAAACTTTTTTTTTAAAAAAATGAACTATTTAATAATAGAGAGTAAAATAAAAAAGATAAAATTAAATTTTATGTATTTTAAAGAGTGAAAAATAAAGGTGAGAAAGTGGAGAGAGAGTAGATTTACCCATTCATTTTTGCAAGCACAAACTAATCTTAGGTATCTCTAATGCAAATGCCAATAACAACTCTATTATGATAAGTGGAAAATGAAACATGAATTAATGTTACACTTATAATGAAAACTTGTCGGTGGCTTCACCCATCCATGTACTAGTGCTACATGAGCAGAGCTTGCTTCAACTCCATGAGTACCTAGCTATGCACCACATGTGTGTGCTCTTGTTGAACTTCAAACTTTACACTCAACATATAACTTGGAGTATGGCTTTTATGAATGTCATTAATTATGCGGAAAATACCTAGTTATGAAAAATCTAGAGATAAAATTGTCTGAATTTGTCATTAGTTTATAAATATATTGTTTGCCACTCATCCCTCACCTTTAAAATCATCAATGATACCCTTTCAACTACATGACATTATCACTTTGCCAAAATGAATTTGCCATCTTTTCAATGTCATCAATAGGATATGGAATGTGGAATATGCCCATAACATAGGAGGGGATTGTCTATAGAACTCACTTGATGAGAACCTTACTCACTTGATGAGAACCTTACGCCCAACTTTAGAAAGACATTTACTATTGCACAAGAGTGTTGAGACATGTACTTTCATATCACAAACCAATTAAGTCATGATGCTTGTAATAAAAGTTTAACTCACATCTTTATAAAATACTTTTTGGGGACTTAAATATAAATAAAAGTAAAATAAAATAAAAAATAATGTATTTGATTCAAAATTTAAACTATTCATTTTCTTTGACTCATTGTTATTTATATTTGATTTCAATAAAACTATTAATCAACAACTAAGTGTCACCGACATTGAAATTCAATTTATTTCAGCACTTCAAGTCTTTCCAACATATAAATTATACATTAAATACCACTTATAGTCTTTTAACTTAATTTCAGTTAATGTTTTAGTTCTTTATTTTTTTTTCCCCGATTTGGTCTTTTATTTTAATTTTAAGTGTCAATTTGATCCTTTATGTTTTAAAATATTAACAATGTTATCCTTTTTTTTACAAAATTTTAAAA
>JBBPBT010000623.1:296224-313756 GCA_037974875.1 Cicer bijugum
TCATCAAATTCGTAGCTCAAAATTCAAATAAACTCATATTTGTCATTCTTTATTTGATGTTCTTAGAGATGAAAATATGAGTTTATTTAAAAATTTAAGTTATGAATTTGATGAAACTGCATTATATTGAGGATGATAATTAATTTTATAGGTTTTGTTTGAAATTTTTTATGAGTTTTTTGAAATTTTGTAAAAAATAAGGATAACATTGTTGACATTTTAAAACATAAAGGATCAAATTGACACTTAAAATTAAAATAAAGGACCAAATCAAAAAAATAAAAATAAAAATAAAGAACTAAAACGTTAACCGAAATTAAGTTAAAGAACTATAGGTGGTATTTAGCCTAAATTATATAGTCATCAATAAAACCAAAATAGTAATAATATGGAGGACCAAACTTATATGCAGTATTATACATTTTGTTTTGTTGCTCCTCTCACAAAGAGGCAATTTTTTAATTTTAAAAAACAGTGTTTCTTTTATACATTTTCAAATAATTATTTTTACAGTTATATTGATTTTTAATGAGAACAATCTTTATAGAAATGTACATAAGTTTCGTATTATTATTATTATTATTATTATTATTATTATTATTATTATTATTATTATTATTATTATTATTATTATTATTATTATTATTATTATTAACAAATTATCTTTTGCTCAGAGGAAAGGATCAGTGTCCCGTTTGGTGGAGCGAGATAAGCACTCAGGAATAGGAGGGCCCCTTGGCCATTACCTTTATCATATTCCTAATTAATAACTTTTTTGACCCTGCGTTCCATTCAAATCTGATTCTATTATATAAACCTTATTAATAATGTGGATCATATTATATAAAATCTGAGGGTCCATGATTATCATAACTACATAATATAATATAATAGCTTGTAATGAGGTACATAATTCAAAATAAATAATTAATATGATTTCGAAATTTAAATAAAGCCACGATTCAACCACACACACAGCTACCAACCTGAACGCTAATAAAAATTACTATTAACTATTATTATAAGAATACAAAAATTCTGTCACCAAAACATTTTATCCACTTCATAGCAACTTTTGTGTGTGTGTGTGTGTGTGATTTTCTTGTTTCACAAACGACTAGTTCACACATCACAGTCAACACATGCCTGTTATCCAATGGTCCCTCCCTCATTATTTGTGATAATAAAGGTGAGTTCTATTGGGAGCATCTTCATAAATATTTAAGATAAATACTTAAAATTTCTCTTAAATTATTTTTTAGGTTAATGATAAATTACATTATAATTAATTCACCCAGTTGTAAAATATTTGAATATACAATTTAACAATATCAAAATTTATCAGTTAAAATTTAAAAATAAAAATTTAGTTAATATTTTTAAAAAAATAATAATTCATAAGCTTCTACGTATTTATTATAAAACGCTGACATAACTGATATTGATTATTATATTTATATTATTTAGTTATTTCACTTTTATCACTTATTCTCTCTTCCATCATGAAAATGAAGAATAGTTTTAAATAATATTCAAATATTTGTGCACCATCCGACAATAAATTCCAAAGTGATATTCTCCAAGTGGGTACCCTTCATTTTCATACATATTTCCCACACCATTTCAATTCCTTTTGTTAAGATCTACCCTTTTCTTTAATTCCTTTCTCTCCACTTTTTCTTAATCTTCAGGTTTCCATAAATTATATCCCAATCATTCAACACTGCTTATTTTGCCTCCCTCTGGTTAAAGTTTATTCTTTTTTCATCTGGGTACATGTAAAGTTCTCTTTTTTTTTTTTTTATGCTCAAATTGAACACTTCTTCACCATGTTGCTTCCAAATATTGGTTTCAGCTAACCAAACTTCAGGTACATTAATTTTTTTGGAGTAAAAAAGTTATGTTCTTCACATGCTGTTATTCCCCCTTGCAGTTTAATACTTTTTAGCAATAATGAGAGTCACTTTATTGTTTTATTCTTTCCCATGTTGGTTTTCTGTATGAGATGTGCTTTGCTTCTGTTTTCATGTTATCTTTATAAATAAATAAAACATTGTAAAATAGAAAGAAATAAAAAGGTGAATGTAAAAATGATGAATGGAAAATAAAAATTATAGTTGTTATTTTTATACTTGAGTTTGTGAGAAATATATTATGCTTAATAATGCAAAGTATCCTTTTTAGGATGAGTGGTTAATTTCATTTTTTTTTTAAGGTGTTGATTTACTTGTTTGTTGAGCAGGGTGATTGTTACTAGATATATCAATAGGAAATTGCAATCATGATTAGAGTTTGGCTTGGGATGTTGATGGTTCTCTCCAATTTGTTGTTCTCTTCAAGTGGTGTTGGTTTGGATAATTCCACAGTACCTCCTGCATTTGTAAATATTGGGGTTCTTTACTCTTTCAATACCAGTGTTGGTAGAATAGTGAAAATTGCAGTAGAAGCTGCAGTTGAAGATATAAATTCTGATCCTTCTATTCTTGGTAAAACTAAGTTGAAGCTCTCACTTCAGGAAGATTCGAAATACCGAGGCTTTTTGAGCATCGCCGAGGGTAAATTCATCATAATACTCTCACTTTTTTTGTTAGAAAAATGATTTTGTTTTTTCAGGTATGTAAGTTTGACAGATTAGTATAATTATTGTATTAAATACATTGTTAACAGCTTTGCAGCTTATGGCAAGGCACACTGTGGCTATTATCGGTCCACAGACTTCGACAACAGCTCATGTCATATCTCATATAGCAAATGAGCTCCACGTTCCTCTGCTATCGTTTTCAGCGACTGATCCTACTCTTTCTTCGCTTCAATTCCCGTTCTTTATTAGAACTGCTTTCAGTGACATTTTTCAAATGACTGCTATAGCAGACATTGTTAACCACTATGGTTGGAGAGAGGTTATTGCAGTCTACGGTGATGACGACCATGGGAGGAATGGCATAGGTGCGTTAGGGGATAAGCTAGCTGAGAGACATTGCAAGATTTTGTTTAAAGCACCGATGACTCCTGAGGCAAATAGGGAGGAGATTACCGATGTGCTTGTTCAGGTGGCGTTGGCAGAATCTCGGGTTATAGTTCTTCACACAAGTACTGCTTGGGGTCCAAAAGTGTTGAGTGTGGCAAAGTCTCTTGGAATGATGCAAAATGGCTATGTCTGGATTGCTACTAATTTTCTGACGTCTTTTCTGGACATTGATAGTCCGCTTTCTTCAGATGAAATGGATAACATTCAAGGAGTTATTACATTAAGAATGTACATACCGGATTCGAAGCTCAAAAGATCGTTCGTTTCTAGGTGGGCAAATTTGACTAGTGGAAAGACTGAAAATGGTCCTCTTGGTCTGAGTACTTATGGTATATTTGCGTATGATACTGTTTATGTGCTTGCGCGTGCCCTTGATACGTTTCTGAAACAAGGGAACCAAATTACATTTTCGCACGATCCGAAGTTAACTGAACTACACGGAGACAGCATGCATCTAGATGCTGTGAAAATCTTCAATGAAGGAAATCTTTTGTGTAAAAGTATTTATGAGGTTAACATGACTGGTGTAACAGGTCCATTCAGGTATACACATGATGGAAACCTTGCTAATCCAGCATATGAAATCATCAATGTGATTGGAACCGGGACTCGGAGGATTGGTTATTGGTCTAATTACTCTGGATTATCGGTTGTTCCTCCAGAAGAACTTTACTCAAAACCACCTAATCGTTCGAGCGAAAATCAAAAGCTACTCACTGTGTTTTGGCCAGGAGAAACAACCCAGAAACCTCGAGGTTGGGTTTTTCCAAACAATGGAAAGCTCTTAAAAATTGGAGTACCGAAAAGGTTTAGTTACCGCGAATTTATTTCCCAGGTACAATCTACTGACACGTTCAAGGGATTCTGCATTGATGTATTTCTTTCTGCGGTAAACCTGTTGCCCTATGCAGTCCCCTATAAGTTTGTTCCATATGGTGATGGTCGAAACAATCCTAGTAACACCGAGCTCGTGCGTCTGATCACAGCCGGCGTGAGTATCATTCCGACATAACTTTTATGAAGTTTGGATGTTTTATGATGGTCTACTTTTCTGATACCACTTTTTGTCTTACCAATACAGGTCTTTGATGCTGCAGTAGGTGACATTACAATTACTACAGAAAGAACAAAGATGGTAGATTTTACTCAGCCATATATTGAGTCTGGTTTAGTGGTTGTAGCATCAGTTAAGAAGACAGATTCCAATGCTTGGGCATTTTTGACACCATTTACACCAATGATGTGGACTGTAACAGCTATCTTTTTCCTACTAGTTGGTGCAGTAGTTTGGATTCTAGAACATAGAATGAATGATGATTTTAGAGGACCACCTAAAAAACAATTAGCCACAATTTTGTGGTAATCAAAACTGGTCTTTCTCTATCTCCTCTATTTTACCTTTTAGCATTACATTTGTCTGAGTAGAACTAGATTCGGATACCTTAAGCAAGGTCACTGATTAGAATCTGTTGATGAAAAAAAATGTGGTTGGGAGGGGAAACCCCTCTAAAGGTGGTCAGTTAGTTTCCCCAGCTAGGGGTGTTTATGGGTACGGGTATTTTGACCCTAAACCCTAAACCCATCCAACCCATATTTTGACCCATCTCATTTAAGTTCGGGTCTACTCCGAACCAACCCATTGAAACCCAATTACGTTCGATTCGGGTAGCGGATTTAACATTTTTAACCCACAAACCCAACCTATTGACATGACATATATATTTTTATTTATTTTTTTACTATTGATGTATGTTAAAATTTAGTTGTTAGACTCTATTTGAGAATTTGTTGCTAATTTAATTAATTTAAGTGTTTTGTTGTGTTTGTGGATGTATTTGAAGTATTGAATGATATGTTGTATTATAGTTTTATTATTTTTTACATGTTTGAGTATTTAAATTTAATTACATTTTTTTTAAATAAAAAGATATATATTTTTATTTATTATCCGTGAAACCAACCCACTCATAGTTGGGTTGGTTTGGTTTTCATGGGTTGAAAGTTCAACCCAACACAAATAAATTGATTTGTTCGGGTATAGGATTTGACAAAAATGACTCAACCCAACCCAACCCGTGTACACCGCTATCCCTAGTAGAGATTAGTTCTCGGCAAAGCTGGTGGATACTTTGCATTAATAACATGGTTACCAAAAAAATATATAGCATCTTTTTGGAACTCAACCTATGTTACTGATGCATGCAGTAATTATATATCAATGTTCTAGTTTTCCAACTGGAATTACTAATCGCTTCATGTTTGTAACTTGCATTTGTTTTATACTTGGCAGGTTTAGTTTTTCAACTATGTTCTTTGCTCACAGTAAGTACCATTTATTTGTCTTCTGCGACACTTATGGTCCATATATAAGTGGTAGCTACTTTGAATAAATCAATTTGCTGCTTTTTTTTCATACAATGTAGGGGAAAATACAGTGAGCACTCTTGGTCGATTTGTTCTGCTTATATGGCTATTTGTAGTTCTAATAGTTAACTCGAGTTACACAGCAAGCCTGACTTCAATTCTCACAGTGCAACAACTTTCTTCACCTATTAAAGGCATTGAAAGTTTAGTAAATAGCAAAGAGCCTATCGGTTACTTGCAGGGTTCTTTTGCCCGGTCTTATTTGATCAACGAAATCGGTATTCATGAATCCAGACTAGTTCCTCTAAAAACACCTGAAGAAACTATGAAAGCACTGGAGAAAGGTCCCAAAAAGGGTGGTGTTGCTGCGTATGTTGACGAGCGTGCTTACATAGAGCTCTTCCTTTCAAGCCGGTGTGAATTCACTATTGTAGGTCAAGAGTTTACCAGAAATGGTTGGGGATTTGTAAGTATCTGCAGACACATACTCCTAACAGTAAATAGACTTCATTTATGTGGTCTACCAGATATGCCATGCAGCCACCAAGTTTTAAAACAAACATCAACATAATAATACTTGTATATATAATATCATTTCTTCATATTCTTCCTTTATGTTTGATGATAACAACAGCTTCAAGAATTTTTACTGAACATGTTGTGGTCATTATACATGATTATGTTTTGCCAGAGCATATTAACTACAGAAAGGAAAGAGCTCAACATGTTACTCTAAAATAGGAACATAAAAGTTGGCAGGACATTATATTCTCTGCATTTTAGAGTTATATGTTTTGTCAGTACTGAAACTAAGGTCAATTTACCGTGTTTGATTGTTGGTTCCCTTGTTTAAAGTTATCAACTGATAGTAGTCTCTCACTATTTCTTGTAATTCATTTTTTTTCAGGCCTTTCCACCAGACTCGCCATTAGCAGTTGACCTGTCAACTGCCATATTGGAGTTGGCAGAAAATGGAGATTTACAAAGGATCCATGACAAATGGCTTTTGAGCAGTGCTTGTCTGTCACAAGGCGCAAAGCTTGAAGTAGACAGACTCAATCTCAAAAGCTTTTGGGGCCTCTATCTAGTTTGCGGTTTGGCATGTTTACTTGCTCTCCTGATATATCTTATTCAGACCTTGAGGCAGTACAAGAAGCACGGTCCAGAGGAACTTGAGTCTTCTGGCCAAGGCTTGGGATCTTCGAGCCTGCGGACTTTTTTTTCATTTGTAGATGAAAAAGAAGAGATAGTTAAGAGTCGCTCCAAGAGAAAGCAAATGGAGAGAATATCATATAGAAGCACAAGTGAGGTTGGATCAACCATCGTCTCCAATAAAGATTTATCGCCGTCATCGGTGAACAGAATTGATTCTGTTAATGAAGTCTGACCAACTGTTGCCGATTTCCCTAACAATTTTGAATCCACTGCAGTAAAATCTACATTTACTATTGCTGCTGCTGGGTTCCTACCACATTTTTCGTTTTCAGAAAATATATTTGTAGGATATACCAACTTGTGTCTGACTGTAATGTATGGATGTAGAACTATTCATACTTGTGGTTTCTGAAGTATATATATTTAGAACAAAGTCATCTCATTATTATTTTAAATATAGCAGACTAATTGTTGGCTCCATGTCTTTGATTGTAGCATAACAACTGATTTTTACTCAATGTAGTACAGTACTAGATTGCTAGGTCTCTGATATAAATAATTGGTATTATAATGTAAGCATTTTTACCATTTATACATTGAGGCAATTTTATTTTACATAACTATTATCTTTAAGTTATGAGTGTCAAACTTAGAATTTTTTATTGGTAAAATGTGTCCTTTTCATCGGAGAATTCTCCTTTAAGTTATGAATGTAGCCTTAAGTCTTGCCATAACGACTAATCTACTGGACTAATTAATTATGAGAATAATTACATATATCATCAAATCTGCAAAATTAATGATTATGAAAATCGTCAATTTCATTAACATCTCCCCTCAAATTGATGCAAATTGATGTTGGCGAGTTCATACGCATCAATTTGCTTATTAAAAATCTATGTCATTGACGTGTCAATGATTTGGTGAAGACATTAGCTAACTAAATCGAAGTTGAGACATGAGGTAAAGTAATAACTGTGTGGTCATAGACTTCCCTAAGTGAATAGAAATTGACTTCTATGTGCTTTGTTCTTTCGTGATATATTGGATTTTCTACAATTTGTATGAATGGAGTTGGTTTTGTTTGTGAAAAACCAAATTCCGAAAAAAAAGGTTGCCCAACCAGATAATCTATGAGCATGTTGCAGACATGGACCGGTATTCTGCTTCGGTAGAGGATTTAGATACAAAATATTGTTTCTTTCACTTCCAAGAGATAGGGGCATCACCTAAATCCATGCACCAATTGGGGGTAGATTTTCTTATGTTTGGGCAACCAACCCAATCAACATCCATGTATGCTTGAAGTTGTATTATTGCACCATTAGGGAATAAGTGATCGCGACTAGGAGTACCCAATAGGTATCTGATGATTCAGTGTACAGCTGAAAGGTACAAATGTCTAGGATTTTGCCTGAATCTATTGACTGAGTGGACAACAAAAGAGGTATTGAGTCTTGTAATGGTAAGATAGATAAGAATTGTAAGGAGTTCACCTTCATCCCGTCTTAACTTGACATTAACTTCCATGGGAGTGTCAATAGCAACGACGTTGGTAAGACCTACTAGATCTTGAATATACTAGTGTTGAGTAACAAATATACCTTTTTGTTGGAAGTGTACTTCTAAGCCCGAGAAGTAAGCGAGTTGTCCAAGTCTTTCATGTGGAAAGTGGAATGCAAAAATTGTTCGATTGTATTGATCGCCTCTTGATTTGAACTGGCGATGACAATTTCATCCACATAAACAAGGAGTATCACAACTCCTTTTGATGTTTGTTGTATAAATAGAGATGAATCATAGTTGTTTTGGATTAAGGAAAGATTAAGAAGTGTCGCTCTAAACTTCTCAAACCACACTTTTGGTGTCTATTTTAATTTATACAAAGAACATTATAGTTTGTAAACATTATTAGATAAAGTGGAGGTCATACCCATAACAAGTTTGACGTAAACTTCCTCCTTGAGATCACCATGAAGAAAAGCATTCTTGACATCTAGCTGGTGTATTTGCCAAGATTTAGATACAACAATGGCTAGAATAGTGTGCATTGTAGCCATTTTGACCACATGTGCAAATGTCTCATCATAATTGAGGTCAAACTCTTGCTTATTTCCAAGAACCATTAACCAAGTCTTGTAGCGATCTATGGATCCATCTTAATGAAGCTTTATAGTGAATACAAATTTATTGCCTAGAGGTTTAAATAATGAGGGACATGACAACATCCCATGTTTGATTCTCCTCTAGTACTAGAAGTTCGGCCTCTATAGCATTTTGCCAACATTTATGCTCCATAGTCTGTTTATATGAGGAAGGGATATAAACATAAGCTAAAATTGTTGTCAAATATAAAGGTGAAGATAGATTTTTCGGAGGATTACAAGCACAATTATTGTGATGTAAAGTTGTTGGTTTTGGTTGATGTACCAGATCAGTAGCCAGAGAATGATTGGGAGGGGGTCGTGGAGGTTTTGGATGTCTTTGGTACACCAAATGGGGCTTATGTGTTGATTCTCCTACATAATTGTTAGAAAACAAAGGAAAAACATATGTGGAGGTAGGAGAATAAGTATCTTGGTTGGTGGAAAAAAAAAATGTATCCTTTTGAAAAATATCATTTCTAGAAATTTTAATCCTTTTGAGATTAGGATCATAGCATATAAGACTTTTTTTGTGACTTGAGTAACCAAGAAAATCGCATTTAACAGATAGGGCTTTGAGTTTGGTGAGTTCTTAGGGCTGAAAATGGGCATACCAGACACAACCATAGGTACGAAGATTCCTATAAGAGGGTTGTTGTCCACATAGCCTTAAAAATGGGAAATCATTGTTTAAGGCTTGAGAGGACAGCCAATTAATTAGATGGACAACAGTGGAGAGACCTTCACACCATAATCAAGAGAGTACAATGGAGTCCAACATAAGAGTACGGACAACATCAAAAAGATGGCGGTTTTTTCTTTCCACTACCCTATTTTGTTGGGGTGTAAAAGGGCATAATATCCTTCGTGATATAATACATTTTGTTTGCAAGAACTCCTGAAATAAGGATGTATATTCTCCTTCATTGTCAAAATGCAAAATTTTAATTATAGATGAAAATTGAGTCTAAACTTAGGCATAAAAAAATTTAAATGCAGAAAATGATTCAGCCTTAAAGCGCAAAAAATAAACTCATGTAAAACGACTACAATCATCAATAAAAGTGATAAAGTACTTATAACGAGCATGAGATATAACAAGTTCTACTCTCCATAATGTCAAAAGGTTGATTCACATTTGTTTGATGAATTGGAAATGGTAGAATTTTACTTTTATAAAGTTTACAATAAATGCAATCAAATTGAATAGCACTAAGAGATGGGGAATTATATTGCCAAAAATTGCAGATGTCATCAAATCATGAAGTACATTTGAGTTTGGGTGACCAAGACGTTGATGTCCTGTTTGGAAATCAATAATTGCATAATTACAAGAAATAAAAAAGCATAAAAGAACATGGGGACAACTGTGAATAAAGAGATAAAAGACGTCCAACTTTAGGCCTCATCGCGCTAATCTTCCCTGATTGTTGACTGTGCACAAGACAACCAAATTTTGAGAATTCAACTCTACAACTATCATCAACTAATTGACCAACTGAAATAAGATTACTAGTGAAACCGATGGAAACATAAACATTGGTGGGAGATGAGGAAACATCATCAATTTTTGTAATAGGCAAATTGTTTCCATCAGCAATTTGTATTCAAAAATTACCAACGTAATTTTTAATATTGGTAAAGAGAAGAACATTGTTGGTCATATGAATAGATGCCCCAAAGTAAAAATGTCAAGTAGAGTTGGGTTAGAAATGTTACCTAAAATACCCAAAGCATAAAAAATTGAAATTATCATTTGTTGAACCATTTCAGGGGTTAAGGTTGGAATAGTGAAATGTGAATGTTGGTTCACAAGAACAAGAGTTGTAGAAGAACCAACAAAGGCAATTGAAGGTTTTTGCAGTTTTCTTCGGTAGTCTAGTTAGACATTCTTTAATGATATAACCATCTTTTTTGCAGTAAATGCACAACTTTTTAGGACAGGTGGAAGCAAAATGTTCATGTATGTTGCAACAGAAACATTGGACAATACGCATGTCTCGACCACGTGCCACGTATGCCACGGGGAGAGAAACAACATTTTGTTGTTCCATGGTTTTTTGAGTGATGTTGTTCCTCACAAAGCAACTCATTGAGACAAGTATCCAAGGATGGGGCAGTAGCTCGACTCATGAGATTGGACCTTAGTCCCTCAAAATCATATCTCAATTTAATCAAAAATTGATCACGTTTGGTATATGGCCCTAAGTCAAAATACCAAGCAGAGTCTGGGGAAGAAACTTTACCTAAAAGACCCAAAACAAAAAAAGTTGAAATGATCATTTGTTGAATCATTTCAGGGGTTAAGGCTGGAACAATGGAATGTGAATGTTGGTTCACAAGACATGAGTTATAGAAGAACCAATAGAAACAGTGAAGGTTGTTGCAGTCTTCTTCAGTGATCTGGTTAGACATTCTTTAATGATATGACCTTCTTTTTTGCAGTAATTGCAAAACTTTTTAGGACAGGGTGAAGCAAAATGTTCATGTTCTTTGCAGCAAAAACATTGGACAATACTCATGTCTCGCCCATGATGTCGTCATTGTACCGTATATGTCATGGGGAGAAAAACAACCTTTTGTTGTTCCATGATTGTCTTAGTGAGAAGACGTTCCTCACGAAGCACTGATAGAGACTAGTATCCAAGGATGAGGCAATAGCTCGATTCGTGAGATTGGACCTTAGTCCCTCAATTTCATCAAAAATTGATCACGTTTGGTAGCCACGTGAACTTTTTGCATAGTAATTTGCCCTTCAATTGACAAATCATTATAGACAATGTCAGTGTGTTCAGCCCAAAGATTCATAAAATGAGAATAAAACTCAGAAATGGAAAGACTTTCCTATTGAAAAATTGTGATTTTATTTTCAAGTTGGAATCGTCGAGCAGCGTTGTCTTGGTTGTATATTTTCTTCAAGTAGTTTCACATCTTTGTTGTCGTTGAAAAAGGTGGAGATTGAGAACAATATTAGGATCAACATAACATATGATCCATGTCATCACTTGTGCATCTTTGACTTCTCATTTGGCATAGGAATCCTTTTGCATTTTCTCAAGGGTAGAATTGATTCTATCGACATGACCCCAAAGTTTTTTTCCTTTGACAAAAATCTAGAGCTAAAACGCCCACGTAGAGTAGTTATTTCCATTAAGACAGACAAAAAGAATATCATGCTTGTCAGTGAACATGATGTAAAGGAAAACAAATATAGAGAAATTAGGAAACGACAACGGTAAAACAGGGAACGCATAAAAATAAACCAAACTAAGATCAACATCGACAAGGTGTCAGAAAATAGGGTTTGATGCCTTTTACTTTGATATTTCTCACTATAAATAATAGTTACAACATTTATATCTAATAATTACAAATTAAGAGGATCAAATCAAATCCTGATTTGTCTAACCTAGTTTAGGAAAGCGGATAAATATAATTACAAATTAACATTATTTCTTGATTCACATCCCCCCTCAAAGTGATGCGGCTGGTCAAGGAGCATCAATTTGCTAACTAGAAACTGATGGCGCGGGCGAGGAACAACTTTGGTAAGAATGTCCGCAACTTGAAACTGAGTATTGAAGTGAGAGATGGATATAACCTGATTATCATAGGCCTCACGGATAGAGTGACAATCGACTTCAATATGTTTGGTGCGCTCATGAAAAACAGAATTTGCAACAATTTGAATAGCACTTGTATTGTCAGCATAGAGAGACGTCGACTCTGTTTGAGGGACTCCAAGTTCAGCCAAAAGACCATGAAGCCAAATTATATCTGAACAAGCAGTAGACATGGCACGATACTCTGATTCAGTAGATGATTTAGAGACTTTTGTTTGTTTCTTACTTTTCCATGATATCAAAGATGAACCGAGAAACATGCACCAACCGGTGACAGATCGTTGGGTGTCGGGACACCCAGCCCAATCAACATCACTATAGGCAATCAATTTGGGAATTGTGCCAATGGGAAAGAAGAGACCTCGTTGAGAGGTACCTAGCAAATAACAAATGATGCGACGAACTGCTGCCAAGTGAAGGTGGCGAGGAGAGTGCATGAACTGACTTACTTGCTGAACAGCAAATGATATGTCAGGTCGGGTAATTGTCAAATAATTAAGACTACCCACAAGTTGTCAATACAAGAAAGGATCTGTCAATAGGTCACCCTCATCTCGATGATATTTCACATTAACCTCAAGAAGAGTATCTACCGGATTAGCTGATTGGAGTTCCGCCATAGAAATAAGGTCGGTCGCATACTTATGTTGATAAAGAAATATACCTTTGGACGTAGAATGAACCTCAAGGCCAAGGAAATACTGCAAGTTACCAAGATCTTTCATATGAAATGCAGTTTGTAATTGATGTTTAAGTTCCTGGATGGATGCCTGATCAGAGCCAGTAATGACCATATCATCAACATAAAGGAGGAGTATAACAATGCATGTAGATGTGCAATGAATAAATAAATAGAAGTCATATTGACTCTGAGTGAAAGAGAATCCAAGTAGAGTGGAACGAAATTTCTCATACCATGCTCTAGGTGCTTGTTTCAGACCATATAAAGAGCGTTTGAGCTTGCACACACCATTAGATGAAGAAAATAGACCTTGAGGAGGAGTCATGTAAATATCTTCAGTAAGATCACCGTGAAGAAAGGCATTCTTCACATCCATTTGATGAAGAGTCCGCCCATTAGAAGCAGCGATAGAGAGTACAGTGCAAACAATTGTCATTTTGGCTACCGGTGCAAATGTCTCATCATAATCAATTCCATATTCCTACTTGTTTCCTAAGGCAACCAATCAAGCCTTGTACTGGTTGAGGGACCCATCATAATTCAATTTAACTGAATACACCCATTGGCAACCTATGGGTTTGATATGAGGAAGACAAGAGACAATATCCCATGTGAAATTCTCTTGAAGAGCCTGAAGTTCCTCATTCATTGCGTTTATCCAGCGCATATCTTTAACAGTTTGTGAGTAACAAGTAGGAATAGATATGCTAGAGTTGGCAACCTATGGGTTTGATATGAGGAAGACAAGAGACAATATCCCATGTGAAATTCTCTTGAAGAGCCTGAAGTTCCTCATTCATTGCGTTTATCCAACGCATATCTTTAACAGCTTGTGAGTAACAAGTAGGAATAGATATGCAAGAGAGAGATGCATACAAAGAAGTATGTGAGGAATTATATATTTCTGGTGAATATCTATCTGGTGCACGGGACGCTCTGCTAGAACGTCGTGGTGCAACCGCTATAGGATCATGTGGCAGATCAGGTGGCGGATCAGGGTCGAGAAGGGGGATTATAACCTGTTGTTTGTGTTTTCTAACATATACATTTCTTGCTTTAAAACGTTTTATAGATTGAGGCATAATAGAAAAGTTGGGAAGAATAACAATATCATTCATGGTAGGAGAAAGACATTGAAACATAAATTGATTATCAAAAAATGTCACATTCCTAGAAATGCGAAAACGGTGGTTAGAAACATCATAACACACAAAACCCTTATGAGAGTGACTATATCCCATAAATGCACATTGAGCAGACTGCGCACCAAGCTTATGTCTTTCACTATAATTATTATAATTAGGCTGAATTTTAAAAAGACGAAAAAAAGGAGAGTCAAGATCAATAATCGTAGAAGGAAGACGATTGATTAGGAAGACAGCTGTGGAAAGAGCCTCCACCCAATATCGAGATGGTACATAAGCTTGAAGAAGCCAGATGCGCATTACATCAAGCAAATGACGATTCTTACGTTCTGCCACTCCATTTTGTTGAGGGGTATTTGGACAAGATCGTTGAGATAATATACCTTTTTGCTGAAGATACTCCTGAAACTCATGAGACATACACTCACCACCAGAGTCGGAGCAAAAAATTTTAACACTTGCTTGAAATTGAGTTTCAACATATGTTAGAAATTTCTTAAACATAGAAAACACTTTAGATTTATACTGAAGAAAATATATCCAAATAAAACGACTGTAATCATCAATAAATGTGACAACATATTTATAGTGAGCATGAGAAGTTACATGAGACATTCCCCATACATCACTATGAATCATCTCAAAACAAGTGGAAGCACGATGAGCACCAGACGGAAAAGGAAGTGTTTTACTTTTAGCCAATTTGCAAACAGAACATGGCACAAAAGTATTAGAAACAACATTTTTATTTTCCAACAAACCAGTTTTAACTAAATGAAACAAAACAGCAGAGTTTGGATGACCCAATTTTCTATGTCAATCCTCATATGAATTCAAAACATTATTACAAGCAAAAGATAAATGATTGGAAATAAATTGAATTGGAAACAATCTTCCCACTTTAGGCCCTTTCGTGATCACCTTCCCCGACACCTGCTCCTGTACAAGACAACCATCACAAGAAAAATTAACATTACAATTGTTATCCACCAACTGTCCAACATACAATAAATGGAAAGCAAGTCCGGGTGATACGAACACATCCCGAAAATCAGAGTTTATATCACCAACATTAGTGATAGAAATGATATTACCATCAGCAATTTGAATTTTCTGATTACCATGATAAGAATGTAAATTGTGCAAACATTTAGAAGAGTCCGTCATATGATTGGAGGCACCGAAATCAAGAAACCATGGATTGGAAACATTAGAAGACTTGCCCTGAATTCCCAAGGCTGAAAGAGCAGAAAGTACCATTTGTTGAATCATTTCAGGTTGTAAAGCACCACCATTAGAGGCACTAGAAATGCAAGGACCAGTTGTGAAGCTCGTAGTGGCATGGAATGCCTACATAGAACGTTGTGTTGGTCGTGGAGGGCGCGTGGGACAGTTAGATATAATATGACCTAGCTGTTTGCAATAATTACAAAACTTCTTATTGCAACTACGAGCGACATGTCAAAATTGTTTACACGAGAAACATTGGACTTGGCGCATATCACGACTTTTACCTCGACTTTGAGCGGCATATGCAACAGGTTCGAAAGTGACAACATCATGAGACATGATTCCTTAAGTATTGAGACGTTGTTCCTCTTTGAGAAGTTCACCAACACATGTATCCAAAGAGGGAACGGGATTTCTATTCAGCAAAGCACCTCTAACAACCTCAAATTCTAGACGAAGTTTCATGAAAAATTGATCCCGCTTACTAGTGTTGTAGACAGCTTGGACATCCGCAAGAGAAGTCTTGGGAACCGCAACAAATAGAATAGCAGAGCGTTCTGTCCATAAATTCAAAAATTCATAATAATATTCTTGAATAGACAAATTACCTTGTTTGTAGTTGACTATTTCTAGCTCCAACTGAAAACGTTTGGCCGCATTGTCTTGATTGTAGATACGCTTAAAATAGTTCCACATTTCTTGAGCAGTTGAAAAGGAGCGCAAATTATTGATCATATGAGGATCAATAGTATTAAGAATCCAAAAAATAATCTGAGCATCTTTCACTTCCCATGCATCTAAGGCGACTTTCTCTGTCGGTGTCTTAGAAACCCCATTAAGGTGACTCCATAATCCTTTTCCTTTAACATACATTTTGAACTGAAATTTCCAAGCAGTGTAACTTTTGCCAGTAAAATGGACACAAAAGTTGTCTCTTTCTTTGTCAGAAGCCATGCTATTGTACATAAAAAAATATTGATTTTTTTTTTGTAATGTGCAACAACAAAAATTAATTAAAAAATAGATTGACACCAAATTCCAAAAGCAGTAGTAGAGAAACAGAGCAGCACAGAAACAAGACAGCAACAGTACAGAAACAGAGCAGCAGCAACGCAGAAACAAAGCAGCAACAGAGAGACATGCTCATAGGGAGAGGCAGACGGAATTACGATGACGATCGACCAAGCAGCAACAACGAGTAACACACTCAACAAGGACAACCCAAAAACGAATCAAGAATCACAATCTCAGCCTCATAAAATTGATAATCGCAACGGCGAAACCAATAGTCGGACAAGGATCTGTGATCAACAACGATGAGGATACGCTAAAGGAACTGGGAGACAAACAAGAACCAAGAGCGGCAAAGACAAGCTCGAGATTTCGAGAGCGACTTAGTGGTGTGTCGCTGAATAAAGCCCACAATGAACTAAAATCTGACAAGTTTGATCGAACATGCTGATACCATGTCAGAAAATAAGGCTTGATGTCTTTTACTTTGATATTTCTCACTATAAATAATAGTTACAACATTTATATCTAATAATTACAAATTAAGAGGATCAAATCAAATTCTGATTTGTCTGACCTAGTTTAGGAAAACTGATAAATATAATTACAAATCTATTATATATATTTAAAACAGACCTTGAATGTCACCTCACGCCACCTATACAAATATTTTCCACATCAGCCAAAAAGCGCCACCTATACAATTATTTTCCACATCAGCCAAAAAGCTGATGTGAACCTCTCCTCCTTTCTCTCCTCTCAATCAATACCTAATCTCTTTTAATTCTACTCTATTTTACCTCTTTCTTCCACAATTTCTTTCATACCTCCAAAATCTTTTTGATAATATTATTTTATAATAAATTTATAAATTATAAAATTATTTTACAATTATTTATAATATATATATATATTTAAAATAGACCCCCTATAAATTATAAAATTATTTTACAATTATTTATAATTTATAAGTTATTTTACAATTTGATAATAATTTATAATTTATATTATTATCAAATTATTTTATAATAAATTTATAAATTATTTTATAATACTATTAGTCATTTATCAATGGTAATAATTTATATTATTAATCATTAAATTCAATAAAAAAAAACCGACTAATCACTCCTAAATATCGACATAAATG